>VXAY01004705.1:25752-66541 GCA_013399855.1 Oxyruncus cristatus | reverse complement strand
TCTTTAGCTATATTGATCATTGTTACAGAGTTCTCAGGGTAGATTATGGTCAAGATTGTATGCATGACAAAATGGTTTTATCTTTTGTGTTTAATTTTTTTTTTAATGTTAATGAAAGATACAGAGGAATCAGTCGTGAAAATCTGAACACTTGCCTAGGAAACAGGCATTGACACGTATTTTTTTCCCTGAAGGTTAAAATAATCCAGATTACTTTGTTGTAGACCTAGGATCATACATAAGTAACTATTCTTTTGACAAGTTATTGCCACATAGTGTCCTAATACTTATGTATCCCTTTTTCTGAACATTCATTTCCCATCTGTAAAACCCTCCTAACAATATTTTAAGTCAATTACATAAGAACATAGCAAGTAACTTCACAGGCTAGGAATATTTTCAACATTTTGAGGCATTTCAGTGTTTCAGTGCTGCGAGAGACAGAGCAGCCCTACCAGAACATGTACAGTACTGTGTAGTGCAGAGGGTAGCAATTGGAAGCTTGCCTCTTCAAACTCCTTAGAAAAGGTCATCAGAGATTGCAGTTAAGAGGAAAAAGCAATGCAGTTTAACTTATCTAGACTTTCAACTTTTTCTACCTAGGTCAGCCTATTATTATCATTTGTGTAAGCTTTAGTGAACAGTCGATTTGATCCATAGAAAACTAATAAAGTGCCTTTTCCTTATAGTTTGTGGTGACCATAGATAAGAAATTGCATCACAGGGAATTGACAAAATTGTGGGTATTGCACTTTTTAAAATGCTTTGATAAAACAACAATATTTAGCAAAAATTTCAAAAAACAGGTGCTAATAATCTACCTAAAATACAGGTAAGATAATTGAGTGTGCTTGGTTTGGTTTTTTTTTTTTTTCATTTGAGGCCAGTCCACCAGACGGGAACTTTGCAACGTTTTTAAATACCAGGACGTAAATACAAAATTTCAAAATGCAAAGTAATCAATTCCTGTCTAACATCTCTCATCCTAATGAGAAAAGAATCCAATAGAAAGTGTAGTATTTCTAATTTCAGTGAAGAGCCAAAGAAGGTGCAAGGAAATGCACAGCTGTGTCTTATGTGTGTAAATTAATGTTACTAAGTACCCAAAATTGCAGAATTTTTCCTATCCCATGGAACCTGTGCTTCCTGACATCTGACCTCAAAATCTAATATATGCAATATAGCCAGAAAAGAAAAAAAAAAAAATTCCTTTGATGAACTGACTTGTAAAATAAATAAACGTGACTTCTTTGACAGATGCTCTCAATGTTCTCGGGCAGATCTAATGGGGTGCTGGTTTTTATTTTGGGGGCAGGATACTTGTTTCATGTCAGTAACGCCTTTTTCACTCGGAAATGCTGTTTAATCCAGTGTAGGTTAGCTATAGAAACAGAACCCTTACTGGTATGTTTAATTAATCCAACCCACTTTTATATTTTTAAAGTCATATCTATTTCTATTCTAGTAACTGGTTCTGAATGTACAGAGAGATCCTTTTCATCTACTTAGAACTTCCAGTAAGATTGCCAGTAGGTGCTTTATCATCTATTTGTACGTTTTTTCTACTGTCTTAACTAAGACTCTCTAAACCCTATCAAATTAGTCATTCTTCTCCATATTCTGCTCAACTGAGCTTTTTCAGAATAGTTGAATTATGGGTTAAAATATATTAATTGTAGGTAAAATGGTCTGGATTTGACCTAAAATCAACAAGGAGAGAGTTTTGTGGTTCTGGTTGGTTGGTTGGCTTATTTTGTTAAATGAAATCCTATGCCAGATCAATGGGATGTTTAACCTTGTTGGAGTCAATGGGATCATAGCTGGGAGGAAGACAACAGTTGCAGAGGGGATTTTTGTTTGGTGGTTTATGGTCCTCTAATGCTGCATATCCTTTTTTTTCTACCAAAACCCAGTTTTGCTCCATCTCAACTATATGTAAGTTTTTTATTAGCCATTTTTAATTGTTGAGATCAGAACTCATCTGTGTTGAACAAACATAAAAGAGTAATGATGAAAACAGGATTCTGTGATAATGGCTCACCTGTTATACTTTTAAAACCTTGAATCTGGAACACTACGTTCTGGATTAGTTCTGTTTTTTCCTAAATTGTGTTCCTGGTCACAGTAAGAATAATGTGTATATTGTGACAGGTTTTGATGAAAGTTGGAAGATACCATGTAATAAGTGAAGAATTCCTATAAGTAAGAAATGCTTTGGTTATTTTTTTCTTATTTGTTTAAGTGATGTAAACATTTCAGACAGTACTTCCATGTTTTTTCTGGCTGCAGACATCTAATGTTACAAGAAGCAAGCGGAGTGAGAAGGTGGCATAAAATGTGTTTCACAAATTGAGATTTAATTGATAGCTATGGGCTATTCACATTGAAGGAAAAGCAAGCTCTGAAAGTCATCATGGGCAGACAAAGCAGTTCTCATTTGCCAAGAAAGTATGGCAGCATATGTGTGAGCCAGCAGTTGTGTAAATCCAGGTGCATACTGTGGTTATGATTTTAAAAATGGTTCTTCCTTTTCTTAATTATTCAACCAATTAGGAGTCCATGAAAAGAGCTAGACCAGCATTACACAAAATGTCAAGGATGAGTATGAACAGCATATATTTCTTACAGCACCCTTCTGTAGCCTAATATGAGAAGGAATTTTGGTAGTAATAAAAAATAAATTAATTTTGCATGATGATTAAAAAAGTCTGAGTTTCTGCAAAGCATTTAAAAATGTCTGTCAGAGAATATCAGCATGGTGAGGATGAGGTTTGTGTTGAAGGATGATCTCTTCCTGGGCAAACTTTAAATGTTCATAGAGAAGATATATACATGTACAATCTGGAGTGGTGGCTTGCCTTTTGATTTCTGATTTCTGTAATAGCTTGCCACCTGCTGATTCAGAAACGGACACTGCTTAAGGCAAATGACTGAAGGAATTTGCACTGGACCTTACAGCATATTTCTAAGGTTTTTGTGCTTTGGATCAGGCATTATTGTTTGCCGATGTGACTTCATATTGGCTGTTGCAAAGGAAGAAAGGTATTAAATATTGCTCTTTGGCACACCAATATCTACAAGGTCATTCCACCTCAGAGCAAGCTTACTTCACAGTAGCAGTGACATCTGACCTCCAGTACCATGTGAAAAGGCTAGGTCCTCACTGTACTGGCAATCACCTCTTACAGTCTTTAAAAACTAAGAGATAAAAGATTATATTTAATATCCTAAAGGTTACATTTGATATACTAAGAGGTATATGCTTAACATATACCATTTTGTTAGTGTAATAATTATTTGTTCCCCAAATGAATATGATGGTATTGTCTTGCCATGTTGGAGTAACATTGTTTTACACTGCACAAAATGCATGTGTATTACTGTGTGGTGATGGTGAAGAAAGGGAAAATTATAGGATAATATTCTACTGCTGCTCCAGCAACCAACAGGCAGAATGCCCTGTTACGTGATCTATCATACACATAGCCACGCTAATATCTATGTAATTATAAAATTATTGATTCTTACAGACAGTTGCTCTTTACCACTCTTCACAAAGGACATATATGAAATTGAAGGGCTCTGTTCACCCACACGCCACTTGGAAATTTATTTTAATGAAGACATAATGAAGCAGAACACTTTCTTGATAGACGATAATGATAGCAAATGACAAAATTATTTTAGAACTCAAATTTCTTGGTAACACGTTGAAATAGATGAGTGGGTGAACACTATTTAGAGAACATTCAGCAAGTTTGAGGAAATAGGTTTACTTAGATAGCCAAAGATCTGAAGGGTGAAGTTGAGAAAGGCATTCAGAATTACTGGCTATACAACTTTCAAAAATGAGTTACAGGCACATGATCTGACCTTCTGACATATTTCAAGGACTTGAAAATGTTCTGTGTCCTTGACATCCTTTCTAGGCAGAGCTAAACAATCAGTGTACTCCAAATTCATCCCCAGGAGCTTTATCACAAGATTTGGAGCGTTAGCGCTCTATGTCTAAACCTCATATTTTTTAGCTACCTGAACATATTAGAATAATAACATCCAATTGTAAGCTAAGACTCTATTCCAAAAGAATGTGAAGAAAAAGTTGAAAAATATAATACTAATGCACTATAAATGGTCTGAAGGAAGGAATTAATCTTTTAAAATTTTTTTAAAATCTCATGGTAACTAATAATTAACCTTTCTTCCAGTACCTGAAGGAAGCCCTACAAGAAAAAGAGAGACGGACTATTTACAAGAGCATTTAGTGACAGGAAAAGGGGGAATGGATTCAAACTAAAAGAGAGTAGATTTAGGTTAGATATTAGGATTCTTTACTGCGAGAGTAGTGAGGCACTTGAACAGGTTGCTCAGAGAAGTTGTGGATGCCCCATCCTCTGGAGTGTTCAAGGTCAGGCTGGATGGAGCTTTGAGCAACCTAGTGGAAGGCACCCCTGCGCATGGCAGAAGGATTGGAATTTTAAGGTGCCTTCCAACTCAAACCCTTCTGTGATTCTGATTCTAAATCTACTTTTTTTCAAGCATTCCTCCTTGTCCTATCACTACGTACCCTTTTAAGAAGACCCTGTCTGGCTTTCTTGTAGATCCCCATTACATACTGGAAGGCTGCTAGAAGGTCTCCCTGGAGCCTTCTCATTTCCAGGCTGAACAACCCCAGCACTCAGCCTGTCTTCATAGGAGGAGAGGTTCTCTAGCTCTCTGATCACCTTTGTAGCCCTCCCCACAATGGGGAGGTCCATGTCCTTCTTACGCTGGGGGTCCCGAAGCTGCAAGCTGTATACAAGGTGCGGTCTCACAGAGCAGAGTAGAGGGGCAGAATCACCACCCTCGATCTGCTGGTCACACTTCACCTGCAGCCCAGGACATGGTAGGCTTTCTGGGCTGCAAGGCGACATTGCTGGGTCATATCAAGCTTCTTATCAACAAGCATTCTGAAGTCCTTCTCCTCACGGCTGCTCTCCATCCACTCATTACTCAGCCTGTATCCATGTTTGGGATTGACCTGACCTGCTCGGGTGACAGTGAGGACCCAGATGTAGGCCCTTGTATCTGGCTGTGTTGAACTTATGAGGCTCACACAGGTCTCCCTCTCCAGCCTGTCCAGGTCCCTCTGGATGGTATTGCTGCCCTCCAGTGTGTTGACTGCACCACACAGCTTGGTGGCATGAACAGACTTGCTGAGGGTGCTCCCTCTGTCCATGCTGCTGGCAGAGATGTTAAACAGTCCCAGTTCCAATACCAGTCCCAGAGAACTGCCACTCATCACTGGTCTCCACTTGGACATTGAGCTGTTGACCACAACTCTTTGAGTGCAACCATCCAGCTAATTCCTTACCCACTGTGTGTTCCACCAAATCCATGTCTCTCCAGTTTAGAGACAAGGTTGTTGGGCAGGACACTGTCAAAAAGCTTTGCACAAGTCCAGATGCAAATGACATCAGTTTTTCTTCCCTCATCCACCACCAGATTTGTCAGGCACAATTTGCCTGTAGTGAAGCTGTCACCAATCACTTTCCTGTCCTTGGTGTGCTTCAGCATAGTTTTCAGGAGGATCTGCTCCATGACCTTGCCAGACACCAACATGAGACTGATTGGCCAGTAGTGCCCCTGATCTTCCTTATTTCCCTTTTTAAAAATAGGGGTTATCGTCCCCTTTTCCTGTCAGTGAGAACTTCGCTTGACTTCTCAAATATGATGGGTTGTGACTTAGCCACTTTCTCCACCAGTTCCCTCAGGACCCGTGGGTGTATATCATCAGATTTACGTAAAGGTAAACCTGACCCTTAGAACTTTCACCATGCTTTGAAACTTCTGGGAAAGACACAATTTTTGCAAGAACTGGGACAGTAAAGCCATCAAAGGATATATTGCCCCAGGGTGACCACCATGTGTTACCATGTCTCCACAAATTTAGATGAAGGGGATGGCTGATAAATTACAGCCCTCTCTAAACTGCAATTAAATGAATGCCAGTAGCTGTAGCTGCAAGGAAATATATGATATTTGAAAAATGCATAGGGTTTAGAGGCAATAAAGTTGAAGTTTAGGAATTGGGCTTTGGTTCAATCTACACTGGAAGTCATAGGCCAAATTTGCATGATTGTAGGAAAGCCTTAGACAGCCAAGCACCTGTCTCAGTGCATTAACTGCAGAAATAGCCTGCTAGGAAAAAGGAGGAGAAATGAAAGCAGTGCAGTGCAGAGGAGCCAGGTGAATGCTCTGTTAGTGTGGTAAGTAAATCTTTTATACAGCTGTTAATATTCAAGAGACCATATTTTACTACAAATTATGCAAGCAATTTGTACTGTTCTAGGGTCATTGTTTTAGTATGTCATATTAAGGATACTGTTGGTAGTAGTTCACAGGACACATGGCAATTTTACTGACACTCTGTCTTCTTTTCTGCCTTTTGACTATTTTAGTGATGTTTATGCCTTTCAGTGCTTCAGTGTTTTAGGACTGTGAAACCAGGATGATCGTGCTTGCTTCTCACCGGGGTGAATCTAAGACTAGTAAGGGAACAGTGCTGTAGAGGTAAGGATTTGTAGTTTATTAGTTACAGTAACCAAAGGAGAGGTCTTGAGGCTTTGCCTTGGGGCTTTAGTCAACCTGGTAATTAGCTTCTAAGAAATCCTTTATCTAGAGATCAGTAAACTGCATAGTAGGAAATACAACAAAAAAACACAAGAAATGGCCTTTTAATTTTTTTGAGGTGTTAAAATGAGGTTTTTTAGCACAATGTTGTCATGGAAATGTTGCCGGACTTGAAGCAGCTTACTTTTCCAGCCAGATAGAAACTTGTAGTCACCAGCAACAAGCAGGACTTCAACCTGTGCTTTTAGCAAGCTTTATTATAAAGTTTATGCATGGTAATTTAAGCATATTTTATCCGCTCTGACAGAAATATCCTGTGAGAACAAACAAATCTTTCTGAAAATAGACTTTAGAGAGGCAAAACGCTTCTGAGAAATAGCAGTGGAAATTCGTCATCCAAGAGGACATAATGTCCCTACATCCATCAGGGCTTAACTGCAGTGCAGAAACTTTGCGTGGTAGGGTTTTCAACTGACTGAAATACAAAAGTATTCTAATAAGTGAGCAGGTTATTTTGTCCCATGCTGGCAAAAGTACTGCATGAAAGCGACCCTGCACTGCTGCTCAGCGTCAGTGCAGCAAGCTCATAAGCCTGCAGAAAGCAGCAGCTGAAAGTATTCAAGAAGCTCTTTGCAGTTTTTCCTTTATTTGTACATAAATTCAGATGGATCAGTGTGAGTGTGTATGCATGTGCACATCCCCCTACTTTCGTCCTCTTTTCACCTGCTAAAGAACAGACAGGATCTGGGACCAACTGTGTAGCAGAATACTGTATTTCAAGCTAATAGATTGAATTGTAAGTTCACTTCAGAATTTTCACAGAGGTGTTGCCAGTTCTCCAGGTTCTCTAGATCTGGAGACCCCATGAAGATATGAACATGACAGTAGTGTCTCATATTCCCATGCAATCATCAACAGGAAGGAGTCAAACATGATCTGTGTCAAAGCAGGAGTCACATCACAGGAATCATGCTGTATAATCCTCACACGGTCTGCTGATATTGGGGAACTCCTTTTCATCTAATGTGCATATGGGGTATTCCAGCTGCACCATTTGCAATCTAAAGAAATACTGATTAATCCTAAATGCTGTTATTTTGGATTGCAACCACATGTTTTCTTGAAAATAAAAGTACGTTCTGCATTGAAAATGAAAATTTAGTATCAGGGGTAGTCTGTTGTACCACTGATTTGCCTAGTCTCAAATTTTGTGAATGTGAAGGTCAATAGTAGTTGACTGTACTGTGACAAAATCCCAAGGACAAGACGATGAATAATGTAGGTTTTTTGGTAGAGGCTGTATGTTGAAAATAACCATCTAAAATGTTCTTACTTTGTGGTCAAAGAGTATGTGGATAATTTGGGGCTGATGATCCTTTCTACTGGCTTGTTGTGTCACCTTTACAAGAAAGTAAGGACATACATATTGGGAGGTATTTGTCTGGTAAAATGACTTTCAGTGGTGAGCTGGTCACTTAGCTTTTCAGATCCAATGCACTACAGGTGTTCCCACTTTGCAGGAAACAGCAAAGAATTCAACCTAGACAGAATAAGACAGAAAATCTCAGAACATGGGAGTTCTGAGTATATGTGCTGAGAAATATAGAATCACAGAGTCAATTAGGTTGAAAAAGAACTCTGAGATCATCGAGTTCAACCTATGACCAAACACCACCATGTCAACTAGACCATGGTACTAAGCGCCATGTACTGTCTTCCCTTAAACCCCTCCAGGGATGGTTACTCCACCACCTCCCTGGGCAGCCCATTTCCCTTATAAGCTAATCATAAAAAACAAAGCCTTCTTCAACTTTGCCAAGTCATCATGGCATTTACATGTAAAGCATGACTTTTCTCTTCTTTGAAGTTTAGTATTTTCTGCTAATGAGGAAACGCTTTGGATGGCCAGGTGTAGCAGATCTAAAATCTGAAAATGCCAGGGTCACTATTTTTCTTGTGAAACTGTTGTGTATGATTGAATACAGCTTTTTTGTTTGAAGATGCCTTCTGGGTAATAGAAATAGTGCTGGCAGGAAGTTCTTAGCTGGGCTTTCTGCACGCACCCTTATCTGTAAATGTTTTGTGAATATTACAGGTCTGCTGCAGACTGACAAATCAGTTTCAGAGTTGTGGCTGTGTACAGCTATCAGTATAATGCCTGTAAGCTGTCATCCCCTCTGTTTCTCTAGTCTGTGGATTCAGCTGGCCTGCATACGTCAAGATCTCAATGTCTTTTTTACATTTGCCCTTTTCATGCATCTAATAGGCTACAGTAAAAAAATGATCCCCAACAAGTTGTCAGCAAAAGCTAATAGGTAATTTGCCAAAGAAGAGAAAACTAAAGAAATATAAAGTTTAAACATGACTAGAAGACAAAAAAATATTTTCCCTTGACTCCCTCACTGCAAGCAAACTGGAATTACTTTGTCCTTTGTTGTTTTCTTGATGAGAGGATAGACTTACTGAATTTGTGCGCAGTTAGTAGTATCAATCATTTGGCATTGTTATAATTTATTACTATGAGTAGGCTACTAACATACATTAATACCCACTTTGTTCTATTTTATTTTGTTCTATTTTCTTAGATTTTGTTTGTGTGTGCTTAGGGACCAATCCTATTCACCTCATTTCCTGTTTTATCACAGAATTGATCTCATTGTGGTCAGTGGGATTATTGGAATTACACTAGAGAAACTTCCGTGATATGATATGAAATAAAATATGTATGTATATCAGGCCACTTTATTTGTTTTTGTTCAAATTTAAGTCTATACAACAGAGGACTACAGTAGCAATAAGAAAAGCTCTTAAACAGTTAGGTTTTTTACTATGCTAATTCATCTCTTGTTATTTCCCTAGCATACTTTCATTTGTATCATTTATTTTGCTGAATAAACATGATCATAATAACTAGTAAATTCCAGTACTTTTCTGCAAGATTAAGATTTTTATCATCTTTTTTTTAGGAGCTGTCGTATTAAAATAAGGTGACTGCTTCTGATTGCTTACCTTACTCCATATAATTTAATATATCCTTAACGCTGCATGGGACTTTAAAAATGCAGTTGTTGGCAAATAGGGACTCGACTGGAAATAGTTCAAAATTGCTTAGGTTTTGTGCTCTCAGCAGTAGATAGATTGGTTTGGTTTTTGTCTTTCTTTGTCTGCCTTTGATTTGTCCATCTTCAGCACTTTGAAAACTCGGCTTCAGTGTCTTCAGCTGGATGCCTCATAGCACTTCACACTTTGAAAATGCTAGTTTGACTGTTGTGTCTTGAATCTTTCCTGAAAGCAGGATCATCTTTAATGCTGTATTTTCCTCATTTCGTCCACTCATGCATATCCATTGTGCTTTCATTTGTTGCTTTTATTTGCATGTGTGGTAGTTTTCCAGCGTGCTTTGCTTTGTGCACTTTGATCTGCGGGCTAAGCGTGATGGATTTGTCTGTCGCACTCTCTCTTTGTGCTCAGTAGAAGTGTCCTTGTACCAACAAGCACTCGTTTCACTTCGCTGCACTGCAAGAGAGCTTACACAAGCAATCATAATACTAGTGCTGTTCTAAGAAATAATTGCTGAGGCACTCATCTTTAAAAAGAGATATTTTCCTCCAAATGTCTTTGAAACAAGGCAGTCCTACTTTTAATTTTGCTATGGACCCTCTGAAGTCTCTGACTTTAGCAAGCTGAATTATGCTGTGCTGTTACTATTACTCCCATCTCTTTTTGTGCCTGAGCAAGAGGTGTAATGTTTTGAAAGTCTAGAAAGCCTTCAGTGCCTATAGTGTAAAATTCTTTATTCAGAGAGACTCAAGGAGGATCTCTGCTATTCCTCTGTATTATGAACAATTTTAAATTTACATTTGGTAGGCACGTTAGACAGAAACTGAATTACAAAGAACTTTATTTTCACAGAATGATTTTTTTTGAATCTTTTTATTTATTTTTGATCCACGGTGTGGAATGAGAGAAAATTTGACTGTTCGTTATCTGTGGGTTCAGTTACAAAGCTCTTGAAAATGGCATCTGATTTTGGTATCTGATGTCCTTGTACATGCTCCAGACTGGAGAGAGGAGAATAAATAAGAAGGAATACTGTTGTGACTAATGAGTCAGTTGTGATACTGTTGTCAGATATATGAACTATCAACCTGATTACAAGACCCTGGAGATCAGGCTGACATTCACTACAAAGTCATTTCTGTATCTGTAATCTGTATGTATTTTGACTGAGGTCATTCCACAATCTCCTATATAATATCCATAAGAAACATGCATCCATATTTTCAATGTATGGGAATCTTCCAAAATGTCAGAAATAGATTTCTTTGTAGAAACACATGGTCCATACCCAACAAAAAAAAAGCTCTTTGTTTCATCCAGGTTTTCCTTCTTAGATTGCTCCACGCAGTGAGAAAACATCAAGTTCAGACCAAGCTGGCTATTTTCCAAGTAAGTGCAAGTTATCCTATGCTGCCTTGAACCCAAACTCTATTCAGAGAGAGTGATCCTGAAGGTGTACCCAGATAACATGACGCATGTGTGAAGAGTAAGGTGTTGGTTGTGAGCAGGTAGGCAGTCACTGCTCTTCAAACTTCGATGGAATTCTAGCCAATCTCCCTGAAAAGAAGGCTAATTTTTATGTGTGTGCATCAAACACAGCCTTGCACAGCCTTGAAAAAAGATGTGAAAAGGATTTTGTTGTTGTTGTTTTTATCAGCCTACTCATGAATTCCCTCCCACGGCTTAGACAAAGCAGTGCACATCTACATTTTTATACCAATGGCTCTTTGCTGAAATCTAAATAGACAAGAAAAAAAAGTTATTACAAGCTCCTGAGTACATTTTCACTAACTGGTTTTACATGTTTGAAAAAGAAAAAAAAAATCAAAAACTTGACTATTCGTTACTAGAGAATTCAACACATACCCTCAAAACAAGTGTGAAAGAACTATAATGAAAGGTAGATTATAAAAAACAGAGTTGTCTTTATTCAATGTCTATTCTGTTTTCTTTGGGGCACAGAATACATAACAACTGACAGATTTTAAAGCAACTGGACTACGTTATTTTGTAGAGATGATGGGAAAGAAAAGAGAAGGGAACAATCACTTCCTAATGGAGCTTTTGACAGAGTTTTCTTCATGCTTCCTATTAACATAAATGAACTGTAATCTGTGTCATTTTCTGACTACATCAAATGCTTGCTGTGGAGAAAGGGAACTGTTGATTGGCAATTTAATTAGTAGTGCTCTTAACTGCTTTGCTTATGCTGGAAACAAGTAATAATTATTCCTATTTTATGATTCATAGAATCAAACACTGAGTCTAACCATTAACTTAGTCCACCACTAAACCATGTCACCAAGTGCCACATCTACAGGTATTTTAAAAACCTCCAAGTATGATGACCCAAATACTTCCCTGGGCAGCCCATTCCAGTGATTGGCAACACTTTTGGTGAAGAAATTTTTCCTAATATGTAATCTAAGTCTCCTCTGTCACAACTTGAGGCCATTTCCTCTCGTTCTGTCTCTTTTTTATCTGGGAGAAGAGGCTGATATGCTCCTGGACACAACCTCCTTTCATGTAGCTGTAGACAGCAATAAGGTCTTCCATGAACCTCCTTTTCTTCAGGCCAAAAAACCCCAGCTCCCTCAGCTGCTCCTCATAGGATTTGTGCTTTAGACCCTTCACCAGCTCCATGCACAATAAAGTGGTTATTAAATAGCAGCAAAACGTATTTCTAATCAAATACCACTGAAGGAACTAGAACACATAAATTCTCAATTAACTGTTAGTAAATTACAATTAATAATTTATCTGAATGATGTGATCTAGTTAGGAATTTCTGTGCTATGGAAACAAAGCCCTATTTGTAAGCAGTGTTTAGCACGTAGTTAGGATGCAGACAGAAATCCACAAATCCAAATCTTCTTGTAGGACACCATTAAACAGCTGTGTATCACAGCTCACAAACAAGACGTAGTGCAACAGTCTTATGCAGGGATTAGTTCAGACTCTGAGTAGATGAGGCAAGGAATTGACAATTAATTGAAAGATGATGCAAAGCGTGTGGATTTCAAGGGTGGACCTGAGATAAAGGATCTGTTTGTATTGCTATTGAAGTGTTTAAATGGACTAATGAAGGAAATGTGTATGCTTATCACTATCAAGAAAAATCAGTTTTTACAGATTCAGTTACCACAATAGAGCAGCTTGCATATGTATCTTCAAATGTAACAAATACTGTACTTTCAAAATTTATAATTATAGCTATTAAATGAAACTTGGCAAGAGTTTAATTAGAGTTTCTTAATCAAACTTCAAATGCCAGTAGCTTCCAGGATTAGTTTCCACTGGATTTGATTATTTTCTTTTTTACATACATATTTTTTACACAGTTTTTAATTACAATGACACATGATATTTTCTTACGCAGGATCAGAGCATTGATTTTGCAGAAATAAACAGACCTGAAGAGACACAGGGAATTATGTAATGCTATCTCTGCACTGTCAGTCAAACATTCATATATGCATTACAAGCACTGGCCTCTTCCAAACCAACAGCCACCTTTTGCTTTTTCTGAATTTGCAATTATGATTCATAAAAAGTAGAAAAAGTATCATGGAAGCACTGGTGTGTATCAAGAAAAGCTTTAATTTTATCAGATGTATTTATTTTCTGTACTTTTTGTTTTTCATCTTCGATGTGAAGAGAGCATTACCTGCCTTCCAGAGTGGAAGAAGAACCTATTGAGACTGACTGAAGTGGGGAAGGTTACTTTCCCTGCTGGAGTATCACTCTAATTGCTGTGCCTACAGCTTTATTAAGCTCTTCAACAGCAGATGTGAGGATGTGAGAAATTCTTGCCTCACCACTGTGAGTCATCAGGACTGGAAAACAGACTGAAACAGTCAGCTACAGTTGTTTTGTGACCTGCCCTCTCTTCTGATGCCCTTCTCCCCACACACTAGTTTCCTACCCACTTTAAGGAGGTCTTTAAAATTCCTCATGGATGCGTTGCTATAATTTTTTAACCTCAGCAAAGAAATTTATTCTCTAGTCCTGTTCTCAGAAATAACAGAACACTTCCAACAAATTTTTGTCATTAATATTAGGTAAAATTATCAGTCCTTAATTGGCAGCTGGTATATACAGCTTCAGCTTGGGTCATTAAGTAAAACTAGAAAGCTGAAAGACATGTCATCAGAATGGAAAAAGGCATGCCAATTTAGCAAATGTACCAGTCCCCAGTGTATAGTTTTGACCATGGTTATTTATCTTAATGTCTTTACGGCATTTATGTATTATGTATTTTAAGGAACAAGCTTGTAGCAAGAATGAACTTACTAGCTGAGTTGTAAAATGCTTCAAGTACAAGGAGTAGCAGGTGAGAGCCATTTAAAGGAGCTGATGATTTGACGGAAAATAATACAAATAATATAAAGCTGCTTAAATAAAACTTGAGCCTTCACTAAGGTATTTTCTAAAGGTTGGATGGATGTACATCCATCTTTTTCCTTGGCATTGCAGTAGTCTGCTCAGTTCTCCAT
The DNA here is from genome assembly GCA_013399855.1 of Oxyruncus cristatus. Classification (NCBI taxonomy): domain Eukaryota; kingdom Metazoa; phylum Chordata; class Aves; order Passeriformes; family Cotingidae; genus Oxyruncus; species Oxyruncus cristatus. The sequence goes on along the minus strand of VXAY01004705.1, from coordinate 52,373 downwards.
GCCAAGTACTCTTCATCTTGTAAGAAAATACTGTACCAGAGATGGTGTGCATGGCTGAGTTTGGCTCAGGCTGACATAAGTTATTATTTCTTTTGCAACTATAGAGGCATTTATTTGAGGTAAACTTTTCTTATATTTATAGACACTGATCAAAATTCCATGGATGGGAAAGCAGGAGAAAAGGTCAGTACTCGGTAAACTTCAGTCTATTTGTTTCTAAGCCACAGGTAGGTGTGTTGTGTGGAAGGAACAGAGTCTAAAGCATCCTTCTGCATCCCTCAGCTGCCATGTGTGGATCCCATAAAGTCAATGCAGAACTGTTTTGGCTGTTACCTACCATCTATAATGGCTCAGTGTGGGTGGGCAGACTTATCCTGCACTGGAGCATTTAGGAGAATGTATTGCTTTGCAATATGCTGCTTTGTCTGAAGGCTGTCATTTAATTATGTGATGAGAGAGGTGCCCTAGCTGGATCTTCTGATCTGCTCAACCCAGCTGAATGATAACTTTGAAGTGAGAAGGGGTCTCAATCTTTAATTTGTAAAAATAATTGCTTCAGGAGGATGTCAAAGAGGAAACAGCAGGAAGGGTACATAATGCACAGCTAAGTTATCTTACCTTCACTGTGGTAAACCAGACCTTATTCTTTGTCTGCCACCTCCTGCATTTCATCTTGGGCTTTCTGTAACCAAATCAGCTGAATGAGGACTACTGAGTGATTCTCTGCATTTTAAATATCTCCGTGCTTCAGGAGAAGGAAAAAAAGAAGCGAAGGGTATCTGTGTTCAACTGAGGAGTGATAAATATATTGTCCTGCCTGTTGCTGGTTCAGGTGTTCTGAGAAGAAATTGAATGCATAGACAGAGAGCCAGTATTTTCATTCTGGAAACCACAAGTCTTGGAAAGGAAATTTTCCACTGGTTCCTCCTCTCTTCTGCAAATATATGCATCATCATCTTTACTGCTTCTTTAATGTATCACAAGTAAGGTATTTTTTAGTCAACTTTCCAGGAAAACCAGCTCAGAAATTCTATGAAGATTTTTTTGATGTTTCCATTAAATAAAATTCTTTCATGGGGAATATAAGACCAGCAAGAACTCTTTAATATCTAATTCATTGTGTTAAGTTGGTTATCTATGTGGGAAGAAACTGTATTGCGAATATTTAGACATTCATTTAAATGTGAATTATTTCAGAGGTTTTGAATTCCAGATCAAAATAATAAAAAAATTTCAACATAACAATAAACTTACCCTTCCCCGATGTAGAAGAGCATGCAAAAATGTTGGCTTAGTAAGTTTAACTCCTGAGCTGTATAAGCTCAGCAGGAGCAAATACATCCTGTGCTTAGATCATGTTGTGAACATCAGCATGCTTGTTTAGTGTGGGGCCAGACTTAAAACCTCTGCAATTATACCCAGTCTGAGAATAGAAAATCTTTGCTGTCGACATAGTTGACCAGGTGATTCAGTGCTCAAGGTACTTTAGTTCTGCTTGAACATAGAGAAGAGGAAGCAAGGAGGAAGGGTGTCTATTTTGGTAAAATCTTGGAGAAGATTATTCTGGGAGTTATTGAAAAACATTGGTCACAGACAGCACAGGCTCATGAGGGGAAAGTCCTGCTTAAAAAATTTATTTCCTTTTACAACATTGTTACTCACCTATTAGAAAAAGGGAAGACCATTGATGCAACCTGTTTAGATTTCAGTAAAGCTTTTGATATGGTTTCTCACAGTATCTTTCTGGACAAAATGTCCAGCACACAACAGGATAAACATGTGATGCAGTGGGTGAGCGTCTGGCTCAGGGGCCAGGCACAAACGCTTACAGTAAATGGGCTAACATCAGACTGGAAACCTGTCACTAGCAGAGTTCTACAGGGCTCAGTCTTGGGCATCATCTTCATAAATGACTTGGATGCAGGACTGGAAGGTGTTCTAAGCAAGTTTGTTGATGACATTAAATTGGGAGGAGCTGTTGGTTCCCCTGAAGGCAGAAATCTTGACAAAATAGAGGGCTGGGCAACCACCAACTGTATCAAGTATAACAAGGGCAAGTGCCGGATTCTGCACCTGGGATGGGGCAACCCTGGATGTTTGTACAGATTTGGGAACAAGATGCTGGAAAGCAGTGCCACAGAAAGGTACCTGGGGGTCCTGGTTGGCAAGCTGAATATGAGTCAGCAGTGCCCTGGCAGCCAGGAGGGCAACCATGTCCTGGGGCGCATCAGGCAAAGCATCACCAGCTGGTTGAGGGAAGTGACTGTCCTGCTCTGCACTGGGTCAGCCTTGCTCAACTTCTGTGCGCAGTTTTTGGTGCCATAATACACCACAGAATACCAAAATGGGTATGGGTGGGAAAGATCACAGTGGATCATCTGGTCCAACCTCCCTGCTCAAGCAGGGTCATCCTAGAGCACATGGACAGGATTGTGTCCTCGAATTCAGACAGAACTTCCTGTGCATCACTTTCTGCCTGTTGCCTCTTATTGATTGGTACCACTGAGAAGAGCCTGGCTCCTTGGCAACCCTCCTTCAGATACTTACAGGCGTTGATGACACCTCCTCTCAGTTGTTTCTTCTTGAATCTGAAGAGGGCCAGCTCCCTCAGCCTTTCCTTGTAAGAGAGAATTTCCAGTCCCTTTATCATCTTTGTTGCCCTCCACTAGACCTGCTCCAGGAACTCCATGTCTACAGAACTGGACACACCACTCCAGGTGACACCTCCCCAGGCTTGAGTAGAGGGACAGGATTACCTCCCTCAACCTGCTGTCAATGGTTTTCCTAATGCACCCCAGGACACCACTGGTCTCCTCAGCCACAAGGACACACTGCTGGTTCATGGACAGCTTGCTCTCCATCAGGACACCCAGGTCCTTCTCTGCAGAGCTGCTTTCCAGCAGGTCAGCCCCAGCCTGTACTGGTGCCTGGGGTTATTCCTCCCCAGATGCAGGACCTTGAATTTGCCTTTGTTGAATTTCAGACAGTTCTTCTCTGCCCATCTCTCCAATCTGTTTTAACACAGTCGTTTAACATAATGTTCTGAACAAATGTTTTTTTTGCTGCATCATCCCTTTTACTGCATACAGAAATTCAGAAGTTCAAAAGCACATCAAGTTCTGCTTTTTGCTGTAGTCCCATTGCCCTGAGGGTTGTGAGCATACATCTGAAACCACAACCGCTGGCTCCTGCTCAGTGAATAATAGTAAATACTGATGTAGCAAATCAGTCAAGTTTATGTGGCAAATTCCTTGCACACTCAAAGCCTAAAAGTGTGTTGATTTACTCCAGGGTGCTGAAAACAGAATGCAGTTTGGAACAAATTTAGCTAATTAAGTTAATATTAGAATGTATTTGTTATTATCAGATCACTAGAGCATTAAAAATACAACTCTGGTGGGAACAGAATGGACTGGTTTCAGAAGTTCACAGAACAAGATATATTAGTTATAGAAGAGACCTTAAGAAATCATTTAGTCCATTTCCATTTCCTAGTTACAGCTGTCATCACTATTGGCATGTCTGTCTAATTTGTTGGTAAAAAATCTCCAGTAATGCCAAGTGCACAGTCATATGCAAATACCATAAATATGATATTAAAGTATCAGTTTATTTAATGGAATTTATAACAGCATCAGAAGAGAAATCTGTTGTGGCCAATTATTCTACCTTCAAAGCACATTCTGATCTTGAATTCAACCAAAGGAGGACCTCCTAATGTATAGAGATCATCTGTTGTGAGAGAGATTTAGCAGATCACATGCCCATCTCCATGCTGATTTTTTGAGAGTATGGGAGGGCCAGTTACTGCTTTCTGCTGAAATTTTGTGCTTGATGGCCTCTGTCAAAATTTGCATACACCTCTGGCTTGGTTCAGAGTGGTCTATTATTAGCTGAACACAGAAATTACTTTTACTCTTAGGACCTGTACAGTGTGGAGTTTTTTTTCTGATGTAGTTGAGAATATGGGATGCTGTGCTTATGATTTTTTTCATATAGAGAATGAGTAAGTTAAATTAACATTTTTCTTTCAGCCATTAAATGCCAGAACATTGAAAAGTTTCATCCTGTAGCAAAATTCCCATTGATGTCCCTGAAGTAAGCATACATATCTAATGTGTATAACTAATGATTCCACAGATTTTCCTGATGAACTTTTAAGGTACTAGTTAGCTATGGCTTTTGTGTTTCAAAAGGTACAAATTATTTTTCTCTCTTACCCTGTATAAAAGCTTGATGCTTGCACACATTGGTTACTTCCTTACTCAGCAGCTGTCCTCTGTCCTCTCATTAAAAAAAATTCCTGCAAGTCATGATGCTGAGTGTCTGTGAGACAGACGCCATCAGAGCCCTTCTGAGGAAACAACGTGAGACACAGATGCATAAGAAATTAGGCTTCATTAGTTACTTGGATCATTGAACTTGGTTTTGAATGTGTCTGTTGCATCCTCTTTTTTTTCTTTTATTTACAGGACCAGGCTGAACAGACCAAGTGACCTCAGCCACTCCTCATATGGCTTCTCCTCTTTTTTGTGAAGTGACAATTATTTTGGCTGAAATGATCAGCTCAAACTGCTTAGACATTCAAAACCCCTTTTTCAACGTAAACATGTAGAACCCTAATTTGTAGGAATTTACATCTTTAAAAATTATTTCAGTGAAGTAAACCGAGTTCCTCGAGTAGCCTGCAGAAGTGTTGGTCTGCAGAGTTTTGCTGCATGCTATGTTGAATCTGCCCTACCTCGCAAAATATTTTGTTTCATAAATTTGCTTTCATGTATGATATATTCATTATAAGTCATGCTATCATAATTTAAATAGGATTAAATAATTGACATTTCTAAACCATATTGCTGACATGGAAAGAAATGAACCTGCAGTTAAGGTCACTTTGAAATCTTTTTTTCTAATTAGTTTATGGACAGAATTTTTCCTGATGCATGTACACGTGTGGGAATTTCATTGGGTTTTTTAAGAGTGTTGTCAATCAAATGTCCTTACCTATATTTTAATTTTTTTTCCTAAAAGTTGAATTTACTCTCTGAGATTAGAAGGACTGTCTGCTGCTCAGAGGAGATGCTACCAACCATCGCTGGCCCATACGGCTTCCACTGCTGAGAGAGAAAGATAACACCCACTAACAATACAGACTAGTAAGACAAAATTGGTGATTGAATTTGTGCCTTGAAACTAGGCTACACCTTAGGAGTGAGTCTTCTGGTGGGTTTTCTCTGAGTGCAGATGTATATCATGCTCTTACTCATGGCCCAGAACCAAAACAACCGTTTTTTTGTTTTTGTCCCTTTTGTCCAGGCAGACCTGGCACACCAGGCTCGTCCATGACATTAATGCTCAAAGTCCCATTTCAGGAAGATGGCTGCATTGCACTCTTCTGCAAAGCAGGGAAATGCAGCCCAGAGGGGCAGGACACAATATTACTAGTTCCATGCAAAGCTGTTCAGGTGGGGATTTTTGTAAGTACAGACTGGATAACTTGTTGTGATGTGAGCAGAATATAACTTTTGATGCAACATCGGGAGAACTGTGAAGAGAAGGAAGGAAAACCTATTTTATTATTAACTGGAGAGATGAAGACATCCCAATGCAATGACAGCAGAGGAATGGTTAAGTGAGAGTTTGCACTGACAAACAGCTGGGCTGTAGGGCTGTGGGTGATTAAGTAATAATGCATGGTGGTAGGACTGTATAAGGGAACAAAACAAATGAAGTGCCGTGAATGTGAGGGATACTGTGAGAATATAACAGGAACAAAAGTAATACCAGATATCGGAAAACAAGTTAGCAGCCATTTTCTATATTTAAAATCTACTAAGATGAGTAAGCGCTGAATTTGTGATACGAGTTCTGTGAAAAGCCCAAAAGCCAGAACAGCATAAAAGAAAGTCTGTGTGCAAGGTTCAGTAAATCCTTGACTCTTCTCAGCTGGCTGTTTAAGTTACAATAACATGCTGAATGAGACTGGATAAAGCTATACATTCAGTCATAGTAGGGCTGTGAACTAATTCCAAGTGGAGTGTCACTCTTCTTGCAGTGTTGTGCAGCCAGGTCTCTCTATTCTTGTGGGTAGGTTCTCAGTCAACATTTAGTCCGTACCCTGTGATTTTTAGCTGCAAGTTGTGAGGAAACATGCAGGCTTCCAAATTAGTACCAGTGAGGGTCTGGCAGCTAGCCCATCGCTCCTTTCTGACACCTTGTTTTTGAACCTGTTCTGAAGAATTCCAAGATAGGCATGTGTGGTTCAGGCATTGCTGAGCCTGGCTTTGGGCAGGAGGAGAGGAACTGTGTGACCATCTGAGCTCTCTGTCAGCCCTGTGGTCTGTCCCACCAGAATACTAGCTGCACTGCACTTGGAAGGCACAGGGATGTGAGGAATCCTCTTCCTGATTTCTTCTGCAGCAGTCATCAATCAGGCAGTATTATTATTTGAAAGCAAACTCCACTTGTATGTAGTTTTGGTGACACTTACTGTTGACAGAGGTTCATTGCAAAGTAGCCTTCCATTATAATTTGGCACTGCAAAATACAAATTAGACAGTACTGCAGTTCTCTTGAGATGGCTGTGAATGTATGAAGATGACATTTGCCATACAGTGTTAGCTTTGGCTGTTTTGCCCCTCCTGCACTGAATTCCAAACCAGATACAAAAATAGGAAGCAATATGATTGCTGAAGAGAACTGGAAGGGCTTTCCCATGTATGACTGTCAATTCTGGGAACAGAAAACAGCATGGGGATTAACTACTTTTTCAAAGTTTTGTACTAAAGCTATGCATGGGTCTGGAGACTTTTTAACATTAGAATGTTTTATGTGCTGTTCAGTGAGAAAGAATGCAATTAAATTGTCCACAAAATTCAGCAAAAACTAAAAATTATTTTCACAGGGAGCCCCAAAGCCAGTGGTATACTGTGATTTTAAATGCTGATTAACTGTTAATATATTAGTGACAACTAAATATAGCTGTTAATATATTAGTAACCATTATAGTGACAACTCTCAGAATACCTACAAAGCTAATGGAAAAATAAGAGAAAGGTGACACTTTCAAAGTTTGCTTATTTGTTGAAGTCGCTTATTGTGGATCATTGCACACAGTGCACAGAAAAATGCATAACATATTTGGCACATTGGGCCACACTTCCACACCCACGTTCTTGGACAAGTGTGTGGGACTTGAAAGGAGGCTGGAGCCAGGTGAAAAAAGGCTAGGTATTTTTGTGCTTTCAGTCACAGTGTAGATAGAGTACTTTTTGTTAGTGTAGACATCCACAGCAAAGGGAACCAGGCCATACAGGTAACTACAATCAGGGCATTTCTTGACTTCTGAGGGCTTAAGATTAATACCCCAAAACTCTGTTGATGTAGGGTTTTGTTGTGTTTTCTATATTACAGCATTCTGTTGCTGAACTGGTCCAGCATGTCTCTACAAAAAGACATGTTGAAACCATCTTTAGAGACGAAACAGAATCACAGAATATGCTGAGTTGGAAGGAACCCACAAAGATCATGGAGTCCAATCCTTAGCACACTTAGCACAGATTAGCAACATGCTGCACTGTGTCACTCTAACACTGCTTTCAACTGTTCGCTGTCAATACATTTGAAGTTCTGCCCTTATCACTAATTGTGGTACAAAACTGTCTGTAACATGACCTTTTACTAAATTCTTTATCTTTGTGCTGATTAGCACAAAAGCAGAGCAATAGCAAAGCCCTTAGTCATGTATTCTGTACCTCAGGACTTTTAATCCACATATTCATACTTCATGTTGCAAAATATAACCCTCCAAATTACAATACTGCCATATTTTCTCATGTATTATAAAAAAAAATCATTAAGCTTTAACTCTACATGTGAGCTGTGTATGATAGTCAGAGTGGGTGACAAGTCTGTTCAGCTCAATGCAAAGTTACTCATCACTGTGGGAAGCTGTATTCAGGCAGTCTGGCATAAACAAAGCACCTTGTCTCAAACTTTTCTGTTTTCCAGAAACGGCTGACAGTGCTACCGGCCTGAAATTAGTTATTTCCTGACTTTTGAAGGCTTGACTCAACAACCTAACATACTTCGGTTTTTGTAGCTGTGTGTGTAATGTCATGCTACTACAAAATGGTGCCTGAAGACTGGGAAAAAAAAGCCAGGTTTTGTTCAGAAATTCATTTCTTGAAAAGTTTTGTTCTACAACTGGTCTTTTAAGTAGAATTTCATAAAAGCCTGATGCATGTAAGAAAAATGTGCTTTCTCAAATTATTATAATAAATGCTGTACTGTCATTCAATGGTATGCAATCTCAAAGAATGGTACACTATATTAATTCCATTTTCTCAAGGAATCTCTATTTTATAGGGTCTTCATCCAACCTGAAATAAGTGAGGTGTAATTTTTGAAATGAAAGGAGTGGGATGAAAGGTCAGGCATGGCCTAGGAATTCACTTGTGGACTGTAGGGCATACACGAGTGCCTGATTCTGGTCTGCCTGCGTTGTAGAACTTATTGTCTCCCACAGCATGCCTCTGCCTTTCCTGCCCAGCTGATGGAAAGACAGAGTAATAGCTTTGCTATAACACACTGAGAGGTACTACTATTGCTTGGGACCCTCAGAGTCTGTGGAGATTATTTGCACCTTGCCTAGAGCTCACTCCTATTATTTTGTTCTGCAAGAGTGACTGCAAAGCCACTTGCCTAGTCCCGGAGTTTCTTGCAAAGTTGCAGCACCAGCCCTGTGTTGTGCTGCCTCTGAAGGCAATGCAGCCTTTCTTACTCACTGCAGTGAGGTTGATGGTGACCTTTACGAACATGACAACCTTTCACGGTCCACAAAGGAAAAAGAATTGAAAAACGATCTCCATAAAGAAATCAACACTTTAAGCTCTCCTCAGACAGTTGGTTTTGAAAACAGTATGCATGTAGTAAATTGCAGAGGCTGACTGGGTGTTGCCTACAAGGTAGTGCAACAGTTCCCTGCCACAATACACAGCTGAAGATGGAAAGTGTAAACAGCCTCATTACGAAAGGTCACTGACTAAAAATTTTTTGCTGCAGGGATAACTGAGATATTTTTCCAGCACTTCTTGTACACTTAACCCAGAATAAGTGCATGAAGAGATGAATCCAGTTGTGGTACTGGATCAGCAGTCTAATTGTCTCAGGAAATGTCCCCAGGAGGAACTACTACCATGTAGTCCAGCCCACATTCCTGTTCAGGCAGGTATACAGAGTAATGCATTGCTGAACAGGGAAGGTAACAATGTTACTCAGTCATTTTGTGTGTTTGTTTTCCTTTCATCTGTTTTGGACAATATGAGTCTCTCTTCCTGTTTCTCCTGCATAACCTGACATATTCTGAATCACAATAGGAGCACCTGAAACAAACAATGTTTGTAATGTACATGTCTAAAAGGGATTCTTGGCCCTTTTTTATTACAATTTTCACATCCTTTATTGCTAAGAAATCTAATATTACATCTGGGAAGACAGGAAAGACTGAACTCTGCAGTTTGCTGCAGGTCTCTTGGTGAGGTACAATCTGGTTTAGCCATTTGAGGCAGGGACTCACATCTGCAAATGACTAGTGTTAAAATGCTATTGCCAGACATCCACAAGCAGTATGATTAGACTAGTTCCTTAATTCCTTTACTTAGCATGCAAGTGAAGAAATATTGTGTTTTTTTTCAAGAATTACAAATAAGAGGCACCTTTGGAAGAGAGTGTGCTATCAGTTAGAGAATTTGTACTCCCTGTCACGAGTAGTTATTATAGAGCACATCTCTGAAGCAAAATGGGATGCTGATATGAGGTGGACAGGATTGCAGCAGGTGACTTTTACCCTCCCATTTAAAACCCCATACATTATCAATTAAAATAGCAGAAGTCAACCAGACTCAAACCCCTGATTCCTCCCAGGTTGGGAAATTGACTGGGAGAGGGGGAGAGGGAGAGAGGAAGAGGCTTTTATATTTGTGCTGCCATGGTGTGACGATCGAAATTGAAGGAAGAAAGTGTGTCACACTCAGAAAGTACTTTTCATTCACTACATTTGTGCTTTGTTGTAGCCCTGGTGTCTCAACTACCCCCATTTTGTTTGTGAAGCTGGCAGCAGCCAGCCAACCCAAGGTATGAGACTGCTTTGTGGTTCTAGAGTTGCTGCAAGTTGCAGGACAGCTATGGGTACCTTGTTTCTCCCTCTGTCACATATCTTTTTCCCAGAAAGCAAAGAAGGAGCCACAGCAACATGGCTGTTGGATGTCCTTTGGCACTGCTGCAAAGAGCAGTTGGCACCACTAGCCTGCCTCCCTACTTGTGCTTCTTTCACATACTGAATTACAGGAGGGTCCCTCTGAACATGAGGAAACACTTTTTACTGTGAGGAGGACTGAGCCCTCACTCTATGGTTCTTAGCTTACAGCTGTCCTCTTGCAGACAGGTGAGCAGATGCTTTTCTTCCAACCATTTCGGATAGAGACTTACACAGGATATGATGTTTGCACCAGCGTGATCCCATTTCCCAGACAACAGAGGACAGTGGAGCTGTGGGACAGTAGCCCACCAACTTCCTCACCCTAACGTGTGAAATAGTCTGTGGCAATTAACTGTGTGCCTGAACTTGACTATTAACGTGACTATTGCATTCAAAGGCAGATAAGGAAAGCAAGGTGAAAGGAGAGCAGAAGTGTGCCAGCTCTGGAGACAGGTGGGATCTGTGTGTAGTGAGCATCTTGAGAACTCCCTGAGCTTCAAAAGTGGGAGACTGGAAGGGCCTCATGGGCACTCCAGTGCCTCTCCCTCATGCCGAAGCTCACACCCCACACATCCATAATCTGTATTACCTCTTCTTGTCAGTCGTGAACTGCAGGATCTTTAGGTAGATATGAAGATTGCTGGTACTGTAGGCTCCTGATTTTTTCAGATGTTGAATTTCAGTGAAGCTTCTCTGGCTTGTGGCCCTTTGATCATCTTTGGTAAGTGCTTCAAATGGCTCTCAAATTAGGACAAATATCTCAAGTCTTAACCACTACATTTGAGGATCAACACAATCGTACAATGACAATTGATTATAACAGTGTGTCATGCAAACGGGAGGGCTGGGGCATCCCCTCTTGGTGTCAGAAATGTCTATGGCTGAACCTCTATCTGAGTTCCAGTGTTCAAGGGCATTTTGAGAACAGCTTATGGAAAGAAGTGCACAGCTCCATCAGAAGTTGCTTTCCAAAGTGCTTTCCAAGGAGAATAGTAAGAATTAAAACCCTCCAGGGGTTTGAAAAGACTGAGACATAAATGTGACTAGATACAGTTACAGAATGAAAGAAGAAAAGAGTTAGGAGTCAACGCAGAACAGCAGTATTTGCATTCCTGTCAACTTTGTTGGTTTTGCCCACTGAAGGTGCTGGTAGAATAGGACCCCCCCTTCAAATTATTTGATGAATCAGTTCTGCAGATAGGGTTCTGTTTCTATCCATCTACAATCAATTTAACCTATTTTCCCTATTTTTGTGTGAGAACAAAGATAAATCTGTGACTCAAATGACTGTGATGATGACACCAGCCCCACCCAAACCCCTGAAGAAATTACAAGAAGAAAGGAAGTCTTTCCAACTATGAAATTACTTTGGAAATACTCCTAATTGATCTTAGAATCTTCTGCATAGCCAATGCTAGAAATTAATTCACTGGAAAAGCACACAACATTCAGAAAGAATACTGGCTACTCTAAGTAAAGTGCTACGTCAATATTCGATATTTCATCTTGAATTCATATTTTAAAAAGTATTAAAAGGTTAAAAACAAAACCAAGAGACTTGTTTAGATGCAAAGAGTAACTGCAAACTAAAACCCTGTTTAAACCAAGAAAAAAAATTGTTGTACCACCAATCACCTTATTACCAATCACTTGTATGCCTTATAAAAATTTTTGTATTAGCCGGACAAATTTTTACAATAGTAATGATTTTTACAGGATGGGTGTTTTGTAAATCAGCTTTGCAAACACCTCTGAAGTCTTTTTTGTGCTTTCTCATATTTGACACTGGTGACATCTTGTGGTAAGTTATGTCATGGTAAATAGCACCTGTTACTTTTGCTGTCCTTGCTCTGCAGAGGTGTGCTGAGCAAGAGGTTGCTGTGTGATGGAATTCTGCAATTGCTAAAAAGTGTAGTGTGTAACTTCACACTAACGAGATACTAAGTATTTCAATAAAATTAAACTCCAGTAAGTTTAGCGTCAAAAGAAATCTTGCTCTAGACACAGAAAGGAATAAAAATTAGTTTGTACCAGAAGGTTTGTGATTCACATCTGGAAAGCTAAACTCTTCTTGCTGAAATTGGCTGGTTAATAAAGATGTGGGATAGATGGAGAAGTACATATGTAACTCTTGGATCAAGGGGACTGCAAATGTCACACTCCTAAGCCTCCCCCTCTTGTCTGTGTTCTGACTACAGTAATATGACTTGGATATTTTGTCATCCCCAAAGTTACAGTGGAAGTCCACTATTAAACAAGAACTATTAGCATTAGTACAGTACAAATACCTCAGCTGGTGAATCCTGTAAAAATCTTTGCCTTTTAAAACGAAAATCACCAACAAGGCAGGAAGTGTCACTGTAAGGCAAGTGAGTAGGCCAGGTTGACAAGTGAAATATCTTTGCAGCTGCCTAGCATGGTCATGGTGACATGGACAGCTTTATCTGGCCCTTGCAGAAAATGTGATTAAGGTTTTTATGTTGTTGTTCTAGACAATTTTCCCTGGCATTCTATATGGTTTGTTTAAAGAGAGAGCTATGCTGCAGGGCTAGGAATGAAAAGAGGTATTAAGGTACCCCTCCCAGAAATGTCCAAGGAAATCTGACCCTGTGAATTGCTTAATACAAAGACAAAAAATGTAGTTTTGAGAAGGTTTTTAAGAGTCCCGCATATGCATTATGCTTAGCAATACATGAACTGCAATGTCTTGCAACATCAACGTAGTCTTGGATTTAGGTTAGATGCTGAAATTTTAATGAGGACACTGGAGGTTCCCTTTGCAGGTCACAGCCAAAGCAGCCACCGCAGAACCAATGCAAGTGGTTGCTTGGGTTTTAATTGCTGGGAATTAGCAGTCTTCCCTGATACCAGTAGCATTATAACATCCAAGAAAGCATTGGTGCATTTAAGACTGAAATATTATAGCCTTATTAGTAAGAGGACTATGATATACAGAAAAAATATGATAAGCAAACACATTACCCTACTTTGGGAATACCAGAAGGACTGATACACATTTGCACAAAAGCTTTTACGTGAAGAAAAATCACGGATTTTGTGTCTTAGAGTCTGTGTGTAAAAACTTACTGTCTGAACTGCCCATGTTTTGAACAATCTGATCTAGGTCTGATAGCAGAAGTAAATTACAAAATAAGGTCTCAGTGATGCTTATCTAAAACACTAACCCTGTTGAAAGCAATGCTAAAAACATCTGATGAGAATTGCTAACTGATCTAATTCTGCTCTCTCATGTAACACTTTAAATGAGCTAAAAAGCTTTACCCTGTTTGCTACTAGTACTTCGCTACTCCAGAGGCACTTTCAGCATGAACATTAGGCAATTTATCACTATATAAGAGCTAAGTTTGAAAAGAAAAAAAAAAGGAAGTTATTTGTCATTTCTGTTAGTGAAACATATGACTGATAGGCCTTATGGAACACAGAATCGGAGAATGACTGAGTTCAGAAGGGACTTCAGCAGGTTATCTGGTCTAATCCCATGCTCCAGCAGGGTCATCTGGAGCTGGCTGCCCATGACATCTGAAGCTCTAGAAAGATGTAACACTGAGAATAATAAATAGCATGTTTTACCTTATGTTCAGATCTAAGGATTTCTCTTACACCAATAGATACCGTAGCAGAGATTTGCTCTGAGCCATACCAAAGGGCAGAAATGCTAGTAACTCAATCACCTGTGCCATGTACGAAGAACTTCTGGATTTACCCCACGATGTTTCCAGTGTCAGAGTAGCTGAAAACAAAAAGTTATAAAAACTTCTTTATATTAAATGTTTAACAAATTACAAAGATTTTCATACAGATCTACTGTGAAAATTATCATTAGGTGTAAGATTGTCTCTGGCAAAGAGGTGGGTGGAAATTTGGACGTGACATGCCAATGCGCACTCACAGTCTAGAAAGCCAACTGTGTTCTGGGCTGCATCAAAAACAGGGCGGCCAGTAGGTCAAGGGAGATGATTCTGTCCCTCTACTCCACTTGTACGAGACCACACCTGGAGTACTGTCTGGTATACTCCTAACACCTAAGACCTAAGACCTAGACCTTTTGGAGAAAGTCCAGAATGATTCTCAAGAAAAGTCATCAGCTTTTAGAGAAGGCTTTCCCACTGTCTCACAGGTAGCTTGAAGTAGCAGAAAACCACCTTCTGTGAAAACACTGTTTTGAAACAACTACAGATACACCATATAAAGGTGTATCTGGCATGGCTAAGGCATTTTTGGAATGAATAACAGGGCAAGGATAATTTCTCTGGATCTGCTGTCTGTGTCTTTGCCAGTAGAGCCAAGCAAGCATGTGGCTGGGCTTCTTTGCTGCAATACTGATCATAGAATTATTAAGGCTGGAAAAGGCCTCCAAGATCATAAAGTCCAAGCTTTGACTAAATACCACCTCACTTATTAAACCACAGCATGAAGTGCCACGTCTTCTCAGTCTCTGAACACTTCCAGGGATGGTGACTCTACCACTTCCCTGGGGAGCCTGTTCCAATGCTTAACCACTCTGACAGTGAAAAGTTTTCCTAATATCCGATCTGAACCTCCTTTGGTGCAACCTGAGGCCATTTCACCTTGTCTTATTGCTAATTGCCTGAGGGAAGAGACTGACCCACACTTTGCCACAACCTGCCCTTAGGTAGTTGTAGAGAGTGGTAAGGTCCCCACTGAGCCTCCTTTCCTCCAGGCTAAACAACTACAGCTCCCTCACCTGCTCCTCACAGGACTTGTCCTCCACACCCGTCACCAGCTCTGTTGCCCTTCTCTGGACACACTCCAACACCTCAATGCCCTTTTTGGAGTGAGTGGCCCAAAACTGAACACAGGATTCAAGGTATGCCCACACCAGTGCCAAGTGCAGGGGAATGATTAATCCCTTCTTCTCTGGTCCTGCTATCCACACTATCGCTGGTACAAGCCAGGATGCCATTGGCCTTCTTAGCCACCTGGGCGTGCTGCTGGCTCAGGTTCAACCGCTGTCAAGCAGCACCTCGAGGTCCTTTTCCACCAGGCAACTTTCCAGCCACTCTGCCCCCAGCCTGTAGCGCTGCCTGGGGCTGTTGTGACTCAAGAGCAGGACCTTACCTCACACCACTGATGGTCCATTGGTCCATTGATCATGGCCATTGGTCCTTTGCCTTGGCCCATTGATCCAGCCCATCCAGATCCCACTGCAGAGCATTTCTACCCCCAGAAGATGAACACTTTTGCACAACTTAGTGTTATCTGTAAACTGACTGAGGGTGCTCTCAATCCCCTTGTCCAGATCATCAATAAAAATATTAAACAGAACTGGTCCCACTACTGAGACCTGGGGAACACCCCTGGTGACCGGCTGCCCACCAACTGGGAGTGGAACGTAATTCTATTCACCACCTCTCTCTGGGCCTGGCCATACAGCCAGTTTTTTACTCAGTGAACAGTGCAGCCATCCAAGCCATGAGCAGCCAGTTTCTCCAGGAGAAATGCTGTGGGAAATGGTGTCAAAGCCTTTCCAGGCAGAAACATCCACAGCCTTTCCCTCATCTACTAAGGTTGTCACCTGGTCATAGAAGAGGATCAGGTTGGTGAAGCAGGACCTTCCTCTCACAAATGCCTGCTGGTTGGGCCTGATCCCTTGATTGTCCTGCACATGCTGCTGATTGGTCCTGAGGCTGTACTGCTGTAGTCAGTCATGGGTAGTCATGAAAAGTAATAATTTACTGCAGTTTTTCTGGATCAGTGAGGAGAACAAATCTTGAACTAGTCAGGAATTTTAGTTAAGAACAGACTTGTAATTAATTTTGTCTGTTTGATTCAGAAACTGGGACTAGGACTGGAAGTCTGTGAAGCCATAACTCAGTGTTTTCACCTTTTCCTTTTTCTCCTTTTGCTTTTACTTGAAGGAACAGGTAGACAGTGTTGTTCTATTAAAAATGTTCAAGAGGCCAGAGATCAAAATATTCTTTATCCCACACAAACTGTCTCTGTCTTGCAGCACAGTTACTAAAGAAATAATCCCAACAGCCACACTGAAATGAATGTTCTGTGGTTCGTGGTTGTATCTCCCTGTAATAGATGAGCCAGATTCTGGTTACTAGGGGACCTCTCCATGCTGTAAACCTTGAAAACTAATAAAACAGATTGTTTCACAGAAATTTCAGAAACTTAATCATATTCACAAAGGGTACTGGCATGTTTAAAGACTACAGGGACTAGTGGGGAGGTCTCTACCACACTGCCATAGCAGAACTTTCAGGCACTCCAGGTATCATGGACTGAAGGCCAGCGGTTTCTTATCTTAGTACGGAGAAGGCTGGAGAAGTTGCAGCAGTGTCCAATATGGTTATGACTTCCCACAAAATGAATCTGGAGTGTGAATGGACCCTGTCTCAGGTCTGTCCTACAGAGGTCACTGCAAACCCACTTCTGAATCAATTGCAATGCTGTTTTATGATATCATCACACTAATACTGAATGCAAGCTTAAGTCTCTTTGTCTATAAACAGTGCTTATTTATACATCGTACCTGTTTGCACAGTGACAAATAAAAATGTCATGTCTCCGTCACAGACAGATTCAATGTAACTCGTAGCAAGACATTAGCAAACATTGTGTTCTGACTTAACTTCTCTGAGCAAGGAAAAAGTAAAAATTAGGACTATGGCTCATTCTGTTTTTCAAAGATGGACTCTGAACTCTAAGTTAGAATAACACTTGCAGTCTTGAATTTCTGATTTTCTCCTACCTTAAGTGGGTCTGCAATTTCACAGATGTCTGTGGCATTGTTTCTATGATATTTAGTGAAAGCTTTTTATTTTTTGTTAATACTGAAGAGTGGTGAAATAATGTCTTTTAGATTAGGCAAAATGCTAATAATACCTTTGAAAAACCAATTTCAACATTTGGATTGAACTTCAGATTGCATTTTAGTGAAAAGTTCTGTCAGATGCTAGCTGTCAATTAATGGCAATGTGATTATATTTAATAACAGGTTTGTTTTTTGGATCACTGTTTATCTGCAGCGTTGGAGTGCAAGGGGTAAAAGAAGAGAGGGTGATTTTTTTCTCCTGACACTCTTTTAGGAACAGGGTTTCCAAAGCAATGAAATAAGCTTTAGGAAAAAGTTCAGTTCGTGTTTCTGTCTACATCCTACATTAGTCTTTTTTAAATTTACACTAAAGGAGCACAAGCAGGGTCACAGCTGAATTAGGACCTCACAGTGTTTGATTTAGACCTTGATTCATGAACTGATGAAGTCCCAGCTTTGGCTACAGTGGAGTTCTGCAGCCAGTGCTTGGAGAGACTGTGTGCATTGTGTTTTCTCATGGGCTTAGATTTTATAATCCCCAGTCCTGGGATTAGAACTTCACCACATCTCAGAGTGACCCTGCAAAAAGTCTGTATGTGGTAAGATGTAGTCCTGCCTCAAAGACCTTACAGTCTAGATAGACAAGTGATTTCCTTGTGGGGATGTGAGGCACCAAGTTTCAGAGGCCAGCTCAAGAATAGTCAAAAAATGTTAAGTTATCCCCTTGCATATTTGTGCTTCCTTTTGAATGTGATTTGGTTTTTTAATCTGGTCCTCTGAAGATGCCACAGACCTCAGTCTGGGATGAAAATCCAGACCTTCTGTAATGTGAAGTAAAATGTGTTAAGGAGCTGAGTTGTTCAGTTAACTACTTAAGGGCAGGGATGCCATCCAGAGGGACCTGAACAGGCTTGAGAGATGGGCCTGTGTGAACATCATGAAGTTCAACAAGGCCAAGTGCAAGATTCTGCACCTGAGACAGGACGATCCCAGACATGGATACAGGCTGGGGGGTGAATGGATTGAGAGCAGCCATGCTGAAAAGGGCTTGGGCATAGAGTGGTTGAAAAATTGGACATGACATGCCAATGTGCACTGACAGCCTAGACTGGCTGAGAGAGTTGGGGATGTTCAGCCTGAAGAAGAGAAGGCTCCAGGGAGACCTCACTGGTGCCTTTCGATATATAAAGGAGCCTTCTTAGAAAAATGGAAGGAGACATTTTACCAGGGCCTGTAGTGATAGGACAAAAGGCAATGGTTTTAAACTGAAAGAGGGCAGATTTGGCTTGGGTATAAGGATGAAACCTTTTACAATGTGGGTGATAAGACACTGGAACAGGTTGCTCAGAGAAATTGTCAATGCCCCATCACTGGAAGTGTCCAAGATAAGGTTTAACACCCTGATCTAGTGAAAGATGTTGCTGCCCATAGCAGGAACATTGGATGACATGATCTTTAAAGGTCCCCTCCAACCAAAGTCATCTATTATTCTATTTTGTAGGTTATAAACGCGACAAGAGTTTTTTTATTTGCTTTAAAGTATGTAAAAAGCCCTGAATGTACAGTGACATGCAGAATAACAAAAATCTTTTATGATCTTCGTAATAAAGAAAGATGATTTGGGAGTCAGCCATGAGGCAAAAATAAATCCATGGATTTTATGCCTGTTATTTGAGGTATAAGCATCCTCTTTTGCCAAAACAGTAAAGGGTGTATGGTAAGAAGCAGACTAATCTCAGAGGCAGCTGTAACAGCTGCTCTGTTTTGAGCTGAATAATCATAGGAATCTAAGAAATCACTTCATGATCTTACTATGCCCTGTAACAGAAATGGTCTTAGGAACTATGATTATAACATGGCAATTAAAGACAGAGGTGGCTGGGGGCTTTTTCCATGTGGTTTATATTACTGATTTATTAGTTTGGTCTGCAATTTAAAAAAAAGATTCACTATTGAACTTTAATAGGTGGCCAACATCCAAAAAACTCATCCAGAGCAGAAAGGAGAGTATAATTTCATTCTATTTAAGCCCTGAGGTGACTGTGGTCTTTCAAGGTACAAGTTTTGAAGAGCTCCAGTAAGACCTGATTAAAAGACTGTGATGCCAGGCTCTCAGTAAATAAGACCCAGTACCTCATTCGCATGTTTGGGTGTCCTTTTCTTACCATCTTTCTTTCACAGTAATATCAGATCCTGTCCTGGTTGGGCAAATATATTCCATGGAGGAAGTAACTCAAAACAGTACAACTACACCTGGCAAAGCAGAGAGGCTGGCTGAACAGGTAGTCAGCAGTTCGCCCTCTCCCAGACACTGTAACATCAAGCCAAGAAGCACCTATGAGTGGCAAGCAAGGAAAGTTAATAAACATTTGGTTTAGAGGTCAGGTTTTGATTTGTACCAGTACACAAAGGCATATGCTCTGAAAAATCATTAGGTTGAGGAAAGTCCTTCTGTTTACCCATGCTTTCTAGCCAGACAGCATTTCTTTTTGTGTTTTCCTTGTGTTCTAGCATCTCTACCTTCTGAGGTACCAAAACCCATGGCCCCACTTTGCTAAATGTTTAAAACTTGCTTAATTTGAAATATTTTAAAATTTTTCTATTGAAATCAAACCAATTCAATTACTTTTTGAAGTCCTGGAAATGTTTCCCTGTCGTAGTAACATGTAATGCTCTGAAAATTCTGGGAAAAAAAAAATATGAGCAATGCAACAGAAACGTTCAAAAGTTCTAACAGTTGTTTATGGCATATTTTTGGCAATATTCTGGCAATATTGTTTTATTTTAGGGGGATAGGCTTGCATTAATGGATATAGGCTTGCATTAGACATTGATATGATTACCTTTGACTGGATTCTCCAGTGCGTACGCGTGTACATATATTCTCTCTAGAAATACCGTATCTCTTCTTGGAGGAAATAGCTGGTACCAAAGCTCTTGGATGCCAACAGGAAAGAAAATGATGGCACAATGTTTTTTAAAGATTGTATTTAATTTTTCTGTTTCTCGGTGGTCAAGTTTTTCCACAATTTATGTATCTCCAGGCTATGCAACATTTTATGTTGTCAGAGTTGTCAGGAAAAAGAGAACTGCTTTGGCATGTATGACACTTGATTTAACTTCAGTAGAGGCTATAGGAATCTTATTAACTGCAAGTAGAGAAATACTGTTTTAGGAAGCATATTTAATGGTGCAGAAGAAGAAAACATGACAAACAAATTCTGACAGTGAAATACATGAACCTGGGAAAAAGTTAGACTTCTATCAGAAGGAATTGCATGTAAAATGGAACAAAAAAAGAGTAGCATTACATTACTCACATGTTATTTTTAAATTGCTCATCTTCCCATAGTGGAAATATGCTAAAACAATGAAAAGAAGGGAGTCTGGGTAAATGGTAGAAAGCACAATGTCAAGACACCTTTTACTTGGGCTTTATGGGGGGAACCATTGCCTCTTTCCAGGTAATGGGCTTCCCAATGGCAATAGCAGATAGCCACGTTTTAGGGTGAATTGTTCAATATCTGATTGATCAAGGACCTACTTTTTAGTGTGTTTTCCACCAGTATTTTCTGAACTAAATTTGTTTCTTGGGTAGAAATCCTAAGGTACTATAGTGAAGAAAGCTAACTACATACAGGTAGATATTTATTACAGGGCATGAAGTAAAATTTGACATTAAAAGTAAGTGTTAAAGGGAGTAGGTACAGAAACAAGAGTAGGAGAAAAATAGCAGTGGTATGTGCATACCACAGAAGTGATTAATAAAATGCTTACTCTCCCAAACAAGAAAAGTGAGTTTCAACATTGCACTTATCTGTTGTTCAATCTTAAATTGCAGGGGCCTACAAAGAAATAATTATTAATATCAGAAGATCTTACTGTAGGACAAACAGTAGTTCCACTTTATCACATCATTTTCTTCTAAGGTTTCTAAGTGGACTGTGGGAAATTTCCTTCTTTTCTTCTTGCTTCACCCTCAGCTAGCATCCTAGCTATAATGCCATTTGTAGTGGTGTCAGTCATCAGTAGACACTTGGGAATGGAATGGACATCATGGTAGTCTGACTCTTATAGTCTCTGAATGGAAATTAGACATGTTTGGTTTAGTATACTTTGGTTCATATCAAACTCAATTAGACTTCAAATTCTGTTCAGGCATGAAGACAGAGGTTCCAAGGCAAATATGGGCCCCCTGTTCTCTTTACCTGTTTGTGAATATATTCCACCTATTTGTTGATATATGTGATGTTCACACGTTGTGGCCTTAACCCCGGACTAGATATGAAATAACTAGCAGAAAGTGTCAGTTAACTATTAACTATTAATATTTGACTATGTTAGCTAAACTGGATTGTTGATATTAAGTTTTCTCACTGATTACATTTTTATGAGAGTTGGAAAACTTATTCTACTCATCAGTCTCAGTTTCAGCTTCTTCAGGTGTATTGTAGGAATACACAACTCCCCTGCAATAATTTTCATTCAATAATTTTAGTTTCTGACCTTAAGATACATGGTTTTGTACTGTTATAGAAAGTAACTGCATTCTTCTGTAACAGTTCTGCATGTGTGTTCATACCATATAAAACTGGTCTACATTTTAATTAAACGAATCTTGTTTACCAGCATCAGTTTTGTTTGTGTAAGAATACTGGAGAATCAAACTCAATTTATTTGATGAGGTAAGTAGAATGCATGTATTTTCTTCATATTTATTCCACAGACAGATTTCTCTCCACCTGAGAGGTTGTGTTAAAGAGTGTGAATGGAACAGCCTTTATACATCACTTCAGAGTGCAGGGTGAATCACTGGAGCTGTAAGGAGAGGAAGTGATTTGTTGTAAGGGTATCTAGGTGCTACTAGGAGTTCTGGAGACCTTAGCAATATGCTTTTCATAGTGTTAGTTTATTGCAGTGAGGACAAGAAATATATTGCCTCATCTCCCTTGCAGCAAGTAAAACCCACTACAAAAGTATTATTCTTGAAATCTGGATATAGAAGTGGGAAATTGAATTATACAGAGAACAAAACTCTGTGGCCCTGATGTATCACGATAATATCAGATAGCCCTCCTTGATCTTATATGATGAGCAGGTAGATGCAAGCTGTGACTTGTCATTGGAAAGATCAAAAAAGAGGATCTGGCCCCAGAATTTGTGCCCATAATACCCAATTTGTTCTACTAAACAGAAAAAGGTATCAGTCCCGAGATGCTGGACAATGGATGATGGGATCACACCTTTGCAGAGCTCCTTCTTGCCAAGGAGTCACTCTAGGCTGAGATGGGAGAGGTGCAAGGCTTGCTTTTGCTCCTAAACCAGGAAAACCCCATTCTATGATATTTGAATATATCGGTGTCAGTAAAAGATACCTATGACACATTCTGTTATTCAAGATGGAATTCCAGTGATTACTTTTATTTTTGCTGTGTCACCTTAATTACCAAAAATACTGTTCTCAATTACACAGTAACCAGGAAAATAGAATAGATATGAAATGGAAGATCTGAGGAAAAATTAGAGAAATAGACCAAATGCTCAGTTAAGAAGATTTTTTTTTTTTATCAGTTACCACAAAAAAAACATTTTGAAAAAGCTTCTGCATGTCTATTTGCATCTGAGAAGTGAATGTTCAGACTTGGGTTCATTCTAGTCAATATGTCTGAGGCATCTAGAGACAAACCCTCCTAGTTCTTTTAGTGTTCTCTAACCAAGTATCATTTTTTCCATGTACTCTTGTGATTCTATTTTCAAAAGCATCTTGTCCTTCAGTTAAACTGACTGCCACTGTTTCCAAGGTGTTGGGGTCAAAATATATTTTCAGTTTTGCTACAGAAATGAAACAAAAATAATTTGTCTTACAATTTTTCTACCTAGTTTTCTCTCCTAAAAGCTCAGTTCTGCTGTTAGTGGTATACAGAAGAAAGAGATGAAGGAAACTTTAAGCAGCTGTATCCTCAGATTGTCACATTCCATCAGTTTTCTTTGCAGTGGCTGGTATGAGGCTATGTTTTGGATTTGTGTTGAACACAAATGATAATTCAGAGATGTTTTTGTTACTGCTGAGCAGTGCTTGCACAGAACCAAGGCCTTTTCTGCTTTCCCTACAGCCACACTGGAAAGAAATTTGAGGGTGCATGGGAGGTTGGGAGGAGACACAGTTGGACCCAAACTGGCTGAAGGGATATTCCAGACCAATGACATCTGGAAGAAGGAGGAAGGGGGAGGTTTGGAGTGATGGTGTTTGTCTTCACAAGTAACCGTTAGGTGTGATGGGGCCCTGCTCTCCTGGAGATGGCTGAACACCTGCCTGCCCATGGGAAGCAGTGAATTAATTCCTTGTTTTGCTTTGCTTGTGTGGGCAGCTTTTGCTTTCCCTACTAAACTGTATGTGTCTCCACCCACAAGTTCTCTAGCTTTTACCCTTCCAATTCTCCTCCCTGATCCTGCTGGTGGGGGAGTGAGCAGCTGTGTGGGGCTTGGTTGCTGGCTGGGGTTAAACCACCACATTCCCTTACTCAAAAAGGCCTCCAAAAATACCATCAAACAAAATAAATAGTCTGCTTTTCAGGCAATTTCTTTCTCCCCATTGAATGAGCTCTTTTCAGACAGCTTTAGCCACTGACCATCTCCTGTCAGGGCTCCCTCATAAAAATGGTCTTCTCTAGGACAAAGGAGACAAATATTTATATGAGCAAGTGTCTTTTTCTACATGCCTGGGAGTAACACTCCTTAGGACAACAAACCCAATGGCATAATGCAACCAGAATCAGGCTAGGAAGACACTTCACAAGAACTGATGGACACAGTGTTATTCCAACAGACTTTGGGATAGAGAAAAAGAAGAAAATGAGCACATTTCTTTTCTAAAAAAAAAAAAAATTCTTCTGTGTTTGACAGTTTGTAAACTGAAGGCTTAATTTAAAGGTTCATTGTACCCTCATATAGGGTGTAACTATACATTTCCCTGAGTTTTTACTGAACTAAGAAAATTGAACTGGGACTGAGGTGACAAAAATAAATTTTTACACTCAGGGTTTGGACATATGATGGAATAAGTTCACAGATATTGCCGTGGATTTTGAAACAGGGGACTTTACTGACCTTTCCTGAGTCCACTACCTCCATTAGATATGTACTTTTTGAAAGGACTAAGGCACAGCCTTTTTTAATCAAGATGAGTGTTTTATGTGAGAAATGAGTATGGGCATGAACATGCAATGGTGTATGACAGACACGTACATGCAGTGGTGTTATGTACCAAGAAAACTTTGGATGTATTTATTTTTGATACTTTTAATATTTTGACATTAATTCATATCCTGCAATATTTTGCATAAACTTCACTTGCTTCTTCATCATGTAAAAAATTAAGTGTTATCTTTAGGTATGAGTTGCAGTGTCTAATGTTAACTTTATAAATGTGATTGTCCTCTTTGCTCCCTGCTCAAGACTGCTCAGCAGGCTGCACCCATGACAGCAAAAACTTACCCTGTGTGTAAAGGTTGCCTTTATGCTATGTTTTAGATCATGTGTTTCCCAAGGTGGTACACTGCTAAGATCCACCACTTTTTTCAGTTGAAGAACTAATACAATTTACTTCCCATATATAAAATGATTCAATAAAGCGAACAGATTTTTTTAATGGCTGTGAGATTTGGTTTCTGGTATCATCAGTGTTAATTTAAAGCCATTTATTTAAAGCAAACTCACCATTTATTTGGTAGATTTGAATTACAATGAGCACTTTGACAATATATTCCCTTTTTCATTGTCTAAAATTGTTTTACTCATTTTCAATTACCATGTCTATCATGTCAGTCCAGGGAGAGTCCTTGAACATTTTAGTGATGAGTTCTGATTAAATTATAATTGCATAGAAAATTCTGGCATACGATACCAATAAAGAGACAGTAAACAAAAAACTTATTGGGGTCTCAGGTAAATTCTGCGCTTTCATGTGTTAAAGACCACTTCAGTTGTCAGTTCTCTTAATACGATTTTTAAGTGAGACACAGCTTACAAATACTTCTGTTTCAAATGTGCTATACATAGTAAATTTATTTACAAGTGACTCACTGCCTAAGCATACTTACAAAGAAAAAGACTGGAAAGCAATGTAACCTTACAAGAAAGCCTGAAGCCTCAACATCTCTGCTGTTTTCTGGGTATGTAAAGAATATACAATATTGACTTCTTATGAACTTCACAGTCACATTTATTTGATGTAATATGAGTGAATGGAAAAAGGAGCATATTTGGCTAAGGATCAAGGCTGGCCTTGAGGAGCCCAGTGATCTGGGCGTACCAAGGATCCCACCCCCATCCCACCCCACTCCTCAACCCTCCTCCTAACAGTTCTTGTGGCACAGCAAGGATACAGGCTCCCCTTCACCTTGGAAGAAGCATTGAGAACAGCCACAGTGCCACTCTCATTTTTGGACAACTGAGATTAACAACACTTTTAAATGCTGGGCTGATCACGCTTGCCATGAAAGGCCTAAACCTGCCGCACTCTTTGAGTGCCCATGCATGCTAGTAGGCTCCCTTGCTTGGAGACTTCCCTGCGGACAGGGCGCCCTGCCGTGAAGTCTGCATGGTCATTCTGGTAAAGGAAAAGGGCAATTTGCTGCTCTTAGCCTGGCTTTTCAGCTGCTTTCTTCAACTTCATGGTCGCTTCATTTACACTCTCAATTCCCCGGTTAGAGGGGAGTGGAATAAAACTGAGGCGAACTGAAACAGTAAGTATGTTTCAGCTGCTGAGCCGTGCCCTGAATGCGTAGGGCTCTTCACCAGCGAAATGGGTGCTCTTCGTGGCATCTACCTCTTGGCTGCAACTGTTTCTGCAAGAGGCTCATTATCAGCCTCAGGCCAAAATATTCCCGTGCCTTTCTGAGTGAGTGGATGGCGGCAGCAGATCTGCCCAAATACTTTCTTTCCAGCTTTATCACATTAGTCTTCTGGTATATACAAGTCTCCTTAAAATCAAGAAAGTCTCCTGGATTTACACTACAGTTTTCTAAGATGTACTCAGGAAAGTGTCACCAGGCATAAAGCCCCTTCATCCTCTTTCCCACTTCAGAGGTTCCTGTTCCCCTTGTTTACCTGCTACTCTGTCCTACACTTTCTCGTACACCCTACAGACAGGTCCCATGCAGGCCCCCTTATAGTGTCCCTGCAATCCCCCACTCAGTCACTTTAAAGCCCGTGTGGAGCCCTCAGATAACCCTCCAGCTAGGCTGCAGCCCCTAAAGAGCTCGTAAACATCCCCTCTCCAGCCTCCGTGCGGCCCCGCTGTTCCCCCAGTCCCGTTACACACACACACACGCAGAGACACACATACGCAAGCAGACACACTCAGTGCCATAGTCTGGTAACCGCGGTGGTGTTGGATCAAGGGTCGGACTTGATGATCTCCGAGGTCCTTTCCAACCCATGGGATTCTGTGATTCTATGACTCCCCTCAGCGCCCTTACGGGGTCCTCTACTCCAAACATCTCCGGCCTCTGGGCACCCTTCCGACCTCCATTCCCCCCCGTGCCTAGGCAGCCCCATCCA
>VXAY01004705.1:193-25630 GCA_013399855.1 Oxyruncus cristatus | reverse complement strand
GGGGGCGGCGCGGCCTCTCCGCTGCCCGGAGCTGCCCCGAGCCCCGCGACGCCCGCCCGGGCGGGGACAGGGTGAGTCGGCGGCTCACGGCCTCCGTGTCAGAGCGCGGAGGGCGGAGGAGAAGAAGGGAAAGCAAAACAAACGCTCTTGTGGTGCAGTCAGTTCGCGGTTACTCACCTCGCCGGCCGGTCCGCCGCCGAGATGAGGACGCAGCGCTGTCTGGGAGGACGGGACAGACACCCGTCCGGGAGATTTGTCATCCCACTGGTGAATAACCGGAGATAGGTACCCACGGAGGGAGGTTTTGGAGCGGAGAGCCTGCCCGCCGGCCGCCCCTCTGGCGACTGGAGCGGGGCGGCGGGAGCGGGACGGCGGGAGCGGTGCGGGACGGCGGGAGCGGTGCGGGAGTGGAGCCGGGGCGGCGGGAGCAGTGCGGGCGGGAAGCCGAGGTCGGCCGGGGGTGCCGGCCAGAGGGATGCGGGGCTGCCCCGCGGAGGTCCGCGGGCCTGATGCCGAGTAGTGTCCCTCCCGGGTCTTCCCATCATTCGGGCAGTGGCCCTCTTGGCACGAAACCAGACGTGTAGTGCTTGGTGAGGTGACAGCTGTGTTCATCTGCTGGCCTATATGTTGCTAGCACCTCCAGCCTTTTAAACTTAATAGATTGGAAAGTCATAGCTTTTAGCTGTGTTACCCTTCTCTGGTTCGTTTTTGGCCCCGATTGAAGCTGCTCATGCTTTAGCTGCGAGGTCTGTGGGGTGAGCCGTGGTTGTGATAAGGGTGGCGGTAGGTGTCCCTCGGGCCATTCCCGGGCACCGTGTGGTGGCCGCCTGCACTGCCCCGCGAGTGGCGGTCACAGCGAGGGCACTAGGGCAGGGCAGGCGTCCGCGGCTCCGTGCCTCTGCCTTCGCATTGCCACCGGCTCGCATGGGGACACTGTTGGTGTTTTCCCATGTCCTGCATGCACTGAAGATCTCATCATTGCTGACACTGCAGTGTTAGCAATTGTGACTGCACTCCCCTGAAGTCCGAAGTTATTATAGGCAAAGAGAGCAGGGCAGCATTGTGAGTAAAAGGTGCCATGGATCAGGATTTGCAGGAGTCTTTCGTTACTGGGCAGGGAAGCTGCGACGATTGACAGCATGTCAGAAAGTGTGCCTCAGACTGGTAATCAGAGCTGCCAGATTTGGATTGGGTTTTTTCAAGCAGTTTGTCTGGAGTTTGTAGCTAGCCCTAATGAGAACAACGTTGCTCCTGGAAAGCTGCTATTCTGTTACACCAACCACTTGCAGTAGCACAGCTGATGCTTAAGGTCCTAATAGAGAAGAACCTGAGAAGATCTTAATTAACATAATAAACGTGAGAAGGTTTCTCTGGCAAAATGGTAAAAATGTTTGGTCCTAGCTACGCTAGAATATACATCATCCTGTCCACTGATAACGGCTGCCCTTTTGATGGCAGTTGCAGCAGCACCAGTGATTGTGCTCTGCTCTGTGTTTATACAGTCCCTCGCACAAAGGCATTCCTTTCTGTGACTAATCTTCCTAGGAATTATAGTGATGCAAGTAATAAGTAATTAGTAGATTTCATTGTACTAGCTCTGAGAAACTCAGTCATGTTTGGGGGCTGATTGTCTCAAGTGCTGTGGAGGACCTCCTTTGGCTGTCATTCGCCTTGCTTGTTCATGCTGTATCAAGAGGGCATAACAATCCTTGAGAACTAGAAACTTTCAGATTGTGTGACCCTTTTCTGTTTTTCGTTTGCTGACCACCTGGGCCCTAGAAGAATGTGATATTATCAGAGTATTGCAGTTTGGAGTAAAGCCCTGTGTCCAAGAATACAGTTGTCAGGAAATGGATACAAATTACCAAAACAGTGGATGCAAATGTGAGATATTTATTATTCTCAATAGTGCATGAGTTCTGAGATGCTGTCAGACATGGAGGGGAAAAGATTCTCTATAAATTGAGAGAAAAGTTTATTTTTATTCTCAGTTTTGAAAGCACATTGTCTTCCTTTACTGCAGCTGGGATTCTTATGTACCTATTTTTCCAAGATCAATTTCAATTTCTTGGATATTATTTCCTGGTTAAATCTCTGTGTGGTTTTCTTCTCCAAGGAGAATTTATTACTAAAAATCAGTACAGACCGCTTTGGTCTGTGAACTAAATCCTGGTAACTACAAAAACTGTAACAACAGCACTTCCTATGCACTTGTGCTGTATTTAGAAAATCACTTGTTATGTTGATGGCTTACTCCTGAGTTAGAGTGTGTCCTCGCAAGCTGCTATGAGACACAAAAACCTCAGGAGTCAGTGAGGCTGAGGTGAAGCATCCCTCTAGCTTTTTGTGCCTGTCCCTTCACCTCTCCATCACACTCCTGTCCACCCAGGCTGACTCATCAGGAGTGGGATGTCAGGGTAGGGAGTGGCTTCTGAGTGTTTCACCATGGTGCCACTGACAGGTGATGCTCCAAATACCATGGCCATGCGAAGAGGGAAAGGCTGGCAGGGGAGAACAGAACTTAAATGTAGGTAGCCTTTGGGTGGCCTTGTGATTACTCAGAGCTGGTAGGAAGTAAATTTTTTCCTGGAATTGTGCCAAGGAAATTGTGGAGGAGAACATGTTGAAAGACTTGGCTGTCCCTCGTTATGATAGGGATGAGGGAAGGCACTCACAGACTTGGAGTGCACAGTCCCAAAGAAGGGGGTTGTGGTTTATGATTGCTTTCTGTGTTGCCTGGTAGCTTTTGAAGAGGTGAGGTGTCTCCAGTGAAAGAACAGTAAGGAAGGACTCTGGTACATTGTCTTTCAGTCTGCTCCTTTGGTTTGGGATAGTGCTTACTACCCTATATGCATAGTGCCAGTATCTGACAACTACTTTTGTGAAAGCGTCTCCTGAGCTGGATTTAATACAATTCTTTAAACTAATCTCTGCAGTGGAGTAATTCAACTTTTATTGAAATTGAAAAGTGTTTTACCTCTTATTTCAGTGGGTGAACTAGTAAGCCAACTCTGATTACTTTTCAAAACTACAGTGTAAAAGTAGACTATGTGGCATGCTGTGCTACAGGCACAGATTTGTGAATTAATCTTTTGTTTTGCTTTCTGAAGAATTTGTGTTCAGATTTTCTAAGGCTTTAATTCAGCTTGAATTCAAATGTTATGACATGGCTTTCTGAAAGCGAATTTATGAATCATTGCTATGGATTTTGAGTGCTTATGTTGTCATCATGTTATTGATGCAGAGTCATAGAGCTTTGAGTACTGTCAGCTTGAA
This sequence comes from Oxyruncus cristatus, assembly GCA_013399855.1. NCBI lineage: Eukaryota > Metazoa > Chordata > Aves > Passeriformes > Cotingidae > Oxyruncus > Oxyruncus cristatus. The sequence goes on along the minus strand of VXAY01004705.1, from coordinate 22,354 downwards.
AAAAAAAAAGAGAGACTTTAGGAGCAGTGGACATAAGTGTTCTTAAGTGATCTTTTAATATCCATGGGAGCACAAAAAGGTCACTGTAGTATCTACTGATGGACAGAAATATTTCATTAAAAGGTGGTAAGTGTTTCTGTTGCTTTGGTAGAACAAAAGAATTTGTCAGTACAGCCATTGAGCCTCAGGATAGTATTCTTTATTGGGTTTTTTGTTTGTTTGGTTGGGGGTTTTGTGTGTGTTTGAACTTAGTACATCAAGCTGCAATCCTATTCAGGATTGCCAAGCTTATTTTTAAATAAACTATTGTATTTGGTGCTGTATTCCCACAATTTCCAAGATCACTTGGATTAGAAATTTATCATTACTACATAGCTGTAATGGGTAAGTATTTATGGATCTGATGAAAAACTTAGACTTGTAGAATATAATTCATGTCCAAATGGCAATTGATTAGTTATATATGCTTTAATACACCTCTAAGTAATCTGATGTTTTGGTTTGAATCAACTTGGCCACTGATGTGAGAAGGTCCTGACATCATGTTGAAAATGGATGCTAAGGAAATTTAACTAATGAAAAGCCACTTAAAAAAAGTAAATAATATTGAAAATATCACAAAATAATAATTTTTAAAGTGAGGAAACTTATGTTCTCCAAGGTGCTTTAGTATTTTAAGGAAAGAAAACACTAATTTTCATCATAATTTAATGTTATACATTTTCACAGTGGAATCAGGAAGGAGATTAGAGGAAGAAAACATAGAGGAATTATTTAACATGTTTCTGCTTTCATAAAGAAGTTTGGTTTGTTTGTACTTGGAGGTCATTTGATTCAAAAAACAGTTTACTAGGAAGAGGAAAGAAATTATGGGCTCAGAGGCCTTTCTTCAAGTGTAAAAAACACAGCAGGAGCTAATGATAAAACTGAGACAATGATAGCATAGAACACTACCATTGTTTGTGAGATACATTATTACTGGAGAAGAATAGTGAAGGAGACCAACACAAACAATACGAGTTGTATATTGACCTGGATTTTATAGGGCTGGTAGGTCTGTGTAACTTCTGTAGAAAAATTCTTCCATTGATTGAACTAAAGGTGCTTTTGTTGAGTAAAGCTAGTGCATTTGTCCTGTTATATTCTTTTCTTATTATATTCTTACTTTACTAGTGCAGTTAAAATTGCAGACAAAAATTACAGGCAAGAATGGGTTTTATTTGTGGACAATTTATAGTGACATGGTGTATACCCTTGCCAGCAGAACAATTGCCTTTTTTTATATATCCTTTTCTAAGAATCTAGTCACCTGTGTTAAGGCATGGTACATTCTGCATTTAATATAAACTCTGAGAATTCAGCTCTCCTTTTCTTTGGTTGAATTGGAGAGAGTGATTTATGCTTCAGCCAGGCATGAAGAGAAATAATATTGCTTTTTATTGGTGTGCTTTACAATTTTTATTTCCACAATATAAAAATATAAGGATAAAAATAGTATGTAGAATAAATGTTCTATGATCATTTAAGTGTGGTTAAGGCATATCTCTCTTATTTGAATCAGTGGGGAGTTTGCTCTTGCCTTTAAAGATAACATGTTTAGGCCTTTCATTTTTAGTGAGTTCTTAACTGGAAACTGTGTGTAAATATCTATGCATAGATGTCCCTATAGACACCTAGATTGCTTTTAATCCTGAAGTGTGGTATGGATGCAGTTTTGTGAAATAAACAGTGATGTTTCATTTGGAGTTTTTGACAGTGCACAGATGGAAAGAAATTGAGGCGTTACAGAGTGATAGTAAGGAAAGAGTTAAGTGTGAGGGTTTTACATTAAATTCAATCATGAATATACTGGTTGGAATTTTACTGGCTTCGGTGTTGAAAATCTCATATGCTGAGTGTAAAAGTTACGGTTCAGCATTTTGCTGCAGCAAGATCATAATAATTAAAACCTTAATGAATAGATGAATGAAAACCATAACTGAAGCTATACTTAAATTTTTTTTCTGTCAACTTGTTTGCCTGAACAAGTTAATTAGGCACTGAGTGTATGATTGAACAAACTACTTAAACATGTGCTTAATGTTAAACAGATGCAACTAGTGATGAAAATTGGGCATGAGCTGTTCAGCTGAATTAGGGCTGAAGTTAACCCATCTGCATGATATCTTAGCCCAGTGATTTACACTGACAAGTGCAGCTTTTGCCTACAAATCTTTTTTTATGTCAGGAAATGTTTAGATCTAGTTGATTCTGCCGTGGTGTAGATTGTGGCTGAGATGATCTCTTGAACCCCTTACAGTCTTGTCTTCTAAGACTTAAATAGGAGGAAGACATAAGTGATGAAAAGTCAGGGTTCGAAAATCTTTGGTATATTTTAAAAGATGTCCTTGAAAATTTGCCACTGTGTGATTGCATTTAAGTTACGGTATATAGGTTTATAATAATAGTCCACTTTTGAAATGATTGCAGTTGTGTTTATGAATGCTTCTGTGCTATGCTTTCATGCAATACTCCTCTGTTGTGAAGTGCCCTGGAGTATGAGGGACCACAAAGAGTCCTTTCCGTGGTTTTGCTGTTTCCTCTTTGTATTGTTGTATGCGCATCCTTTAGAATGTGGACTGCCGTTTTTCCTGTTTCGTCAGTATCTGCATAGAGCTTCTCTACTACTGCATGTGCTTTTCAGCATGGACTGGGGAAAGGGCAGAAAAAGGGACAGCTGTGTTCATCCTAATGACAACTCACTGTCAGAGAGTCCTTCCAGTCCCGGCTACCTCCTTGTCAGCATGCACGTAATTTCATAGCTGATTTAGCTAATGCGGAGGGAGTTGACCTTATTACAACTTCAGCTTTTGATGAGGCAGGTTTTCTCTGTGTTAGAGCTCTAAGTCATTGCTTGGCTTTGTTCTTTCTCCCCAACAGACCATATAGATCTTGTACTTTGTTTCTTGTAACCAGTAAAGTCACAAAGTTAACAGTCATGTGCAGTCCTCTTTCACCTATTACTGGAATATAATTTATTTTTATTTATGTATTTTTTAAACAGGCATACTAGACAATGGATTTCTTACTGAGTTTGGATTGATATCAATCATAGCTGGGGGTCTGTAAAAACACCCTTTGATTACATTAACTTCTTAAAAAGGAATGGGAGGTCATATAGTGTAAGCCATTGGCCAACAGATATTCCTCATATACCTAGGGTGATCCATGTGGACAGCAGAACTCACCTGTCCGAATTCATGCAGGAACACCCTGCTCATCTTTAAACAGCAGCACCCAAAGCCGAGCTATTGGAAACTTGTCTGCCTGCACTTAGAGGTGCCCCTTGGAGGGCACCTCCGAGGTTGCTCCTCAGAGCAAAATCAGTAGCACTGTTTACTTTCTTGCCCTAAGTCCCAAGAAACAAGTGGTTACAAATGAGAAGCCCTTATTACAAGTTCCACAGCCCCCAGGACTTCCACCCACAGTTTTTAAAGCCAAAACAGCAAGAATTTGGAGATACTTTTTCTCCATGGAGAGGTGGAGGTAAAACTCATTTTTCTACTTCCATTGGTAACAGCATTTTTTTTCCGGTAGCACATCCCTAGATGGTGTTAGTTTAAGGAGATGGAATCCACTTCTTTACCACTGTTTCCTACAAAAGAAGAGACACTCCAACAAGATGTTTTGTTATTTTCCACTAAAGTAATTCGTCATTTGATTATGCCCAGGGACTTTTTATTACAAAGTAGTGCTCAGAATCGCTGAGTTGCCCTAAGGTTCTTTATAAGCAGTGTAATTTGCCTTTGCTTTGCTAATCTAATCTTTTGATTCAACAAATCCAGAGAGTAATTTTATGTTCTGCAGGACCAGAATTTTGTGAGTAATATCAAGAATACTCCTTGGATGCATGAACATAGCTTTCCACGGGTGCCTAACAGTTTCTTACTGATAAAAGCAGCAATACTCATGGGTTTTTAGTGTGTCTAGGCTGGACAAGCTGTAGAACACTTTTGAGTATGTCTTGACCATTTGCAATTCATTTTTTGGAACCACTGTTCATGCTGTAGAAATCAATGATGCATAACCCTCACAAAATTTGGAGGTTCTCTGGTTCTCTGTGAGTGAGAAGGTATTGACTGTCTGCTCTTGGGTCTTAGAAGTCAAAGTGGACTATTTAAGTTTACAATACTTCTTAACTCTGGTCATTCTGGAGATGGCGATATTCCTTTGGAGAAGTTTTGGTATTGTTATTTCAAAACTGAATCTATATAGACATGAGAATTTTATGTATAGAAAAGAATTAAACAGTTTAAAAGCCGAAAAAAAATCTCAAACACTTGTGTTGATGTCCAAGTGAAAGTAGAGAAAAGGAGACAGCTATTTCCAATTTTACTCCAAACGTATTGCTTCTCTCCGTTTTCTATTTTTCTTCACTACTTGCCTTTGACAACTTAGGAAGTCCATCCCTCTTCAGCAAGGCTTGCAGGCGTGAAACCAGTATCATTTCAGAACAAGTTGAGAGTTAACTTCATGGTTGAGTACTCTGCTGAGTCAGACCAGTGGTAATGCATATTCATTGAATGACCCCTGAGATCACTGAGGTGTTGCTCGAAGTGGGGGCAATGGCAGATGTAATTCACAGCATATATGTGAAAAGAGGTAGATCTTCACATGATAGTTTTGGAAGAACCTTTCTACCTCTCTTTCACTACAGGTAGAGCCTGATTCCTGCTGTCTGGAAAATTGCATGTCTCAAAACTGAGAATCCATGCTGAGATCTCTAAAGTAGCCTTATATAACAGCTAATCCAAGTATGTGTTGCAGAGCAGCATGACAAGGTGAAGAGAGCATCAGCTGGTTCAGTCATCTATGACAAGGTGACTCTTGGAGATGTTCCTGTGCGAGGCCAGGAGCTGAACTGAAGGATCCTTATGGGTCTCTTCCAGCTAGGTATATTCTGTGATTCTGGTTTAGGGATTTCGGTCTGCTTTGCCTGATTGATTTGTTCCTAGATGCTGTTGTTTCTGTCTTTCCTTCTTGGCCTGAGTGGCCTGCACACATGTAAAGAAGTCTGCTGTTTTGTGAGGTAGCTGACGGGCTGGCATTAGGGACGCTCTGTATAAACAGTGCTGATAAGGTAAGACACTGCGGACTTCAGAAGTTATGGACTTCTGATTCCATGTTTCTATGTATTAAGTTATTAATTTGTCATGCTTCAATATTATTAGTAGCAGGACCACTTACAGAGTTGAAGATTATGCAGGTTGGGAACATATCCACTGTGGAGGAACTCTTTCTTGATCATGTCCAGTTAATTTTCTAAGACTTTGAACCTTGCTATGCTGTATAAAGCATAGCAGGTCTGTAAATAAGACTGTAAACCTTCTAAAACTACTCACGTAGTTTATGCTTGTGCACATTTTTCATATTTTCTCCTTTTCTAGTGGTTGGCACATGGAGGGAAATTCTTTTTTATAAGTACTTATTGTTAAACCTTCATCCCAAGAAGACAACAGTTTTACAGTTGTCTCAGTATGAGTTACAGAGGTTTGCAGTATTCAAAGTTGGTTTTTGTTGATTTGGTTTGGGGTTTTTTTGAGGTTTTTTTTGGGTTGGTTTTTTTGTTGTTGTTGTTGGTTTGGGGCTTTTTGTGTTTTTTTGGGGGGGTTTTTTGGTTGCTTTTTTGTTTGTTTTTACTTTTAAGCACAGGGGATAGTAAAAGCATCAAGATACACCCCAAATTGGTGTTGTGGAATAGTTTCACTGCATTCTTTTTATAATGTATGAAACAGTTAAAAAACCAAAACAAACAGGCACTTCAGTTTGGAATAGAGGAAAGAACAGAATATTTTGGGGCAATCCAGTTGTGTGCCTTGTTTTTTACAGAGGTGATGCTGAGTGCACAAAAGGAGAATAGTAATCTTTAGTAACCACAACAGGTCCAGAGTCTTTACTTTGCTTGAAGACTTTCTTTATATTTTATAATGTTACAAAGCTTTGAAAGGAGATGGTTTTTTTAGAAAGGATGCCACCTCTGCCACAGTCAGATAAACTTTTATGTTTCTGTGCATGGAGAAAAAAAAGCAAGTGTGGACATGTGATGGTGTACATCTTTAACTTCAGTTACTTTATCTCCTGTGTGGTATAATAAGCTTTATAATACAATGAAAAAGTAAATAGTATAATGATGGATTTTTTTTCCAGTACAGAAAAATATGCTTGTACAGTGACTTTTTAAAAATTTTTTTTTTGCTAAGTGTGTAGACTTTTGCGTGCGCATATTAGGTATTTTCACAGAGAAATTAGATGCAAAATGCAGGCATAATACTACACGTATTTGGCATTGGAAATCTGTTGTCTTTCATTTTGTTTGATATATGGCCACTTTTTGTGAATAATTGGTTTCACACCTTTTAGATTTATTCAGGTCTAGAAAGGTATCTTTGCTGACAATATCTGTTGAGTTGAAAGTGAGCTAGAGAGACAACAAACAGGAATGAGCAAAATAGGGGAAAGAATGAGAACGGTAAAGGAAGATGCAAGACCATGACCTGACCTGCACTGGTCTTCAACACAGATCTCATCAATGCAAATCTTTTAACAGAACTATCCTAATGAAAAATAATATAATTTTTAAAAGCCAACTCTTTACTGAATAGTCTGTTAAAAGGTAACTTTTTTTTAAGGTGCGTAAATTTCAAGCAGCTCAAATTAGAACTGTGATCTAAGTGTAGTGATGTCCAAAAATTACATACTCAAGGATTTTGTACCAGCATATCTGGACTTTATATACATCTGAATAGTATTTTTGTTTCCCAGAAAACCTAGTAGCTATTTTTACTGCTTGTCTTATTGATTCCTATGTGCAGATCATGGACTTGCAAATGTGAGCTGGACCATGTTCAGGCATATCCTGAGTGTTCTCATGTCTCATGTGGTAATGAAAATCCCAAGACTTTTTGAGAACAACACATTTTCTGAAAGGACCAATATGTTTAACACTCCTACTGTTTTCTCATACTCAGTTAATGAAAACATTTTTGAAGGGGATTAAAGATAAACATATCTCTGCTGTTGAAGGTAGTTGCAGAAGGTGGCTGTGGGAATAGTTCATCGAATCACAGTGTTGATCAGGTTGGAAAAGACCTCCGAGATCATCAAGTCCAATCCTTGATCCAATACTGCCGTGGTTATTAGACCTTGGCACTAAGTACCACATCCAGTCTCATCTTAAAAACCTCCAGGGATGGGTGACTCCACTACCTCCCTGTGCAGCCCATTCCAATGTCTGATCACTCTCTCCATAAAAATTTCTTCCTAATATCCAAGCTAAACTTCCTCTGGCAGAGCTTAAGATCATGCCCTCTTGTTTGGGAGGTCACCTTCTATTTTTACTTCGGCATTATTGGTGAACACTACAGGAGGGAGGATCCTGCTAGGGGAGTTGCATCCTTGATCTGAATCACTGAGATCATACTTAACATACTTATGGACCATTCATTCAAAGTTTATGAGTGGTAATACAATATATTGTAGTCTTAAAGCAGTCTGGACTTGGCTGATGGAGAATTTCTACTGTGACCAAAAGGCTGTGCTGAGGTGCTGTTAGTGACACTGATGCACCTGCTGCACCTTCAGCCACTGTGAACCTCCATCACCTGATGGAGAGGTCCAACATGGACACAGGGCAGGGAGAGGCAGCCTGTCAGCCTGTTTTTTTGGCTTACTGTGATTGTGATTTGAACTGGTACATCCAGCAGGATTTTCAATAATGGTGAGCTGCTCTCAGTCACGAGAGCTGTAGCCATCTCCGTATGTCCCCTGTTGTCCCTGGCAGTAGGTGACACCACATGCATGGGGAGTTCAAGCCTTGAAACCAGTCTGGCCTTTTGTTCTACCTTGACTGTTCTAACTAAAGAGAGTGTAGTCAGCATGTGGGCATATGATGAAGACTGTGTTACAATTGTGAAGCCTTGACGTGAAAATACTTGAAATGGGACTTGAAGAAGCAAATCTGGACATTTGCCCCCCAGAAATGCAGAAACTTGTGCACACAGGCATGGACTCCTTCTGTTCTTCTTTTCCAGGGTCGTTGAAAATACTGCTGTCATCTTCCATTTCTGAGGTTCCTGCAGTGTTAAGTTTATTCCTTGACATGAAAGGACATTACGTATTTTATTTTCCATTTTCTTGCAAATGCGACTGTAATTTTTTTTCTGGTAAAATGAGTCAGCTAATGTTCATGTGTAAGATGAGCATGTTTTCTGTAAGGCTCTTCCATATCCTGGAAATAGTTGACAGGCATCAAATCTTGGGATTTGATTTTATTTTATTTTCACCCCAGAGACACTGGATGAAGAAGCAGCTCCAGCACTGCTAAGCTGTGTGAGAACTGGAAACTTGGTCAGGGAGGATAATTTGTCTCCTGTTGCTAAAAGAGGCTTGTTTCCCTTTTGAACAATAACCACACAGGTCTGTGAGGAGTGTTATATGCTGAAGTGTTAATCAGTAAGCAGCTTGAATCACACTTGAAATCTCTTTAACATACTTAGTTTGCTCTCTAGTGCTGCTGTTTTTTATGTGTCAGTTGGCACAGTCTGAAAAAAAGGTGTTCATCAGTATTCTGTGCAGTTCCTTATGCAGAAAGCTTTACTCAAGACTTACTTTCTTTTTCAGTTGATCTCTATTATCAATTGACAGCAGTTTTAAAGCCTGGTTATCGATTATGTATAAGTATAACAAAGTAAGTGATAATGATCTTAGCTTTATCCAGCGTGATATATTTTTCAGCTTTGTGTATCTTTCAGTGGCCTTGATATGCTTGAAAAAAACAACACAGGATCCATCAAGGCAAGGAAATAATTCCTTGCAGCTCTGACAGTTGTTTGGGGAAATCCATTCTGAAGATGGTGAGGATGGGTCTTGGTGGATTCTTTTCTTTGGTCTAGAACTTCCCAAAAGGGCACAGGTGGGCATGTGAGACTCCCTGAGTTTAAACCTGTGATTAGTTTTAGGGACTGGATGATCAGCAATCCTGGTGAGGCTTGAGAAGGTTCACTGTTGTTCTTGGCATGCCTCTCCTAGAATGTGTAAGAGATTTACTCCATTTTTATGTAAAAGGTAGTGTATACATTCCTGTTGCAAGACAGTCCTTTGGAGTGCTTATTTCAGGTTTATTTCTTTTTCCCTCCATCTGTCATGTTTCAGACCTGGTTCAACTCCTGAACATAAATGATGTGCAGGCAGCCTTATACAGAAATGATGGAAGGCAGTGATTTACACTGACTATTTACTTTTACTGTCTTTCTCTTCAACATTCAGAATTATGTTTAAGAACAAAACGTTTAAGAAAATTAAAAAAGCTGGTGATGCCAAAATGCATGTTGGACTATGTGTTATAAAGGCCCCAGGCAACTTACAAAAATTCCCTGAAGAGCGTTAGGCTTAATGCCAAAAAGGATCTACTTTACACAAGAACTGTAAAACCCCTCAAGGGTGTTAGGCATATTGCCAGCACTTACCCATTCTGCGTTAAGAGTATATTTTAACTTCTCTCATACCTAACCTTATACCCTCTGTCGTTTGCTTTGTGGGCCTGGACAGAGCTTTGAAATTACTTGCAGCCATCCCAAATACAGTATAGAGAAGGGGTAGATTTAAGCAAAGATGATATTTTTTTAAATTTCTGTAGACTAAATATCATTCTATCAGACTGTGGGCAAACCCACTGGAGGTGATGGGTTGTATTTATCAATAACTTTGACACCTGTTTTCCCTACGATGGCATCTTGTTGTTGTCATTAGCATCCAAAGGGTATCTCTAGCTGGAAGGCTGCAAAGAAGGTAAGCTGGATAGGGAGGCTGCACCAGGTTCACGGACCCATGGGCAGCCTCTGGTGGAAATCTCAATGTAGTTTTGAATTTCCTCTTCAGTAAAATTCTGAAAGCATAAAATCAAGGCAGATATGCCTTCCTGAGAGGATGACTCTTCCAGCAATGCAGCATTTCGTTTTCCTCCTCCATTGTCACAGATTAAAGGATGCTTATTTATAGCATCCTAAAAATGGTTAATGAATTTTGTATCTTCCAGGTCTGCAGAGAGGAAAATTCTATGCCTCAGGTCAAATCATTAAAAACAAAATCAAAACAGGCCAAACCATTATCTTTTCCCTTTTTTGAGAATCTTCAGCTTAGCATATGATTTTTCAGTTCTGTTTGATCGCCAGGAGGCGGCACTAACAAAATCTGCTCTCATACAGAGAGATGGATGTTTCAGCCACCTTTTTACAGGGGAAATTTGGAATAAAAATCCAGTTGCAATATGAAAGTTCTGCAAGTTGAGTACCTGAAAATTCTTGAAAACTGCATTAAAGCCACCTGTCCCTCTGGGTGAATTAAGGTTTTGGTATTTTGGTATGAATATGGGTAAGTCACATAAATTTACTGTCCCTCTGTTCTTTTCATTGGCAAATTTTTGAAAAGTTATAAATGTAAAAATTAGGTGGTTTGAGATCTCCACCTGAAGTGCAATTTATTGATGTGAAATAAAAAAATTCAGATTTGCATGTGCACCTCCAGAGAGAAAACAGTGTGTTTATGCCTTTGCATAGAGAAGCAGCAAAACAAAAAGCTGCCCAGTGCACAATTAAGCATAGATGTGTGCAAATACTGAATTTTGCAGTTGGATTTGTTGTTTTGGCCTATTGCCATTGTGTTCTTCCAGAACTATATAGCCTTTCCTAGCAGTGCTATAACACGACCTTCACCATGGTAATGTGTTTCTTTGCTTGGTCTCCACTGCTGCAGACCTGTTAGATGATGGTGAACAGGAAGGAAACCAAGTGCTTGCTTTGTTTTGGTTGCTCTCTCTTACCACTCACCCTAGGAAAACAATGAGAAGCTGCTCTTCTGACATCTATTTTGTACATAAAGTGCAAAATGTTCTTCTGTTTACTTTCAGGGTTCTTGCACAGCTGTAGATGTGTGGGATACTCCTGCAAGGAGCAGGGAGTTGAAGTCAACGATCCTTGTAAGTCCCTTCCAGCTTGAGATATGCTGTGATTCTATGATTCTGTAATTCCTTTGAATTACAGAGTAAAAGTGGGAACTGTCTGAATAAATGGGGCATTGTCTGCACGAATGATATCTTTTTCTTTTCTATTTTACTTATGCATGGTTTTTCCAAAGCTGAATTTTGTAATTAGCTCTTTCTCAGATTTCAAGGAAGCTGGGGGAATAAATGTGACTTTTTTTAAAGGACCATTTTTGCACCTTTGAACTTCAACTAGTTTGGCTTTCAAGTTGAACTAGTTTGGCTTGGACAATAAATATCTTAACATGTAACCAACCGATTCCTAAATGGGTTATAAATAGCCTGCACGTGTTCCTTTGCCGATATTTCTGTTCCTCTTATCTCTTCCAGGCTTAATTCCTCAGGCCAGTGAGGTGTTTGCAAGCATGTTTCCTCATACTTCAATTAGTGGAGCATGTTTTTCACTGCTACTTGAAAGAGCGTACATCATTTTTTCAGCAGACTTGAGATACCAGCTCAATATATATTGAGTGCAGCAGATGGGGCACTAGGCAGGGAATACAGAGATAAAGATGTAAAAATATGGCTCAATTGATATTTGTTGTAAAAAATCAGTATTTGCATCAGCATTTCTGCGTTTTATTCAGATCTCTGCTGTGGTGTTTGCTGCTGGAGCTTCTTGGACTATTGTGTCCCATTTTAGCTCTAGATCCTCCTGTTGTCCTCTCCTGCCACTTGTCTCTCTTCATTTGGATTCAGAGGGAAGAGGTATTTATGTTTGCCCAGTGACAGGCTCAACCACTACTGCAACACATGTCACAATGACAATTACGAAAATAAAATACATGACAATGAGTGTGATATGTGTAGAGGGAATAAGTAAATGGGGAGATTATTCTCTCTCAAACAAAGAAACAAATTTAACTGTGGCATTAATTGTAAGGTGCCAAAATAAATATACTGCCATGAAATGCTTACTGTAGGCTTTTAAATTATATTAATATGAACTGCAAAAGCCAAGTGTGTTTTATATCTTACTGGTCCCATGATAATTCATTGTGTAAAAAGCAAAATAGTCATATTAAGTGCTGTGACCGTACCAGTGAATCTTGCTTGATGATAAAGTGGTATTACTTCTGTATTTCAGCAAAGAAACGTCTTCAATTCTGGTAGCTCTAGATGGAACTTTCGTCTCCTAATTTATCTTAAAAATTCGATCTTGCAAAACCAATAAAAACCATCTTAAAATAAAAACCTAGATTCTTCATAAAGGGGGAACACTGAGACTGGTTGAACACCTAGAGAAGTTTGTTGTCTCCATGTAACTGTCATATTTATGGGGGTAAGTCAAATATTGCCCTGTTATACCAACATTTGTGTGTGATGACCGTGGCCTTCAGCTATTTTGTGGCTAGTGCTTCTAGAGAGATTTAAGTGTCACAGAGATTTAGAAGTCACAGGACTACATGTGCTGCTGAAGCTGAGTAGCTCTTGAATTTTTTCACAAGTTGGAAGTCAGCTTCATAGTCCCACCCAGAATGTGGGGGCAGAATGGGGGTATAAGGAATAGGTCTCACATCGTGAAAGGCAGGAAGGCCTGGGGCAGGAGCAGAGAATGAGTTTTTTCCTTCTCTGAGCCCTTTCCCTCAGTTTTCTGACACAGGATACAGCTTATACATAGGTCCTTGTGAAAAACAAAAAAAACCAAAAACCAAAACCCGAAATCAAACAAAACATGTTAGGGCAATATTCTCCAGTTTCAGCTCCAAATGCATGAAATGGAATTTCTGATAAAAATCTCATTTCATTGGGCTTTTATGTAGTCAGTTCTACAGACACTACGTTGTTGATAAAATCAGTGGTTTTAAGTGGTTTTCTCTGGGCTTTTTAGAGAAGTCTATCCCTGTTTAGTCTAACCATTTAACATGTTAATGGTGTGATGGCTGTGTGGAGCTTTAGTTGTTGGCTGGGGTTAAACCATGGCCCTGTGTAAGAGGTTTCAAATGATAACGAGGGAAAAAGCCTGTCTACAGTGTATTATTATGCTTTAATGTGCAGAGACAACCATCTCCTCAGATTTATTGTCAGATGTACATCTGACATTTTTGTCTGAGGAGTTCCAAGCTGAGAGGTTAGTAGAAGACACATGCCTTCCCCAGCTTTGGTTATTTTAACAAAGCAGTTGCTGCATAACATTTCCCTTGCAAAAGCTCTAGGAAGAATTTTGACATGACAGGTTGCCCTGCAGGTGTTCACTTGGAAGGCAGATGGTGTCCAAGGAACATCTTCAGCGCTTGAGTCTTCTGTTACTGCTTGGATTGGGTGAACTTCAGCCAGTGAGAAGTACTGGTGTCTTGGCTGCTCAAGGGAAACTATGTGCAATAGTGAGGAAAATTCTGCTTTTCCCAGTACTCTTTCCCTTTGAAAATGTGTCGAAATGCCTAATGAATTTAGTCCCCTGAAATGACACCAAATCTTGTTCCAGCCCAATTTCTGTTGAAATCAGTGGTGTACCCAGAACTTCATATCTGGGCTCTGGTGAGGGATTTCTTTGCACATTGATGTAACTTTTCTGCATTTTCAGGAATATTTTGCAGAGCTCTCTGCTGCTTTGAGGGCAGCTTGATAGGGTAAAAAGTTATTTCAGAAGGCATTCCTTTGTGTTCAGCAGAGGTTGCTTTGACAGGCTCTTAGTAATATTTATTTTTTAATGAAATTAAGCCTTTAATAAGTTTTAGTGGAGATTAATATGAAGAAGAAAATATATTTAAACAATTGTGAGAGGGTGCAGTACTTGTTAAGTACATTCTTTTCCATTTTCATGTCCTTGTAGTGTCTGCCCCTTTTTTTCCCTAAAAACAAACAAACAAACAAAGAAAAAGAAAACACAGACTGTGGAATGACATGTTGGAAAGCAATGTTGGGGTTGTCCTGCTCTGCTCTGCACTTCGGTGGCCTCACCCTGAACACTGTGTGCAGTTTGGGGCACCACGGTATAAGAAAGATAAAAAGCTATTAGAGAGTGTCCAAAGGAGAACAATGAAGATGGTGAAGGGCCTTGAGGGGAAACCGTATGAGGAGCAGCTGAGGTCACTTGGTCTGTTCAGCCTGGAGAAGAGGAGCCTGAGGGGAGACCTCATTGCAGTTACAACTTCATAGTGAGGGGAGAAGAGGGGCAGGCACTGATCTCTTCTCTGTGGTGACCCAAGGAAGTAGCCTGAAGTTGTGTCAGGGGAGGTTTAGGTTGGCTATTAGAAAAAGGTTCTTTCCCCAGAGGGTTGTTAGGCACTGGAATAGGCTCCCCAGAGAAGTGGTCACAGCACCAACCCTGATAGATTTTAAGAAGCATTTGGACAATGCTCTCAGACACATGGTGTAACTCTTGGGGATGGTCCTGTGCAGAGCTAAGAGTTGAACTCAATGATCCTCGTGGATCCCTTCCAACTTGGCATATTCTGTGAAAATGAAAAAGGGAGAAGATATTGGAAATGCTTGACCATGGCTATCTGGTCTGTATCTCATCCACAGGTAAATAAGCTCCATCAGACTGAAATCTCTCTCCTAGTAAAGAAGCCATGTATGGGTCTCTAACACAGCGGTGGGATAATACTCTTTCCCTGCAGTCTCATGGAACTGGTATTGTTTCTTCAGCAGGAGAATCCAGACTCTTCTACTTTTATGATTTTTTGGGGGCTGATTCCTACCTTTCATTAGTAAAAACCCTTTACGGAATTGAGATTTAAAGAATTAATTACTGAAATATTGACCAGTAGATTAAAACTAGTAGATTAAAAACATCAGTAGATTAAAATTTGCAATGTGGCTAAAAAAACACTGACAAGTATTAAGAGCTTGCACATTGGAAATGGCAAATGTCAGTCAGAAATGGCAAATATCAATTGGAAATGGCAAGCTTTACAATCACTTTTCCCCCAAAATGTTCTTTGTTTTTCCTATTGGTCAAAAATAACACTAAAAATGTAAGTAATTAGTTTTGACAGATGTGCTTTTTGAATCTGTGGTCCATAAGTGATTTAGCCCTGCTGAATAGTACTAATAAGGTTTTGGAAATGCCATCTCCATGCAATTTCTGATTCAGTTCTCCAGTTGTTCGTGAGTGTAACAGCTGTTAATGCTGATAGAGAGTGCCAGTTGGCCTTTATACAGTAGACATGCCAAAACTTAATCTAAATTATCCTGTTATAAAAAATAGGATAGCAACTAGAACTAGCATAAAAAGTGAAAGCACTGATAATTCAAAATCTTTATTCATAAATACCCTACAGTCTATAATAGAATACGGTCCCTTACTCTATATTATATAGAGTCCTTGCTGGCAACTAGTTTGATTTTGACTGTAGTGAAAAGACCAGCCTGGTCCTCTCCAGTCCTAGGCAAAATCTTTGTGTCTGTCTGCTCTGAGATGTGACTTTCTGTCCCTCCTGGCACTGTATTCTGCAGTCTCTCCAGCCTCCCTCCTGCCACTAGCCCAGCAGCTCCTCTGTTCTCCAGGAGTTATGAAGAATGGTGCTACCCCTTCTTGCAGCTAGTGCATGGAACCAGGATCAAACTGCTCGAGTCAAGCTATCTCAACTTCTTTGCATTTTCAGGAGCTGTGGGTTAGAAGACCTTCAAACCACTTTAGGAGCTCCGAGGAAGAAGAAATACTACCATGTCATTTCCAAAAAGGTGTTCCATTCAAACCCTTCATGAATGGGTTAATTCATGAAGGGTTTTGAATTCCTCTTCAGATGGGGAATTTTTAGGCTAGATTATGTTTTATTAACATGATAATGTATTCAGGTTTTGCTGATTTTGAATACCAGGAGTGATGATTTCATATGAGCCGCAATGAAATTGTACGGATTATTCTTTGTGTGTAGTATTTACTACTGATTAGACTGAAGATGGAGATACAGCAATTAAAATGTTTCTGCTTTTCAGTATCCTCTAATCTGGGTTTTTGATGAAAAATATTTCCCTGTATTTCATCTGAACATCTCTTTTCCTTCTTTTGCTTCTTTTCCTTCTTTTGCTTCTTTTCTTTAACATTACTTGAGTGAAGAGTCTAAGTGGAGTGCTTTTAAGAAGTGTTGAAAAATTTAGCCTTACTTCACAGTTAAGCAATACAGTTTGTCTCAGTCTGTCTGTTTCTGAGACCTGAGTGAGCTTTGGCCACTGGAAAGGCCTTGAGGTTACCAAGAGTTTTACCATAAGTGTTTTGGAAACATCCTAAATAAGTGTTTTGAGCATGAAGTTTAAAGAAAAGAAGAATCTATATATATAGTTTAGTAATTTTCACTTAGTTAAAAAGAAAATAGATAGTTTACTAAAAAGGCACTTGAGAAAAGCCAAAATAAATTTATAATTCAGGGTTTGTGCAAATACCATTATACCAGTACAGTATGACAGGCAGTAGTTATCATTGCTGACATATCACTTTAGCAGCTTTTAATTGTATAACATACAATTTAACATCTTCGTTCTGTCCTGAGACATTTTCAATGGCTTTTTTCAGAGTTCAGTTTAGTTGTAGCATATTTGACCTAGATTGAACTTACGTTTGTTATATACCACTGTTTGAACATCTGTTAATAAACCTGCAGTTGGCTTTCAAGTTCCAGCTAACCGAACTGTAATTGATCTGTCAATCAGTGTTCATAAATAAATGTTCTTCTTAAAAAAACTACTGACGCGGCACTGATGTCAATTAATTAGTGAAATGTATCTTCTAACACAATCCACGCTGTTTCTTGTGAATGTTTTGATGCTTTTGGCACTAAGAGAGGACTGCTTGGTTATTTATTTGCACAAGCATGTAACTAGAAAATTAGTTGGCCTTCAAATAGGAGAAAATGTTTAAAAAAATTTTCTGTAATGTAAGAGAAATGCTGTTCATTTTGGGACCACAAGATAAAGATTTCCTTTTATATCCTGTGTCCCCTCTCTGTCCAACCCATGAGCAGCAGGATAGTTAATGCTGCTGCCTGGACCCTTCTTTGTCCAGACAGATGCAAGGCTGGTTGATTTTGCCCACTTAAACCATACTCAGATTCTTTCTAGCTTTGCTGCACCGCCTGAAGTGCTTTCTATGTTGACTTCTTGCGGTGTCAGTATCTTTCTCATCTTGAATATACTTTCTCAACTACTTCCCTTCAGCAGTATGAAATATGGTTACACAACTTATTTCCATGTGAAAAGCCATTTATTTTTGAATGCATCATGTGTGTTAGTAAGAGAACAGTGAAACTTCTGCCATGGGTATTTAACTTCGAAAGATAAGATTTTTTTGGCCTAGTTGTCATTTTGTAAATTTTCAAAAGCCCTGGATTGTTTTGAAATAGGAAAAACAAGCTGTTAAAGAAATAATAAAGTTGAGGAGTGGCAAAGCATCTGATTTTCCAACTGCAAATATTTTTGTTAAATGTTTTGAATTATTGAAAGAAAAAACTTAATGTCAGTATTTTTGGTCATTCATATGCAACATTTGGCTGTGAAAGGTGCAGTCTGAAGTTCAGATGACTTCAAAATAGTGAATTGCTGCTTCTAATGCAGTATAAGATTTAGGGTTTGATTCTTAGAGTCTATTCTCATCCATTTTCCTGGTGAATAGTCTTGTTTACAGTATTTCTGCTTATTATCTATTTACATAGTAATAAATGCACATGTCCTAAGTTTACATGCTTGTGATTAATGTAGCACAAATTCAAAATGCAAGATGTAAGTCTGCTTTATTCCTATGAACAATTGAGTCAGATAGTTTGGCTGTCTAACTTGTGACCAGAAAATACTGGCCACTTATTACTGCTGTGTGCTTCTGATAACACTCTCATAACCAAAGCAAAAAACCACATGAGCCGCTTTTTTGTAGTGCAGTAGGACATGATGCCATATTTCCTCCGTTATACTGGAAAAAGCCCAACCTACCACACATGAAATTACATATCTGTATTGTAGTCTCGCCTGTTAGCTGTTGTGGAAAACTACTGGTTTTTTTAACCTGATCTCCAGTTTTGCTGCTTTCTCACCAGCAATTCCTGTTCAAGGTGCTCTGAGTCATTGCTAATACTCTTTCTCACAAAATCTGTGGCTGTTTCCGTACAAAAAATGTACAATTGCAAATTACAGATGTGTATTAATTTCTGCACAGTGCCTGTGGTCATACCTCTCAGTTACCTTTCATATGCCTTACATATGTGTCTTTTTGTCTGAAATGGACTTGGTCTATGAATATTAATAAGCACTTTCAACATACTGCTGAGTTTTACTCAAAATTTTACAACTTGATTCTTTGCCTTAAGCCTGTAACTGTTATGTGGGTGGTGAATTCTTGGAAAGGATGAGTAGTAGCACCTCTAAATTAGCACTTGTGACCGGCATGATAACTCAGTAAAGACATAGGTTGGTACTTGTCATTTCCCCAAACACATAGTACCTGTCAGAAGCACCATTGGGGAAGTGGTCCTTTAACAGATAGAATGAAGTCAAAAGGTGGAGGCAGTGGTAAGTGTAACTTGCTTTTCCTCTCTCAGTGATTGTGGTTTTGTTTCCAGTCCATCTTCTACCACCCTCGTTGTGTTCTAGTTATTTCCCCATCATTGCTACCTTTTATTTTTAGGTTTTTCAGAGCACGGTTGAAATCCCTTCTCAGTCAACAATTTCTTTATAGAGTGATGAAGAGCTACTGTGACAGCACTTATGATAAGCAACAATGTTCTAGTGTTAAAAATACACACTTTATATACAGCTACTGAAAGACATAGAGAACAGGTATAGCTGCACTGTGAAACATCTACAATGTAAATGACTGAAGTCTTCTTGCACAAGAAGGTAGTAGGTTTTGTTCATGCAGATTTCTTCTAGTACTTTGACTTCTGGTAAGACCAATACTGATTGAAATTGTTTGTGTGTTAGACCTGAAAGTGTGTGAACAGATACCTGTGGGAGGGAGAGGGCAAAGAAAGTGTACGTGCCCCATGTTTACTTAACCACAGTATAATTCTGCCAACTGGACAAAGGGAATATGCTGCTAATTGCCCTGCTACAAGCCAAGTGGAACATCAAGGACCAAATCTGTGTAAATGGCATTCAGGTTACTTGAGAAGTTTTGCAAAGCTGTTCTTCCTGAAGGAGAGACCTGGGAAGCACTGTGCCTCAGAGTTCACAGGTTTCACTAGGCAGATGCAGTTTTGATTTACTTTCTTTTCTTTACTTCTTTTACTTCACTATTGTCTGTCCTTTTCAAGACCAACACTGTAGTGTAAGTCTTGGAGTGTGTGTTGTCCTGTTGCTGGCCACTGAGAGGAGCATAGCTGTGTTAGTCTGGTACTACTTGTTTTTAAAACCTTCAGAAATGGTTTCACTTTGTCTGATCTTGAGATCTTATTATAGTGGAGGTGAATTGAAAAGTTTACTGGCACTTTTTGGAAATCTCACTTCATGTTTACCAAAGTAGAGGTGGGGACTGAGTGCAGTGCAGGTGTAAGACAAGTTCATATGTAAGTGCTGCTGAGAGTGGCTGTAGGTAGGGACCTGGACTGAGCAAGCTCCCTGCTATTGTAGACATCATGTGTCTGCAGTGGTCACATTTGGTTGGGTTCTTGCACTGCAGAGGGTGGCTGAAACTCCCTGATCTTGGTATTCTTACACTGCCAGCTGATAAACATGAGCTCAGCGTGCCTGGTGTTGATGTGGAGAGCAAGCAGGGTCTTCTCAGTACCCTTGCAGTCCCTCTTTGGTTGACTGTAACAAGAAAATGTATATGAGTACATTTATAGACAGCTCTGTGGTTGAAAAATGTTGATGAATGTCAAGTCACTAATACCATTTGAGGCATTCAGTGCTTTCTAACACTCTTTTTGTGTGTAATGAGTAACTCAGCAGAATCATCAAGAAAAAATAGACTGTATCTATTTTTAGGAGAAAGATATGTTTGTTACTTCTGTTTTATTGTGGTAAAAAATATGTTTAGTGTGATCTTTAACTTCTTTCCTCACAGTTAATTTTTATAAAAATAAATGTGTCTTTTTTAGGAAGGTGTTGATTTATAAATAGTATTAAGAGTGTTGAAGAATATAAGAAAAATGTATTCTATTCTTCACTAATTAAAGTGCTCTTTCAAGTGCTCCAGCAATTAGCCTACTTTTCTACAGTCATACAGTGAACATTAGATGGATTCTGTGCAAACAACAATGAAAAATCATTGTTAATCTTTCGTTGTGTATTTCTTTGTATATTCAGTGTTGGGGATTCTGGTTCAAGAAAGATTGTGATTTCCTCAGTCTCTGAGGACACTGAAAAAACTTGCAGTTTGTTAAATCAGAAAGAACCATTTCACATTGATTGGACTGAAAAAAAAATTCTGCAAAACAGAACAAATAGCAGGCATGAGCAGTTTCTTTCCACATAATTGCTCTTGTGAATTCCTTCACCGTATACTAGCCTATAAGTTCATTAAAGCTCAAACTGAATAGTTATTTACCCACAGATCTCTAAAATGAGTCTTTTAAATTAGATACTGGAATCTTTTGCAAAGGGTTTGAACATCAAACATAATTATAATAATCTCATTTTTTTCCTTTGCGACTACCCAGCATGTTATAGATTAACTAAGCTATTTAAAAAATGTATGGAGAAAGAAATAATTTTTAAAGAGTTGCAAACAAGAAACCAGGGGTTAAGTTATGGCCCTAACAAACATCAAGCATGCTTTATTGCTTCTTTAAAACAGAAAACTTGGGTGTGGGTATTGAGATTTATAGGATTTAGTTGATTAGTTTAATAAAATGTATAGGTTTATTCTGATCATAGCTATGATCCAGTCCCATAAATATTTAAGAATTTACACACCTACACTGATGTGAGATAGCCTATTCCCAAGGATTTCCGTCACTGCACGTGGTCAGGTTGTTGGTTTTTCATTCATTTGGTCAATCACATTGTACTTTTTCAGACTAATATCACAAAGATCATGGAATCATTAGGGTTTTAAGGGACTTCTGGAGATCATCCAGTTCAACCCCCCTGCCAAGGCAGGGTCACCTAGAGGAGGTGATACAGGAACACATCCAGGTGGGTTTTGAATATCTCCGAAGAGGGAGACACCATGACCTCCCTTGGCAGCCTGTTCCAGTGCTCTGCCAGCCTCAGTATAAAGTTGTTCTTCATGTGGAGGTGGAACTTCTTGTGTTTTAGTTTATGGCCATTCTCATCTTGTCACTGGGCTCCACTGAAGAGTCTGGCACCATTCTCTTGGCACCTGCCTTTGAGATATGTATTGATGAGATCTCCCCTCAGTCTTCTCTTCTCTAGACTAAACAGGGCCAGCTCTCTCACTCTCTCCTCAAAGAAGAGATGACCCAGACGCCTAATCATTTGTTGGCCTTCTGATGAACCTTATTCAGTAGCTCCTTGTCTCTCTTGTACTGAGGAGTCCAGAACTGAGCATACTCCAGATATGGCCTCAGTATGGTTGAGTAGAAGAGGAGGATCACCTCCCTCGACCTGCTGGCCACACACTTTCTGATGCACCCCAGGATACCATTGACCCTCCTGGCTGCAGGAACACATTGCAGGCTCATGGACAACTTGTCACCTACCAAGACTCCCAGGTCCTTCTCAGCAGAGCCACTCTCTACTAGGTCAGCCCCCAACCTATGCTGGTACTTGGGGTTATTCCTCCTCAGGTGCAGGACCCTACACTTGGCTCTGTTGAACCTCACTAGGTTCCTCTCTGCCCGACTCTCCAGCCTACCAAGGTCCCACTGAATGGCAGCAAAGCCTTCAGATGTATCAACCAATATCCAGTTTCATATCATCAGCAAACTTGCTGAGGGTACTTTGTCCAGGGCATTGATAAACAAGTTGAATAAGATGGGAGCAATATTGCATAGTGTGTTCAGGGAAGCACCCTTCTTTAGCCCATTGTTAACCTTTGAAATATTGGTGGTTTTTCCTCAGCATAGCTACAGCTTTTTGAAAGACATAGTAACAATCTACATCAATATTTTCTGATAACCATAACAGGATTAGAATCATAGAATCATAGAACATGCTGAGTAGGAAGAGACTCACAAGGATCGTCTAGTCCAACTCCTGGCCCTGCACAGGACCATCCCCAAGAGTCACACCATGTGTCTGAGAGCATT
>VXAY01004704.1:69764-79795 GCA_013399855.1 Oxyruncus cristatus | reverse complement strand
TAAGGGCTGCCCACCCCCTGCATCCCCCTGCCCCCAGCTACCCCCTCCCTGCACCCCTCTGCCTGCCCTCTGCACCCAACTCCCTCCCTGCACCCTGCTACCCACACCGGGGTCCCCACTGCCCACCTACTGTACCCCACTGTCCCCCCCTACACTGCACTGACCCCTCCCTGCAGCCCCTCTGCCTGCTCCCTGCCCATTCCTGGGACCCCCCATGCTCCCACAGCTCTGTGGGAGCACCCCTGGGATCCCCACCCTGGGGGGACACCCTACAGTAAAACCCTCACAGTGCTGTCCCTGCCTGGGGGTCACCGTAAGGCCACATCCCTGGGGAGATGGGGTACCCCAGCCCAGCTGCTGGAGCCGGGCACGGGGGTCCTGCGTGCTCAGGGCAGGGGGGGCAATTAGTGGGGCTGGAGCGGGAGCAGCCACGAAGGTGGGAAGGGCTCTGGGGGCAGTGGGGGGGTGCGTGGGTGTGTGTGTAGACATGTGTGTGTGTGTGTACACGTGTGTGTGTGTGTGTGTGCAGGGGCTTGGGGGTGCGTGGGTGTGTGTGTACACACGTGTGTGTGCACGTGCAGGGCTGTGGGTGTGCACAGGTGGGTGTGCACAGATGTGTGCACGTGTGTGTGCACGCGAAGGGCTCCGTGGGTGTGCACAGAGGGGTGTGGGTGTGTGCATGTACACACGTGGGTGTGCAGGTCCCCATGTGTGCACAGGGCTCTGTGTGTGCACGCACACACACGTGTGCGTGTGCAGGTCTCCACGTGTGTGTGCGCACACGTGTGCATGTGCAGGGCTGTGGGCACACGCAGGTGTGTTCAGGTGTGTCCGTGTGCACACACACACGGGTGTGCAGGGCTCTGTGCAGCACCTCTGGGTCCACAATTTGTGTGTGCCCCCCATACATGATGCCCCGTGTGCACACACACGTGTGCAGAGCCCCTGGATAGGACCATAGGAAGTGGAGCCCTTCAAGGACCCCCTTGCCCCCAGGTGCCCCCTGGGGACGGTGCCACCCCCGTGCCAAGCAGCTTAGAGCCGGGTGACAGGGGGAACCACTATAAATAGAGGTTTGTGACCAGATGGACACGGTGGTGACAAGCTGATTAACCAGCCCAATTAGCACAATTGTTTGCAGGAGGATTTGGAAGGAGGTGGGGGAGGAAGAAGGCAGCTGTGGCATTGTGGGGGTGATGGTCGGAGTGGTGACAATGGCTGGAGTGGGATGGATTGCTGGAGTGGAATCAGTGACGTGGCTGGAGTGGGATTGGTGACAGTGACTGGACTGGGATTGGTGCTGGTGGCTGGAGTGGGACTGGTGTCCATGGCTGGACTGGGATTGGTGCTGATGGCCAGAGTGGGACTGGTGTCCATGGCTGGACTGGGATTGGTGCTGATGGCCAGAGTGGGACTGGAGTTGATGGCAGAAGTGGGATCAGTGCCAAGGGGCGGAGCGGGATCAGTATCCATGACTGGAGCAAGACCAGTACCTGGAGCAAGATTGGTGCTGATGGTCGGAGAGTGCCCAGTGTCCAGGGCTGGAGCGGGACCAGCACCAACATCCACTCCCACCCCCAGGTGTCAATGTCTCGGCAAACCAGGACGAGGAGCTGAACCACGAGACCTTCCAGCTGCAGATCGACCGCGACACCAACAAGTGCAGCCTCCACACCAACACCGGCAGCTACTGGACCCTGGTGGCCCACGGGGGCATCCAGGCCGTGGCCACCGAAATGTGAGTGGGGCAGGGTGGGGAAGGGGACTCAGGGGGATGCGCCCCACCCCGGCTCACGCTGTCTCTCTGTCTCCAGCGCTGCCAACACCATGTTTGACATCGAGTGGCGCGGGCGGCGCGTGGCCCTGCGCGCCAGCAACGGCCGCTACGTCTGCACCAAGAGGAACGGGCAGCTGGCGGCCGTCAGCGACGCCGTGGGTAAGTGCTGGGGGAGACTGGGGCACCCAGGGTGGGCCCCCGGGGATGCTGAGCGCCGGGTGCTGCGCAGGGGAGGACGAGGAGTTCACTCTGAAGCTGATCAACCGCCCGATGCTGGTGCTGCGCGGGGAGCACGGCTTCGTCTGTTACCACCGCGGCTCCAACCTGCTCGACTCCAACCGCTCCGTCTACGACGTCTTCCACATCAGCTTCAGCGACGGCGCCTACCAGATCCGAGGTGGGT
Organism: Oxyruncus cristatus; assembly: GCA_013399855.1. Classification (NCBI taxonomy): domain Eukaryota; kingdom Metazoa; phylum Chordata; class Aves; order Passeriformes; family Cotingidae; genus Oxyruncus; species Oxyruncus cristatus. The sequence goes on along the minus strand of VXAY01004704.1, from coordinate 77,615 downwards.
GTGGGTTACAGGGTCGGGGGGGCTGGGGGTCTGTCCGGCTCGCACTGACAGCTCCTCCCGGGGACTCCCTGCAGGCCAGGGGGGCAAGTTCTGGTACGTGGCGAGCAGCGGGTCGGTGTGCAGCGACGGGGACCTCTCCGAGGATTTCTTCTTCGAGTTCCGGGAGCGCGGCCGCGTGGCCATCAAAGCGAAGAACGGGCGGTACCTGCGTGGGGACCCCGCGGGGACCCTCCGCGCCGACAGCGAGTCCGTGCTGCGGGCCACGCTCTGGGAGTATTGACCTCCCTCCTCGGGCAGCCCCCCACCCACGGGCACCAGCCTGGCCCCAGGCAAACGGGGGTGGTGGCAGCAGTGGCACCGCCCATGGCAGCAGTGCCCCCGGCCCCTCGACTCACGGCATTAAAGTCACCTGGATCACACTGGGGCAGTGCCACGTCCTCCTTCCCCATCAGGATCCACCGCATCCCCCTCCCGGGAGCCGCCACACCCCATGGAAAGGGCTGATCTTGGGGGGCAGTGGGATGTAGAGACCCCCAGGGGTGCCACAGGGGATGGGGGGGTTGGCAAAGCAACCCCACTGTGGGCAGGACCCCCAGGGGCTGCACAGGCAGCTGGAGCACAGAGGGGTCGGGGAGCCCATGGCCCCTCTGCCAGGGTGGCAGTGGCAGCCCCTCACCCCGTGAGTGTCAGGACCCTCCGGAGGATGGAAAGGAACAGAGACAGGCACAGGGTGAGCGACAGGATCGTTTTCATGGCAGACGACAGAGTTACAGACAGTGGAGCGGTGCGGGCAGGGCAGGGCCCAAACACACCGCACCAGCACGGAAATACGGGATCATTTATAGAAACAATGGGGGAGCGGAGACCCCCTCCCCTGCCCAGCAGAAAACGGGGCTCCCCCGGGCACAGCACCCTGTTTGTCCTGACCCTGAAGGCAAGGCGGCTCGGGGGGCTCAGCCCGCGGCCGGCCCGGCTCAGCACGGCCACTACACTACCACGGATCCACAAGACACGTGGCCCCAGGGGGGCTGCCCCGGCCTGGCCGGGCTGGGGGGCAGCAGGGCAGGGCTGGGCCAGCCCAGGAGCCCCCACTCTGCCACCGAGACCCCCCCCGGAGCTGCCGACAACACGACCACGAAACACGCACAGACACACCCCCCGCCCCGACCAGTGCTGCCCCGCCCCTGCTCCGGCGGGGTGGGCTGGGATGGGGGGCTCTCCCGTGGGCACCCGCCCCGGCCCGCGGGGTTTGGGGCGCACTGGCCGCCCCCTGCTCACAGCAGGACCAGGCTGGGATTCCGCAGCTGCCGGTAGATGTTCAGGAGCTTCTCGGCCGTGGCAGCGTCCTCAGCCCCCTCCTCACCCGGGGGCGGCTGGTCCCGGAGAGTCTGTGCCTCCTTCAGCAGCATCTGTGGCAGGGGCGCGTGGGGGATGTGGTGTGCGGGGGGTACCACCGCGTGCACCCCACGGGGAGGGGATCAGGGGGTGCTCACCTCGTGGTTGGCCTGGATCTGCCGCAGGTACTGCATGCGGAGGTCGGGGGGTCCCGAGCCCTGCGCCGCCTGCTCCAGCACCAGCGCCTGCAAGGAGGGAGGGTGCTGGGAGAGCTGCCACCACGCAGCCCCAGGGACCCCAGCCCCAGGGACTCCCAACTCCAGGGGCCCCAATCCTGGGGACCCCCAAAACCTGGCAATCCTAGCCTAGGTCACGTGGCTAGCACCTCCCTGGACTCCATAGCCCAAATGCCCTGAGATGTGGTGATCCCACCATCCCCAGGCCATGTTGGGCTGGCCTGTAACATGATGGTGCCACAGAATCCCCCTGCTGCACCCCCAGGCTCCATCCCGGGGGTGTTTAGGTTCCTTGGGGTGCTCCTGTCCCCCAGGGCAGCGCCTGAGCATACCTGGATGCGCCGGATGACAGCGTGGTGTGTCCTGCACATGTGGGCCAGCGACGGGCTCTCCATCAGGATCTCCACGGCCTGGATGGGACCCGCTGGGCTCAGATCATTCATGGCCACCTGGACAGGGAGAGCGGTGTCACTGGCAGCTGAGGGGGCCAGGACACCTCCCCACGGGCACCAAGCTCCCCAGGAGGCTCCCTGCACCTCCAAACCCTCCTGCTGGGCACAGACCCCAGCCCATCCTTCCCAGGGCCAGCTGCCCCCAGCCCAGTGCCCAGAGTACCCAGTGAGCCCTTCCAGGATTGAGCCCAGCAGGCTCAGCTCCAGCAGCATTAACACAGTCATTAATCACCCCGGGGACATCTGAGCTCTCAGAGGGGAATCCACCCGTGCCAGGTACCAGAGGGCCCCTGGACGGGGTCAGCCAGCAGAGCTGGGCAGAAATCCCTGTTTTCCTGTGCCTTTAGAGGGGAATTTTACACGAAATGGGGACGGGCTGTAGGAGATTGGATTTACACCCCAAATCCAGCTGTGTTTTCCCCTTGTCTTCCAGAGCCAGCAGGGAAAGGCCATTTCTTCCCACAGCCCAGCCCCATGCCAGGCTGGGGCACGGTGAGTGTCTGAGGCATCCACAAGGATGCAGCAGCAGCACCCCACTGCCCTACCCAGTAGAGAAACGGGAACACTGAGAGGGCGAACACCCACATGGAGCAGGAGGGAAGTGACCACAGCCTTTGGGAAGCCCAGAGCTGGGAGAAGGGTTTGGGAATGCTGCCCACTGAGCCCAGTAGATTGGGGTCAGGATGGCGTGGCCGTGCATCACCCCGTGCCCTGGCACCGGGAAGGAGATGGCTTTGTGGGACAGGGAACTTCCCTGCAGGCTGACCATTCCTTGGCTCAGGGCTAACCCATTCCTTGCCTCTCGGACGAGGAGCTGGACGTGGCCGCCGTCGGGTGCTGTGCCACACACCGATGCCGGCTCCGCGCTGCTCAGCGCCTCGGCCCCGGGGTTCTCTGCCAGAAGCCAGCGCAGCGTGGCACAGCTCAGGGGCACATCTGGGGACCAAAGGACAGGCCAGAGATGTGACACCACTGACAGGGTGTGCCTGGGGCAGCCCCTGAGTGGCCAAGGGTGACACAGGGGCTGGTCCCCTCCCTGCTGGGACACGCTGAGCTTGGACACAGCACTGTCACTGTACCCACGCGTGCCAGCCCACGCGCGGTGCTGGGGACAGGAGGGTCACACTCCCCTCCTCGCCCAAGGGAAGGGCTCTGACGGTGTCACCCTGCCCAAGGACACCTCCCTGGTGCTCCCTGGATGCTCCTGCCCAGGGACCCACCTGTTCCCGAGGTTTTCAGGGCGCTTTTCAGCAGCTCCGAGGACACCCGGATGGACGCTGCCGATGGGGGCAAGTTCCCCTCTCCTGGGGTTTTCCCCTCCTCGGGCTCAGTCTGTTCCCGGGACACTTTGAGGAAGGTCTCCACGGGGTCTGGGGGGGCAGGGGGTGCGTCTGGCCTGGGGGGGCTGCTCCCAAAACGGAGGCACTGGAGCATGTCAATGGTGCATTGGCTGAGGGGCAGGCAGATCCCCTCCCTGTCCGGGGACAGCAGGGGCGAGTCGTCGGGCAGGAAGTCATCCAGGTCCTCAGAGGAGTCAGAGCCGCTGCCCAAAATATCCCGTAAACTGTAGTAGAGGGCACAGGAGATGGTCAGGGGCAGGTCCAGCTTGGTGTCCGTGGCAGGGCCGAGGGGCAGCGTCAGCTCCCGCTTGTTCCCGGGGAGCAGCTGGTCAATGGGGAATGTGAAGGTGGTGGCCGAATCCACGGATTCCTCCTCTAAGGCACAGGGGCTGGCCAGGAGCTGGACACAGAGGGTCCAGCCCTCCTCCAGGCTGTACTCGCTGCAGTTTTCCAGCAAGCAGGAGATGGTGACGGTGTCCTGGAGCAGGAGGCAGCTCCAGTTGGCAGTGACGGTGCAGGCAATGGGCTTGGGGCCCTCGTGGCTGGAGAGCAGTGCCGCGCTCACGTTCATCACCTGGTTCAGGCTGGCCAGGGCTCGGTTCCTCTGGTCCACGGCCTTCTTCAGGAAGGACACTCTGCAAGGACAACGTGACAGGGATGGAACAGCGGGAGGGATGCCGGGACAATGCCGGGAGCGTGGTGCCAAAGGCTCTGTGCTGCCACTGCGGAGCCGAGCAGCCACTGGCACGATCCCAGTGCCCAGAGCCTCCACATGAACCTCCCAGCTCCTTCACCACGGCAGACCCAGATCCACGACCCCACCAGAGCTGACCCAGTGAAGCAGCTCTGGACAGCCAGACCCCGGGAATCCCCCTGTGGAGGGAGGGGGGGCCTCGCCCACACCCCCTCCCCCTGCACAGACAGCCATGGAGATGGAGGCACGTGCCTGCCCTGCCTGTTAGTGCCAGCTTGGCATGTGTGACAGGCGCCTGGCACCCTGCCTGTGCCACCTTCTGCTGCCATGGCTGCTGCTGCCAGCCCGCCCACAGCGCTGGGGATGGCTGTGCCATGGAGAGGGGGCTGCCCTCAAACACTGATTTTATGTTATTGAGTTTGGGGAAAGCTTCCCAGCCAGGGAAGGTAAAATGTTGCAGTAGTTCTCTAAGAGAAAATCACTGACAGAGTTGGGGTCATTCAGCCTGGAGAGGAGAAGGCTCCAGGAAGACCTAAGAGCCCCTTCCAGTGCCTAAAGCAGCTCCAAGAGAGCTGGAGCCACCGAAGCTGTGGCTGCCCCTGGACCTCTGGAAGTGTTCAAGGCCAGGCTGGATGGGGCTTAGAGCAAACTGGGATAGTGGAAGGTGTCCCTGCCCACGGCAGGGGGTAGAACTGGGTGATCTCTTCCCACACAAACCATTCCATGATTCCACGATTAGTTACTGACAGAGACCTGCACAGCCCCCAGCTCGGTGCCCATGCCCCCTTGTACCTCTCCGAGGTGTTCCCTATCCCAGACAGCAGCTCCTTGATCCTGCGGCCAATCTCGGCAGGTGTCAGCTCCACGTCCGGCTCCTCGGGGCTGCACAACCCACAGGACACGAGGCTGCCCTTGGCCGACAGAGCCAACAGCTCCGACTCACCTGGGGCACAGGCAGGGCTGGTCAGGGCTGGGGGCCAGGAGGGGAGCAGGAGTTTCCCGGATGGCTCAGGGGGAGATGCAGGGGGGACAGGGAGCAGGATGGCACTGCCTGCCCCAATACAGTGGGAGTGGAGGCATCGTTCTGTCTGCAGTGGGGTATGATGGAGACAGGACACAGACTATCACAGCACACCCAGCTCACATGCAGCCCCCCAAGAAGGGACATGTGCCCTGTCACCACCACCCCCCAGCCAAGGCCAGCAGCACCCAGGGAGGGTCACAGCTGCCACACAACGTCCCTGGTGGTGGCACAGGCAGCTCTATGGGCAAGAAATCTGGACAGCAGTCCAACCCCGCACAGAGCCACGGGGAGGGGATAGGTGGGATCCCACTGCCCCAGTACCTTCTGAGGCCCGAGAGGACAAGGAAAGAGCCACGACGCTGCAGATACTCAAGCTGGCCGGGGACAGGACTGGGGGCAGGACGCCAGTGCTGCTCTCGGTGTCCTCAGGGTCCGAGGCGTCCCCGGCACGGTCCAGGTCGACGGCGGAGATGTCGGAGTGGGTGCTGTAGTACATGCGGCTGCCGCTGCCGCAGGCCGCGCACAGGATGGGCCCGCGCAGGGAGTACTCCCTGAGCTCCGGCACCGTCGCCTCCTCCCGCTGATCCGCCTTCACCGCCACCATCTTGCCGTAGTGGCCCACGGCCACCACGCAGTCACAGCCGGGCTGGCCCGGTGGCGGCTCGTCCTCCTCGGCGTCGTCGGCCGCACGGCGCTCCGTGCGCAGGGCCCCGATGAACACGATGGGCTCCTCCAGGTGGTGCAGGATCTTCACCGGCGGGTCCGGCGTGGACACGTCCCGGCAGCCGCCATCGGTGGCAGAGGGCGAGGAGCTGAGGGCTTTGAGGGGCACGGAGCAGAGCTGCCCGTCCGGGAACCCGCACAGGATCATGGGCGACTCCAGCATGGCCGCGTCGATGCCGAAGAGGAGGCTGAAGAGGGGCTCCTCCAGCACGAAGCCCCCCGAGCACCAGAGCCCCTCGGCGCCGGGCGCGGCCGCGCAGCACAGCACGGGCAGGAAGCAGGAGGGGGGCGTGTCCTCCCCATCCGCCGGCGGGGAGCCGGGACAGAATTCCACCTGGCTGACCTGCCGGTACGGGGGCCCGTCCTGCTCCGGGCGCGGCAGCTCGTGCAGCCGCATCCACCACTTGCCCTCGGCCTGGGACAGCGTGATGACGAAGGTGCTGAGCAGGGTGAACATGCTCAGGCTGGCGTCGGGGAAGATGCAGGAATCCGCATCCACTGGGAACACGCCGGAAGGGCCGTTGCTTTCTTGGCCGTCGCCGTCCGTCTGCTCCATTAACCTTCGGGAAAACAGGGAAGAGCTCTGAGCCAAGCCGTGGGGAGAGGCCAGCGTGTCCCTTGGCCGCCTCCTCGCCTGGCCCTGGGAAAGGAGCTCCTGCAGCAGAGCTTTTAGCACCAGGGAGAGACAGGAATTTTGTGGGAACGATCACAAGAGCAGAGCCCCCAGCCCTCAGTGGGGCCAGGGATATCCTGGCTGTGCAGCTCTGCTGCCCTTGGCTGGGCACTGGAGGCCTTCCTGGTGGGATCCAGTGTTTGCCAGAGGCTGCTCATGTGTGAGGCAGCCAGGATGACCCTGGGCAGCTGGAGATCGGGATGGGGACAGGGATGGGGGCTGGAGTGCTCTGGCATGGAGGGTTTGCACCCCCGGAGTCAGGGGCAGGATCTGGAGAGAGCTGGAGAGAGTTGGAGCCTTGCACAGAGAGGAAAGGGGCAGCCCCAGGAGTCCAGGGATGAGGACACAGCACTGATCCCAAGGGTGACAGACACCTCACCTGCTCTGCTGCTCCAGGGACACACAGTAGATCCCGCTGTGGGCGCACAGGATGTAGAGCTGCCGGGGCTGGGGCAGCAGCTCCACGTGCCACACCTGGTCAGGGCAGCGGAACACGGCCTGGGGAGGGGGCACAGAACAAAATGTCACCTCCCACGGCACCTGGAGGGGTGGAAGGGACGGGGGGCTCCCCGCAGGGAGGATCCAAAGTGATTCCCAGGGATGAAGGAATCCCTGGGCAGCACCCAGCTGGGTTTTCCTGGGGTCAGGAAGGGGGCTGTGGCAGCCTGTTATTGCTGCTCCCCAGGGGGAAGGAAAGCAGGGATCAGGGAGCTGATACTGCTCCACTTTGCAGAGCGGGAGCGCAGTGTGGGAGGCAGAGCCCGCTCCTACAGCGGTGCAGCTCTTAGAAATGATAATCAGAGCCAATTAACAAAGGCAGCAGCGTGTCAGTCACTAGTGACAGCAGGGACAACAGCCAGGCCGGGGGGAGAGGGAACAGGAGCCCCTGCACTGGGGGAGAACGAGCCTGGGGGGTCTGATCCAACGTGTGTCCCACGGGATTGGGAGAGGGGACAGCTGGCAGCACCCCCAGAGCTCCATAGGGATGGGCAGCGGGGGCCGGTGGGGTTGGATTGCTGGGGGATCCTGAGGGACTCGGCCATGAGTGGTGTTCCTATGGGATGGGGGTTCCAGTGTGGAGCCCCCCGCCCCCAGCCCCCTCACCTTGAGCACTTTGCCCTCCTGGTCGTACACGTAGACGAACTCGGAGCCGTTGGAGAGGTAGATCTCATTCTCATGGCACAGCACCCGGGGCTTGCCGGCTGCCAGCCCCCCCACCGGGCAGCAGAACCCGGCCAGGTAATCCACCCTGTGCCCCACCTGAGCCATGGTGCCGGCCTGGGGGGCACACCGAGGGCCGGGGGTGTCAGGGGGAGGGGATGGGGCCCCTCTGCCAGCTGAGCCCAGATCCCCAGAGCCGAGGGTGACACAGCC
>VXAY01004704.1:42515-68705 GCA_013399855.1 Oxyruncus cristatus | reverse complement strand
CGCCGGGGGTCCCTCACTGGAGGGTCCCGGGGGCCCTGCGGGGGCTCAGTGGGATCCCCCCCCGGGGCAGGGGGGCAGCCGCGGCCCCCCGGGCCCGGCTCAGCCGCTCCACGGAGGCTTCGAGGTGGACGAATCTGTCCGAGAGCCCCCCCAGCTGCTCCTTCAGGGCACGGAAATCCCGGTACAGCTCGTCCAGGGCCCCCAACAGCGCCGGGATCCTGCGGGGGTGTCAGGGTCAGGGCAGGGACCCCCCCGACCCCCCCAGGGCGATCCCCAGCCCCTCACCTGCCGTAGTCGGGCAGCACGGTCTGGTGGTCTGCCAGCAACAGGTTCCGGAGCTGGGAGGTGATGGCGAATTTCCAGTTGTCCAGGACCAGCGTCAGGTTGGCACAGCCCCTGGTCAGCAGCCTCTGGGCTGGAGGGGCCACAGTGGGACCACGGGCAGCCCCCCCGGAGAAGGACCCTCACCTGGGACCCCCCGTCCAGCCCCATGCCCAGGGCAGGCCCTGCCGTCAGGCCCCTGCCTGTGCCCGTGCTCAGGCGGGAAGGGGGTCCCAGGGGTGGGAATTACCCTCTCCTCCATCGTCCCACGCCGCCGGGCGCCGCTTCAGCTTGGCTGTGCTCCCCAGGGCTGTGAGAAGCAGGAGGGGGAGCAGCAGCCGGGCCATGGTGGGGCCGTGTCCCCGCGGTGTCCCCAAGGCTGTCATATCCCTGAGGGCCGAGCTGAGCACGTGCCACCCCTCTGCTCCTGCCCTGCTCCTACTCCCGCTCCCGCTCTCCAGGCTGTGCTCCCCGGCTCTGGCTCCTGCGGCTCCCGCTCCCCCTGTTCCAGGCTGGGCTGGCGCCGGGCCCGGCCGCTCGCGGCTCGAGGGCTGATTGCAAACAGACCCGGACACGGCCCGGACACACGAGTCCCGCCGGGAACGCCGAGCAGTGATGGGGTGCAGGTGGCACAGCACCGGGGAGCAGGGCCCCCCACCAGTTCCTGCTGGGAATGGGGAGTATCCCCGCCCTGTAAGTGCTGTGTCCCCCATTCCGGGTGCGAATATGGAGCATCCATGGAGCTCCATCCCAGCAGAGGTGACCGAGTGCAGGTGATACAGTGCTGGGGCACAATGTACCCCCATTCCCAGCGGGAACAAGGAACATCTCAGCCCCAGCCCATGGGAGGGAGCACAAAGGCACCGGGGTGCTGCATCCCCCCCTTTCCTGTTGGGAATGTGGAGCATCACGGGACAGGTGACAGGGAGCAGGAGGCTCTGGTTTGAGGTGCTTTTATTCCACGTTACTCGCAGCCCCCGGGCCCGGGCCCCCCACCACTGCACCCCCAAACCCCAGCACACCCAGGGAAAAGCAACCGCAGCCCAGAGCCGGGCCTTGGGATGAAGCCTTCGGAGAGCCCCAGCAGGGGCAGGGGGTCAGCGAGTCCCTGCCCTGCTGGACACTGGGACGTCCTGGAGCAGGATGGGGCCTCCAGCCCCCCTCCCATGATGGGACACAATCGCAGTGCCCTCGGGACTGAACCAGAGCCGCAGAGACAGGGCAGGGGGGCTCCAGGACAGGCACCTCCATCGTCCACCTGTGCCTGGCGCAGCTCCAGCCAGGGGCTAAACGGAGGGCGGGGGCAAGAGCCCCGAATCCCAGCTCTGGCCAGGACACGCTCCGGAGGGACGAGGGCACGCAGGAAGGAAGGCACCAGCTCCTGGGACATGCCGGAGGTGGGGTGGGTGCCCAGGTTACGTGGCTGTCCTGTCACCCCTTCACTGGGAGCCCACTCATGCTCCGTGGGGTGACACAGCACCAGGAGGGGACACCCCTCCTGCATCCCCACGGGGTGCCAAGCTGAGAGCTGGTAGGTGCCCACCCCGTTCCCAGGTGTCCCGTCCTGCTCTGGGAACATCAAAGCCACCTGCCCACCCCGCCGGGGCCAGTCAGTGCCGGAGCTCTTGGGATCCGGGCACCCACACGGGCAGGGAACGGGAGCAAAGCTGCAGGCAGGGAGATGCCAAAGCCTCCCCATCCCCTCAGGAGGGAAGCAGGCACGGACACCTCCCGAGCCCCCTGGGTCCCCCTGGCAGGCTGGCAGCAGCGGGGATGGTGGGGGGCCAGCCCGGGGCACGGGCTGAGGGGAAGCGTCAGTTCTCCGGGCTGGGAGCACCAAGCGGCTCCGGGATGGCCCCCGAAAGGGAGCGAGGAGTAACCGGGGGGCTGGAGCCACCCCGTGCCCGGCTCCGCAGCCGGAGCTGGAAGCTGTAGGGAGGAAGGGGAGGGACAAGCGCCGCGCCGGCTGCTCCGGGGAGGCTCGGGGCGGGAGCGGGGCTAGGAACGGGGCAGGCTGCACATCTCGCAGTGGTCCGTGCCCGGCTGGTTCATGAAGGTGCAGTGCTGGCAGGGCCACATGGCTGCGGCCACGGCGTGCGACGAGCCCCCCATGGCGCCGTATTCCTGCATTCCCGAGAGCGGGACACCCACCGTGCCTGCGGAGAGAGCCCGGGGGGAGCGCTGGGATCCCGCTGCACAGCCCACCCCGCAGCTCCCTCCGGTCCCAGCCCTGGGAGTGTTCTAGGGGGCTTGGAGCAACCTGGTCTAGTGCAAGGTGTCCCTGCCCGTGGCAGAGGGTAGGATAAGATGAGCTTTAAGGTCCCCTCCCGCCCAAACCATTCCACGATTCCATGACCGAGCAACAGCTTCCCTCCCCGAGCCTCCAGCAGCCTCTTTAGGGGCTTGGGAACAGCACCACACAGCCCCCAGCCAGCTGCCGATGGACAAGGGACCCCCCTGCTGCAGGGCCCCCCTGCCCCAGGGACCCCCCTCTTACTGCAGAGCTGCTCGATGGTCGCCCACTGCTCAGATTTTTTCCAGGTCTGTGCAAGCTCCTCATTTTTGGTCCTCACGGCTTCCAGCAACAAACTGATGCTGTCCTGGAAGCCACAGGAGGGAAATGAGCACTGTGACCCCTCCAGTGTCCCACCAGGAGCTGTGAACAGGGATGTGCTCCCTGCCCTTCCCTAGTGCAGCAAGGCAGGACCCTGAGCCTGAACTGTTCCCCCTTTCCCAAGATCCTTGGGGTGCCCCAGTTTATCCCTCTGCTCCCCTCAGCAGTCAGACAGATCCCTACATCCCAGAAGATTCTGTTCCTCTGCTTCCAGGACATATCACCTACTGCTTTGGGACAGTGTGCTGGTGCTGCACAGACAGCAATCCTGACTTCCAGAGGGACAAACCCTCCATGCTGGAGCACTCCAGCCCCCGTCCCTGTCCCCATCCCGATCTCCAGCTGCCCAGGGTCATCCCGGCTGCCTCACACATGCGCAGCCTCCAGCCAACACAGCCCAGCTGGATCCCACCGGGAAGCTCCGGCGGTGCCGGGGCAGCTGCCAGGCCCGCAGTGCCAAGCCAAGGGCAGCAGAGCTGCACTGCCAGGACACCCCTGGCCCCACCGAGGGCTGGGGGCTCTGCTCTCGTTGTTCCCACAGAATTCCTCATTCTGAGATAATTTTTAAAATGTTTCCAGCTCTGAGAGCCGCAGCCAAGTTGGCTCTGGAATCACGTGGACAGTCACCCCCTTCAGTGCTCCCAACAGCCTGGGGGCTTTAAAACTTTTTTAACCTTCTCCCAACAGCTCAGCTGGAAAAAGACAGCAATGGGACCGGCCCAGGGACACAGGATGGCAGGAATGGTCACCCCCACCCACCTGAGGGAGCTGGGATGGGAAGGATGGATAGGGACAGGACCCTCCTTGCCCCACTACGTACCCGCAGAGGCATGACCTCATTTGTGACCAGGAAGAGGAGCAGATGGAAATCAGAAATGACGTCTAGGAAAATGGAGGATGTGTTTTGGGACAGGTATGTGGCCAAGCTGTGGAAGTCCTGGAGAGAGGGGACAATAATGAAGAGAAGTCACTCCCTATTTGGATCCACTACCAGACATTTCTGGCACCTCCTGGCATCGGCTGCAATGTGCAGGGATGATCCCAAAATCAGATCCCAGGCTGGCTGATTGAATTCCAGCTAACAACTTCCAGGGAAAAGGATCTCTGTACCCACAACAGCTTTCCCTGACCAACCCCAGTGCACATAGAGCCGATCTCAGATCCAAGAGGTGCTGAGTGGGGCCAGCCAACTCCACCCCTGTCCCTATGGAAAAGGGGCAGAGGGGGATGGAGCAGCCCCTTCCTCCCCATCCTTTACCCTGGCCTCTTGCAGGAACAGTGCCCTGTGCTCTAAAATTCCAACCAGGAAGAGAAGGCAGTGGTCTGGGAGCAGAACAGACCCCAGACCCTCTCCTGTGTGTGGGGAGAGGCGGGTCCGTGGTGTCTCTGTGGGGCTGGAGCCCTTCAGCCCCTCTGGTGCTGCCTGGGAGGCACAGGGAGCCATGATCCCATCACGGAGCCATTGGGAACACGGCTGGCAATTGGCATTGGCATGCAGACACTGCTCTGTGCAGGAAGGAGTTTGGCAGCTGCACTGGGAAGGGGTGACTTGAGGGCACAGCTGTCCCTCTGCAGATGCCAGTGAGCACAAGGGAGGCAGAGCCCATCCCTATGGAAGTGGCTCCGTCGGGAATCAATCCTCACCTGAGTTTCTCCCAGCACATCGCGGTTCTCGATGGGGAATGGATTTTGAGAAATAGAAAAAGTGTAGACTGGATCCTTGGGGAAAGTTGTAGTAATCTAAAAAAAAAAAAAATCCAAGGAAGGATGATCAGAGGCCAGTGGGACACGGGAAGCAAGGCTCGGGATAGCCAGGAGCAGCCATGGCTATGATCCCAGCTCAGCCAAACAATGGCTCATCCCCCACTGAGGGATCCTGCAGGGATCTGACAGCTTTTAATTCAATTTAAAGTGATATCCCCTCAGCACATCCCCTCGGCTTCCAAGCAGCCTTGTTTCTAAGGAAGCTGGAGGGACATAGATGGAGCTTGGTCCTGACAGATGCCATGGAGACCATCCCTCTCTGCACAGGTTACTGTGATACAACGATCCTGGCACAGCTGTGCTGGGGGGGATCCTGAGGGCATCCTAATGCATGTTCTATCCCTCTGTTTTCATCCCAGTGACAGCCCAGGTATCCCAGGAACAGGTGCCCTCACTACTGCAGGAATCCCTGAGCTCGGGTGCTGCCTGTGCCAGGGGCAGCTGGAGCAGAGCAGTTGCTCTGAGTGGATTTAATTGCTGTTGGCACCACCTCCAGCTCCAGCAATATCATCTGTCATCCCAATTATTTGCTTTCCTGCCTTCCATGCCGTAAGTTTGCTTCCCAGCCCCAGGGCTGAGCCGTGCCATGCCTGGCAGCAGCTCTACTCCGACCAAACCGTGCCAGAGAGTGAATTCCCTCTTCCAAGAAAAGGCATTTCTGGACAACCTGCTGAGTCACTTGAAGGAGATGGATCCCTAATTGCTGCTCTGAGACAGGCAGCTGGAGCTCCTCCCTTAGCCAGTGCCCAGCACTCGGATCTGTGGGGTAGCTGCTCCCCGGACATGTGGCTCTGTGCCAGGGCGGAGCCGTGATAAGGCACCAGGCAGTGCCTTCCTGGGAAGCACCAGGAATGCCTTCCTGGGAAGCAAGAGTGTTCCCTGGCACCACACTGGCCCCTTGGAGCAGGGCAGCCACCTCCCTGCTTGGAATGCCTGGCAGCAGTGGAAAGAGGAGGACAGCATGTCTCAGGAACCACCTCCAGTGGGAATTTTAGAGGTGGGTGAAGGGTTTGCTGTGCCCTGACTCTCTCCCACGGAAAGCAAACACTACGGAATACTCACGTCTATGATGAGGTACTCGACCGGCAGCGGGCGAGCCAGCTGGGTGATCTCGTTCCCAAACTTGTCTATGTCCTAAAAGAGGAAGAGTCGGATTATTCCTGAGCATGGCAGAGGTGTGAAGCCCAAGGGATCATGCCTTGGAGATGCCCACCCAGGACCTTGAGCTCTGGCAGATTGCTAAAGGTGGAAAAGAACCCGGCTGGGTGGTGCAGGGCTGCCCAATTCCCTGCAGCTGTTGGGGGCTGGAGATCTCTGTAATTCCAGGATCTCTGGAATCAGGAAACAGGATCGCTGTTTCCTTGAGAGCCAAGGGAGTGCGTGGTCACAAACCACCTTGGGCTTGTCTCCCACTGGAGACGGACCTGGAATTATCTAAGAAGTGTAAATCAACGTGTGATTCTTGGGCTTGTTGGACTTGATGATTCTTGTGGGCCCTTCCAACTCCAGGTATCTTATGATTCCATGATTCTAAATGCCATTTAAGCAGCAGCTCTGTCTAAAAAAGGAGGGACAGGTCACATCTGCCTCCTCAGCCAAGGCAAACCTGCCTTTCTGCAAACCCGGGAGTCCCTCATCCAACTCTTCACCTGGGAATTGGGAATCCAGGCACTTTCTCAAGCCCAGACCCTTAGAACCAAGCACATCCCACGGTGTAAACTTGTTTTGCTTTGCCAGACGAAGGGAACATAAAGTTTAATTAGGGAGACAAACGGCCAGCATATGTTCATTAATCATAACCTGACAATTAGACGTGATTGATGTCAAACACGCCGAGTTCAAACGGCGCTTCGGAAATAAATCCCGGAGAACTGACACTTTTCATTAAAGATTCTGTACGAGGGGGTTGTGTTTTCTACCTAAATCATCACTTAACGTGGTATAAATCATTCATTGAGCCCCACATAAATCATATGCCCATAATTCCCAGTCAGGGACTCTATATTGGAGTTTCCACGGACTCAGTGGCTGGAGCCAGACCAGAGGTGTCACCCCAGAAGGCTGTGAGTCCCATTCCTCCAGTGGATCTCCCGTGGGATGGGAGCAGCATTCCTTGGGCTGAGCCAGGGAGCACCGTGCAGGGACAAGCTGCTGACTTCCTTCTCCCTCCCCTTTCTCCCAGCCGTTTTCCTCCCGGAGAACACCACTCCCCCACTCTCCCTGGTGTTTACACAGCACAACTATGCGGAGACACAGCCAGCACCACCCCGCTCTCCCAGTACTCCCAGTCAGACCTCGCCCCAGCAGGCTCCAGCACGCTGCTCCCCTCCAGGCACAGCCCCGCTTCCCGACCCCCTCCCCAAGCACCCCCTGTCCCCAGGAACTGTTCCCTCGGTAAAAAAATCTCCCTTCCAGTCTTTGAAGCTCCTTTGAAAAGCAGTTCTGATAAGGATCTTTGCTTCTCACACATGACAGGTTGTTGGGAGCTCCTGGCCTCAGATCTCTCTTGCTCTGACAGGAGCAGGAGCTGTGGAGCCTTTTTTTGGGAGATCACAGGACCCCAGAGCCAACCTGCTCCTAGATCTCAGTGATACCACAAGAGGCAGGAACCAGATCCAATCAGCTTCCCAAACACAATCCTGCCCCTGCAAGAAGGGACCTGCAACAACTCACGCATAATTAGCCCATCTGGAATTCATTTTCCAATCTAATTAAGTTCTAATATGCAGAAACATTTTTCCAGCACCTGTTGGCTTTAATCTCCCCCTCTGGGGATTTCCATGTTAAATGCCTGCTTTTTCACGGCACGCTGCTGAGGCCTCCAAGACATCCACAGACTGGGACCTCACTCCCCCCGAGCCGAGGACATGTCCCAGTCCTGACAGAACAGCTCCCCCAGACACTGACATTCCTCTCCCACCCCCATGGATCGTTTAACTATGTTTTAAAGGCCTTAACGAACATGAAGTTCAGAGAAAGATCCTTATCCTGAACTTGGCATCACCAGGACCCCACCAGCACCCTGTTATTGCTGCAGCCTGAGCCCCCCAAAGGCCAGTGACACACATTCCAAAGGGAGCCAAGGAAGGGGTTAACAGAGCCACAAGTATTTGGCTCCTGGACAAAAATCCATCAGCGAGGCCTGGAAGGTCTGGACAATGAGTTATCCTGGTGGAGATTGCATCAGGGCTAGGATTAGAGCCTTCCAAATCACTGCTGGGAGGCGGGAACTGCACAGGGATGGGGATGAACAGGGAAAAGGAAGCACAGCCGGTGTCACACACCTTGGTGGGATGGAAAGGCTTCTGGGTGGCCTCAGGATTATCCACAGAAGGTGAGGGGAGCAGCCAAGTGAGGAGCTTGGGCGGGTGTCAGCCAGGAGGGAGGTTCCGGATCCGTGTCCCAGGGCTCGACAGCCGTGAGCATCCCACGCCGTCAGCATCCTAGGCTGTGAGCATCCCACATCCCACGCCGTCGTTCCCGACCTGCTCTCTCGCTGAAGGCACGGTGGAGCTCAGCAGCCGTCTGTCCTCCCCATGTGTGAATAAATCCCAGCCTTGCTCTTCCCTCTGCCACTTCCCAGCGCTTTGCCAGGCGATCCTGCCCCTCGCACGGAGAGCGCGGCTGAGGCACGGAGACGAAGCGACTTCTCCAAGAGCAAGTGACAGGTCAGGGAGAGTTGAAACCCTTCCCAAGAGACTCCTGGTGAGCTAATCCAGCATCCTCCTCCCCGGAGCAGCCAGGACATTTAAGGCTAAGGCAGCTCGTGGTGGGAGGGCACTCAGGGAAGTCCTTTCCCGCTAGTGAACACTCCCTGCAGCCTGGCTCTCCCTGGGAAGAGGATTTCCAGTGCCATGGAAGGACAGCCTGGCTCAGAGGTCCCGCTGGGCTCTAATAAAAGCAGGGCCCTGGCTTGGGGTTGTCCCAGGGCGGGATGGGACACGTGTCACTGATGCCAGGCCAGGGCTCAGAGCACGTGTGGGACTCGAGGGCAAAGGGCTCTTGCACAATACTTGTAAAAGGCTTTTGTCTTACAGCATCCCGAAGAAACTCTGGGGGGACATTAAACCATCCCAAAGAAACTCTGGGGGAATATGAAACCATCCCAAAGAAACTCTGCAGGATGTTAAAGCAGCTGTAAAATGCAACTCACTTCGAGGATGACAATGACATCGTCATGTTTGAGCTGCCACAAATACCAGTGATAAGAGACAAAGCCAGCCAGCCCCCAAATCCAATTATCCAAGGGTTTTAAATGGTCTGTAAAACACAAGAATCTCTTTCCCCAGTGGTGGAGCAGTTCAGCAATGCCAGAGTTCCTGGGCCAGAGGACTGGGAGGAGGGGACAGCAGGGACGACAGGCTGCAGGCAGGGAGAGATCCCTCCAGCTGGAGCACAGCACTAAATAATCAAACCAAGGTACATTCTTAGGGAATTCCAAATCAGTCCAGCTGTTTTCCAGAACCAGATGGACAGAGGAGGCTGCTCGAGGGCAGAAGACAGGACAGAAAACGGTCGTATGGAACATTCAGAAGGGCTTGCCCTCATCCAGCTGAGAAACTGGGTGAAGTGGCCGTTGCAACATCATCTTCACTCACAGTCTTTACCCCGACCTGTGTCTGTGTCTTGACAACATTGAGGCCTTCACGAGTCCCGTGTGTTGAGCTCTCCAAGCAGCACGTGCCGGTTGTGAAACATTCCAGCTGGAAAAGCTGCACTGTGATGCTTCCCAGGCACCCCAGGAGGCTGAGGGGGGATGTGTCCTTCCTCCTGGCTAACTTTACCTGGGGAGGCACTTCAGAGCACGGGAACTTATACTCACAGTCCCCAAAACCCTCAACTCCCACACTGGAGCAGAGCTCTCCCCTTCCTGAGCCAGGAGAGCAACGGCCGTGTGTCCAAAGCCAATTCCACGGGGGTGGCTCCTCGGAGCAGCAGGCGAGGGGCCAATGTAAAGAGAATGGTAGAGAAATACAGAAATCACACAGCTGGAGGCTCAGGAAAACTGCAGGACAACACCAGTGCCATCAGCTTTCCCACTTCCATGGAAAAAAAGCAGCACCTTTTCCCATTCGGAAGCCGGAGGTGAATCCACCGGCCCTGCTGTGGATCCAAGTTCCCTGGATCCTGTCTCACATCTGGTTGTTCTATAAATACATCCACACTCACAAATATCAGCCTCCTGGTCCTCATTCAATTAGAATTAATTTGTAGAGCTCCCTTCATCCTAAAGGGCTTTTCAGATGGATATTGTATGGGAATACACATGGACTTTTCCCTGGACCAGCGATGGCTGTGCAGTTGAGGGAGAACAACTACTCCGAAGTGCAGCTTTCTTTCCAAAACTGGCTGGGGGGTGGGCAGAGGGGAACCATCATGGAC
This sequence comes from Oxyruncus cristatus, assembly GCA_013399855.1. Taxonomy (NCBI): domain Eukaryota; kingdom Metazoa; phylum Chordata; class Aves; order Passeriformes; family Cotingidae; genus Oxyruncus; species Oxyruncus cristatus. The sequence continues at coordinate 58,624 of VXAY01004704.1, read as the reverse complement.
TGGGGACTAAGGGGGAGCAGGGCACTGGACCCCAAAGATTCCATCCTGTGCTGCCAGACTCTTCCTCCTCCTGGAGTTCACCAAGGCTTGGACAGGGCTGTTGTCACCAGCCCAAGAAGGATGAGGTCGTGTCTCTGACCCCAAACCTTTGCCCATTTAATGGGACCTCAAAAGTTTCCCAAGCCAGCAGTGACTAAGCTTCACATAGATTTAAGAACATTAGGAAAAAATCAAGGGGTCCTAGAGCCAAACCCGTTTAAGGCTGAGGGATAATCCCACGCAGCAGAGCCATCCTTGAGCACGCTGTGAAAAGGGCAACTGGGGAGAGAAGTTCTAAAACGTGAAATCAGCTGCAGCCCGATCCGGTGAATCAGTGGTTCATGGAAATTTCCACGGAAGGCTGGAGCCATCCGTTCCCATTCTGTTTATCTCCCTGCTTCAGATTACGGAGGGGAGTGAAGCCCTGCTGGGAACACCCACCGGCTTCCTGCTGCTCCCAGCACCCCGGGTGGCCCACATGTGGGACACAGACCTGTGGGACCTCCTGCAATGCGCCCGAGTGTGGCACAGCCCGGGCTCCTCCGGAGCGGGAACAGGGCAGGCCAGGAGATGATCTCATCTCCCTCACGTTCGGGGCCAACCTTTGCACACCCCAGCACTGCTGGATCTTAATCGGCCCCGGTTTATCAGCTCCGAGAAGGAAGAGAGGCAGGGATTCCATCTACCCTCCCTTTCCAGCACTGGATTCATCCCAGAGGTGTTTCTTGTTTCCAAGTGGGGCCAAGCCAAGCTGGCACTTCAGCGTTAAGGGGTGGACAACGGGGTCTCAGGGAAATCAGCACTTCCCAATCTCAGTTTCAGGACATGCAGAAACAGCCTGACCAGCTCCATTCCTGTTGCTGGTGTACAATCCGCTCATTCCAGGCAGCTTTCCTTATCCCATGCTCCTTAAGGGACAGCTTTAACACAGGCAGCAGGAGCAGGCACGACAAGGAGGAGATAACTAACGGGTGATGGATGGCTAATTAGCTGGTGAGCAGTGCCATTAATTAATTCCTCTGTCCCTGCTCACAGGGCACCACCAGCCCCGTGCGGGAGCAGCAGCACTATTGGCATCTGCAGGGAGCCTGATCCCGAGCTCCTGACTCGGCCCTGCAGGTACACGAGGGGCTGAGGGTCTCCAGAAACAAGTGCCAACGGAATAATGACATTCCATCCGTCACCAACAGGCCCAAAGGGCGGCAGGCAGGGACCAGCAGTGACACCCCAAATAGTCCTGGGACCCCCCTCCAGCTCCAGAGTCCTCAACACAGGAATGATGCGGAGCTGCAGGAGCGAGTCCAGAGGAGGTCATGAGCACCTCTTCTCTGGAGCCAGGCTGGGAGAGCTGGGGGGGTTCACCTGGAGAAGAGAAGGCTCCAGGGAGACCTCAGAGCCCCTTGCAGGGCCTAAAGGGGCTCCAGGAGAGTGGAGAGGGACTGGGGACAAGGGGTGGAGGGACAGGACACAGGGAATGGCTTCCCACTGCCAGAGGACAGGATTAGATGGGATATCAGGAAGGAAGTCTTGGCTGTGAGGGTGGGGAGGCCCTGGCACAGGTTGCCCAGAGAAGCTGTGGCTGCCCCACCCCTGGAAGTGTCCAAGGCCAGGTTGGACAGGCCTTAGAGCAACCTGGGCTGGTGGAAGGTGTCCCTGCCCATGGCAGGGGGTGGGATGGGATGAGCTTTAATGTCCCTTCCAGCTCAAACCATTCCATGATTCTATGAAGTGAGAGTATTTCGGATCCGCTCCGGCTGTGCACATGTTCCCTCCTGCTCCTCAGGACCAGAGTTTGGATGCAGGGGCACATGCCAGTGCTGCCCAGGCCCTCAGCCCTTACCTTGTAGAACACATCAGGCACATACTGCTCGCTGCTGGACTCCTTGGCATAGCCCAGCTCTGGCGCGTCCCGGCAGGGCAGCAGGCACTCGTCCCGCACCAGGGCCATGCACTGGTTCGACACCTGGTACCCCTCGAAGTGCACCTGGTTGTCAGGACCACCTGGAAAAGGAGAGAGGGGTTAAAAACCCCAGAATCACTGAGGTTGGAAAAGAGCTCCAAGACCATCGAGTCCGACTGTGCCCGATCCCCACCTTATCACCCAGCCCAGAGCACTGAGTGCCACTTCCAGTCACTCCCTGAACACCTCCAGGGCTGGGGACTCCATGTCACAACCCTTTTCATGAAGAAATTCTTCCTGGCAATCCTGCATGGGGGTGATTTCCCCAGTGTAACTCCAAGCGCAGCATTGAAGTTGGACTTGATGATTTTGGAGCTCTTTTCTAGCCTTAACAATTCCAAGACTCCATGAATTAGACTCGAGGGTCTTGCTAACAATGAGAAACACTGAGATGAAGCTGCTGATGCTGCTGCACAGGAAGAATTTCAGGCAAGAATTCCCTCTAAGCTCCATTTCTTTAGTCACACACAGTTCCAGAGCTATCCCAAGAGCATAGACCCAGGGGACAGCAGGAATGCTCTGCCAGGAGCTCCAAGGACAAGAAGTTGCCCTTTTGGAGGCTCTGACAGCATCACCCTCCCACTACCCTGCAGGTGTCTCCTCCTTTTCCAAACAAAACCCAGGCAGAGCGTTCCCAAGGAACCCTGAGCTGCAGATCCCCTGGTTGTGTCAGGCCTAAACAGTGTTTCCTCAGCCTGTCCTGGACGGTTTGGTGGAAATCTGACATGGAAAGTGGGAATTAAGAGCCTGGCTCACAGAGGGATCACATGCTTGGCGCTTTCCTTTGGATAATGTAAGCAACATCAGGTCATGTGTCACTGGAATACAACTGGAAAGAGAGGATAGAGGCAGATGGTAGGAAAACATTACGATTTCCAAAGCTAGGAATTCAGGAGGGGATAGGAATTAATCCATGGAAAGGATTTAAAGGCAAAGTTGAGGTAAACTATCCAAATACATTTCTGTGGCACAAAAGGAAGGACTCAAGTGTTTAAATAGAAACCTGCTGGGCTGATTGAACAGAGGAGAATGAAATTAGCTGGAACAGCAAAGAGGAAATATTCCTTTTCTACCCTTTGATCTGTAACCTCAATCACTCACTGCTCCAGAACAAACACTCCTCGAAATTAAACATAGACCAGGACGGGGGGAAGGCCTGAACAAAGTGTGTTTGCTTAGTAAAACACCTTGTTTAAAAAAAAAACAAACCTGAAATAAATAAATATATATATATATATAAAAAAAGAGAGAGATACAGATCTATCTTTAATGAGAGATGGATGTGTTTAGCAGTCTGGAATGTACAGGAATGGGCCTGTTGACTGAAAAAGAGCTTTTTCACTGAAAAAGGGCCCCAGGAAGCCTTACAAAGCCGGGCTCAGGGCAGGCAATATCCCATCCCACTTTCACTTTTCACATTGGATGTTATTTGGAAGTCATGAGGGTTTTTCATTGTGTTAAACAGACCCAGAACTCAGCGATTCTGCTCCAGGGAAGTTTTAAATGAAGACATGTGTCATCCCGTGGAGAAGAGCAGAGTGAACTGGGAACACTCCAGCCCTCCCAGCACATGCCAGTGTCCCCCCTCCCAGCCCAGCCCATCCACGGTATCTCTGGAGACTCCCTGAAAATGGCTAAATCCAGAGGTTTTAAGCATAAGCACTTTGCAGGCGCTTCTGTTCCATTCAGCCAGAAAAGTATGTTTTCAAACCCCACATCAGGGTTTCCCTGACAGCGACACAAGGGAGATAAAGGTCCCTCCTGAACTTCCTGAAGGAGGAATTAATCCACAACTTGAAGGATCTGGATTGTTGTGCTTCTGCACTGCTGCTTCCAGGCAACAGAATGTGGAGCTTAAAGATTTGAAACGGAGAAGTGAGACCCTGTTATTGCCCTGGCTGCAGGCAGAGAGGGATTTCTGGATCAGAGATGTGGGTCTGAGCCTCATAAAAGTTTATTTAAATAGTAGTAAAGTAAAAAAAAAAAAAAAGGTAAATAAATAATGAGTAAATAATTGTAGAGAGGATAGAAAAAAGAATGAAAAAGTATTTTCGTAGATAGAGTAAAACCCTTGTTAAATAGGACAGACGGGGATCAGGGCATGTGATTTTTGGCACATTCTTCTACTAACAAGAGGTAATTCAGGTGTTACCCAGAGAGCTGGGGCCAGTTTATACCTGTAGCCACAACCGTGACAAACTTGGATCCAAAGTGCCCATCTGGGGAGAGGCGACAGATGTTGGGCTGCTGGTTCTGGAAGTTGCCAGCTGTGATGCACTCCTCTGCACTCAGGTAATACGTGTCCTGAGGGGAGAGCACCAGTTCCAGTCAGTGAAAGGACAGCCTGACGTAGCCCAGACCTATTTCCCTGGGCTGCAGCCAAGGAAAACGACCAACACCCCAGGAAAACACGCTTTCGTGGAAAGCTGCTGCAGAGCCCGGGACAAGAATGTGACCTGTCAGCTCCCCAGCCCTGAGCTGGCTCAGGACTGTCCCTCGGAGAGTCCCACCCACATTTACACACCTTTTTTTTTAAACTGAAGTTTCACTTTCCAAATATGGATATCACTGGGTTTACAACCACAGGAAGCTGAGGAGGTCGAAGTTTGAGCCATGTATGTGTCACAAAGCCCAGCCCATGGGAACATCCTCTGAGTCACTCTGGCTCACTGGGTTTGCACCTCACACCCCTCGCTCCCTCCACTCCATGGAGTTTTATTAATCCTAAAAAGGGCAGGGTTAGATGAGAGGAAATCCTTCCCTGGGAGGGTGGGGAGGCCCTGGCACAGGCTGCCCAGAGAAGCTGTGGCCGCCCCATCCCTGGGAGTGTCCAAGGCCAGGTTGGACGGGGCTTGGAGCAACCTGGGCTAGTGGAAGGTGTCCCTGCCCATGGCAGGGGGTAGCACTGGATGTGCTTTAAAATCCCTTCCAACCCAAACCATTCCATGGTTCCATGAGCATTATTTCATTAAAGCAGAGGGGTGAAGGGCTGCAGGCAGCTCTCCCTGCTCTCCAAACAGCTCAATCCCAAACAGTTTCAAGGGTTTGAGCTCCCTTTCCTTCAGAAGCGCCTGAAAAGCCCCATTTCACAAGAATTCCAGTGTCACCTGCACCCCTGCCTTGCCCTGGCTGAGCAGCTGGAGTTAGCTGGGTCACACCTGGATCTCACCTTGTTCCTGCTGTATCGAACGGTGCCTTTCCGTGTGTCCTCAGAGACCAGGTCAGTGAATATCCAGCCGACCTACAAAGGGTGATGGAGAACGTTGCTTTGAGGAAAAAAAAGGACAAAAAAGAAGAGAAACAAGAAGGAAACCAGAAGAGCTTATACATTTTCAGCTCACAGGACACGATGTTCTTGGCTCCCCTCGGCCCTGTGCATGCTGCCTGCGGGGAATGGCTCTCCCAGCTGTGCCGGGCTCTTGGAATCCCATTTCCAGGAGCAGCAGCATGCCAGCTGGCTGGCCAGGGCACCTGCAGTGTCATGTTTCACTATGGAATATTTTTCATGGAAAGATCTGGAGGCTGCAAGAGGCCTCTGTGCCTCCCACCCCCCCAGCAGAAAGCAATTCCTATGGAGCGCCCGGAGCAGCTCACATGGTCCCGGTTTGAACCTCTGGTTAGGAGGAAGCTCATACTGGAGTGTGATTCATTCCAAACTGGAGTCTGTCCCGACCCAAAAAGCACATTCCTGCTTTCTGTGGTTGCACACTGGTGGTGTGTGCATGTACACACCAATAACCCCTGGAGTGTGCATCCCTTCCACACACGTGTGCCATGTGTACACACACCTCGGGATGAACCCTCTCCACCCGTGTGCCAATCCCAGCCCCCACAGCATTAACCCTCCCGAGGCAGAGCTCCCTGCAGAGCCCAGACAGGCCAAACCCTGCAGCCAGCACTCACTGACGTGTTAAATCCCGTGGATTAAAAATATCTGATGGGAGAAGCGGAGGGAAAACATGCTAATAAATAAAACACACAGAAGTCTTGCTCCAGCCTCTGGCGAGGGGTGAGATCTTATCTGGGAGAACAAAGCCCTCCCCACAGATGTTTACAGTCTGCACTGAGCCTTCTCCCAGTCGTGTTTTCTTTAGCAAGTCAAATCTTGTTTGTGTACATCCCATTCCTGGCATTCCCACCATACCAACAGCACTCCCAAACCGGAAAACATCAGAGCAGGTTTGGGGGATGTCAGGAAACCAGTGGATCCTGACGGGATGACTGGAAGGATCGAACTGAAGGGGACCTGCACCCCTAAACCAACACACAACTGACTTCCTACAGTACCAAGAGACGCCACGGAGGGGAACAAAATCCAAGGGGAGCCCCGGCTCCTGGAAATGGAGCACGGAGGCAACTCCAGCTCCATCTGTGCCAAATTAGCACTTGCCTGGGAGATGCTCCCAGGAGCGGCTCCTGTCTGAGGGGAAAGAAAGGGAAAATGGTGTTTCTGCTGCTTTGCTCCAGCCTTTGATGTCCCTCATGACTCCAGCTGCAGCTGCACTGCCCGGTGCTCAGGAAAACCCTCTGGTCTCCAGTTTCATACCTAAAAATGTATATTTTATACCTAACAAAGCTGCTGACACTTAAGTGAGATTTGGGTAATCCAAAAGGTCTTGGTCTGCTTCCTTCCTTCCCTGCCACGCACAGACACACAAGGTCCAACACATCCTGACCTTTCTCAGGCCGAGCTTTGCCGCAATCTCATCCACGACCTCGGCTTTTGGATCCTCCAGGATCTCCAGGCTGTTCTGTGTCCCGATCTGCAGCAGAGAGACACTCGTTAGTGAGGGAGAACAGGAAAAAAACCCAGTACAACCACTGTGGGGAGTGAGGCAGAGCACGGCAGCAGAGTGGTGTCACCCCAGAGACCTCCCCTTGCAACTCTGCTCTCACACACACACATTCCCAAGGATCCATTTGTTCCTCCTCCACTGGCAATCTGTTGGATTTCACTCTGGCAATGCCGCAGGAGTCATCAGGACTAAGGAAGCACAGGAGGAGGGCTCAGACCGTGTGAAGCCAAGCGGTGCCGTGCCCCATCTAGTGGGGACTCCAGCCCAACTCATCCTCAGCCTCTCCACCGTTCTGCCTTCAAATCATTTCGATTTCATTCTGTCTAATTAAGCTGCTTAAATTTTCCCAGAGAGTTGGGAAGGAATTGAAGCAAAGGCTGCAACTGTTTTTTTCCAAGCACAGAATTTCTTGGAAAATTTCCTGGAAACCCAGAAAACAAGGGAAGACAAAAAGGGAAATCCACTTTTACAGTCACCCTGGATTTGAATAATTTGAACACAGAGTAATGTAAAACATATAAGTATAAATAGATATTTAAAAGAATATACTCATAAAAATATAATATATAAAATAACAGCATTATATGAAATAAATGTAATATAATAATATATTATATATAATAAGAAATAATATAAATAAGAATAATATGAAAAAAAAAAAAGGAGGGGAACCAACAAAAAGCAAATCTGAGCTTAAAAATCTTTCCATGGCAGTAGCTGATGGTGACATTGAGGACGTAAACCCCATCACCTTTTGCTCAGGACAGTTTTCCTTGCAGAGCTGCGGTTGGAAGCAATGAGTGAGGTTTCCCACGCCCAGCGGGTGTTTCTGTGCCCCCCAGCCATGGGGGGACCCCGGGAGCAGGTGGGGCTCACCTGGGGGGGTTCATAGATGGCCGCCACCTCCGCCCGGATGCCCAGCGGGATGTCTTTGTGCTCCGTGTACCGGCCGTACAGATATCCCAGATGCTGGTTCCCTGTCTTCCTCCAGAAGTCTAGGAAGCGATCTGCAATTGTGTGGTTCTCAAACATGATGTTGTCAACATGCCTGTATTTCTGTTTGACAAAGTTCAAGCGTCAGGCCGTCCTCCGCTGGCTCCGGTGCCTTCCCAGGACTCACACCACCCCTCTGGAGCGGGATCCTGCCACAGCAGGCGTGGGGGACGCTGGGGGCTCCCTCCCTCTCCCTCTGCTCAGCTCCCACCCCTCAGCAATGCTCCCTGCCCAGCAGGTCCCACCACGGGCTGGAGCGTGGGATGTGCTGAGCACCCCCAGCACCTCGGGGTCTCTACTGGGACCTTCACCCCAAGAGCCTTTGCAGGTAAAGTGACACTGAAATTCAAGAGGAAACAAGAAGCTGAGTGGCCTTTTGATCCCCTGAGGAAAGACAGTAGGATTCATCACTAGTGCTGCCAGCTCAGTCCTCCATGCTGGGAGGAAACTGCTGACCCAGGACATTTTGGAACCCTTTTTCGCAAGGGCTGAAGAAGCTGAACAGGATTTCCCTGACAACTGGAGGCTTCGTGCTCCAGGCTGGCTGTTCTGGAAGTCACCTCTCCCAAAATGGAAGCCAAGGCCCCCGTGAGGTGCCATGAGCTCTGTCTTACCTGTCTGTTGAGGGTGATGGCGCTGGGCTGGCACTTGGTGCAGATCCCCTCTGGCCAGGGAGGGTGTCCCTCACACCCCGACTTGATCTTACAGCTGATGTTCTCCAGGGCCACAAACTTCCCCCTGGGAGAGGGAAAAGAGAGAGGAGGGAAAAGGGGGGAAGAGAAGGGAAATGGGGGAAGAGAAGGCTGCTGTTACCACAGCAAACGCTTTTAGAGCAGTAATTTATGGAGCATGTGGGAGGTAACAGGTTGTAGCACTCAGGCAAATCAGAGCTCCTTTCATGTTCATGAGGTTTCCTGGAAAGGGAAGTTCCCTTCAAATGGACTTGGGCTGCATCTCCCAGAGAGATTTAAAAAATCCCAGTGGTATTTAGGAATAGCATGGAGATTACACCTCTGTGTAACTTATGTCCGTGGAATCTGAGAACCAGGCTCGGAGCTTGGTGTAACTAAGGAACCTCTTTCCTTCCATCTGGCCTTCTCCCCATCAGGAGTGTTTCCTGGAAGTAATTACATTGCCACAGAAAAAAAGGAAAACCAGAAAGAATAAAACCCCTAAAACAAACCCCCAGATTTATTTCCCCCCCTGCTTTTTCCTTTTATTTTTCAACGCGTTGTTTCCTCCTCAGTTTGCCATTCAATCCTCGTATCCCACACTGAGATCTGCCTGTACTTTCATTTGTGTTTTAAAAAGAAAAAAGAAGCTACAACCAGATTCCCTTAAACCCAGAGCTTTTCTTACTTGTCTGCCCCTCCGGTCAGCTTCCTGATGTAGGCATGGAATGACATGTGCTTCACAGGAGGCTCCAGATGGTTCAAATAATCCTCATCGAACGGCTGCCAAAAACACCACACAGAGCAAAGGCAGGTCAGGCACCTGTCTGATAACACCCTGATCACTGAGCAAATGGATGTTCCAGAGTCAACCCCACCAATGTGGAAGCAATCAAGGAAATTCAGGCTCATTTTTGAGGCAGCTACTACTGGGATACAAACAGTGCAGCCTCACAACGGCGAGTTTTATGGTCGCCTCCCGCTCCGGTAACAGATTGGCTCCACAAATCAGAACGAGCCTCAAAGGCAAAAAGCCTTTTCCTTTCAGTATCTAACAACAAACACAGAGCCAGCTGCTCCAGCACGGCCAAGGGCTTCCAGAGCACTTCCAGCAATGGGGAACGGCCATCCTGGAATGGCCAGGATCCCCTTTGGAGGGGTGGCTGCTGCCTCACGTCATAAATTACACAGCACAGCATGTTTGGAGGCTGAAGCTGCTTCAAGCTGAATAATCATGGAATGGTTTGGGTTGGAAGGGACATTAAAGACCATCTAAACCTACCCCCTGCCATGGGCAGGGACACCTTCCACTGGCCCAGGTTGCTCCAAGCCCAATCCAACCTGGCCTTGGACACTTCCAGGGATGGGGCAGCCACAGCTTCTCTGGGCAACCTGTGCCAGGTGGTTCAACTGGGAAGTACTGGGATGCAGGAGAGGGGGGATGAAACAAGATGATTCAGGAAAAAAGCGAAGAGGGAGGAAAAATGGAGCACTTTTTAAAGCACTTTCTGGTAAACTCATTATTGCAGAAAACCATCATTAACCAGGATAAACCCGGGGTCACAAAGGCCTGGAGCTTTAGTGACCCCAGAGCCAGCAGTGCACAGCAGGATTCTGGCCTGGAAAAGTGTTCCACTCCTAGGAAAAGTGTTCATACTGGGAGAAACTGGTGTGAGTTTGTAGCACCCTCCTGGGCCTCTTACCTCGAGTGGGACACAGTGAACGCATTTACCCAGGGGGCCGTGACGACACCTGGGCAGAGAGAGAGAGAAAGGGGGTTAAATCTCATTTAATAATGGAAAAATCACACTGTAAGAGTTGCCTGAGTAATTCTGATGTGGAAGATCTACATGAGCCCTGAGCAACTCTCAACCTCCCCAGGGAATATTACAGAGGGGTCAGAATCATGGAAGGGTTTGGGTGCAAAGAGACCTTAAAGATCTTAAGTTCCAACCCCTGCACCTTCCACTGGCCCAGGTTGCTCCAAGCCCCATCCAACCTGGCCTTGGACCCTTCCAGGGATGGAGCAGCCACAGCTTCTCTGGGCAACCTGTGCCAGGGCCTCCCCACCCTCACAGGGAGGAATTTTTTCCTAATATCTAACCTAAATTTCCCCTCTTTGAGTCTGAACCCATCCCTCCTTGTCCTGTAACTCCAGTTCCTGATGAACTGGACTTGAATTATCTTGGCCAGGTTGAAGTTAAACCTGAGAGTCTCAGGTCAAGATCAAACCCTTATTATGTTCCTGGGAAGGGGCTCTGCTGTCCCCAAACCCACCTGAATCCATGCCAGGTCAGCTTTTACAACCCTTCAAGTTCAAAGAATGCAAACCCTTCAAAGAATTTCCAGGCCATGTGGCAGGGCAGGTTTTAACAAAAAGCCACCCAAAACATTCATCCTTTATCAGGCACTGAAGGATGGGCTGGAACAACCAAGTGTGTGTTTATCAGGCAGATAAACCCTGTTGGGTAGAGTTAGAGGGGAAAACATCTCCTTCTGTGGTGACTGCTTTAAAAAAAAACCCTAAACCAACAATAAAATCCCCCCCAGCACTCAGTCAGTGCTGCTTTCCAAAGAAAGGGCTCTGGAGGTTGGTGTGTGGAGACAATGGATGGGATCCGGTTGCAGGATTGATTTTAAGGAGGTTTTGTGGCAGATAATGTACAAAAAGGAGCCCTAAATGCTGCTAATGCACTCAGCATCCTTCACTTGAGATTGATCCACCCTCCCAAACCCAGGAACAAGCCCAGACACCTCCTTTTATCCTCAATGCCCACCCCTGGGCTTTGGCTCCCTGCTAGGAACAACTTCATTGATTCCTTGAAAAGTGTGGGCAAGTTCAAGACAACGTTTTCACCACAGAGTGGTGGGGTTTGCCTTTATTGCTTCAATAATGTGACATCCCATCACTTATGGTCAGCCTGGGAAGGTCAGAGAGGATTTTCCAGAACCTTCCCTGCTGCTGCAGCACTGAGGATAAACCATATGGGGGACAACACCACAGGGAAGGGCAGATGATCCTGTTTCAGCAGGAATTCCTTGTTGCCTTTAAAATTTTCCCTCAAACCCTTTCAGGAGTCTCTTTCCAGAGGGTTCCAGCTCCAAGGCCACAACTGGGACCCAACTGGGACATTAATGCTGAGCAATAAAACCCCATCACCCACCCAGGGGGTGTTTTAGCAGCACCAGTGTAGATCTGGGGTGGGTTTAACCCACTGTTGTATTATTTTTACACAAATAGGAGCTGCTTTGTTTCCTGAAGCCTCTTGCATGGCAGAGCTTTGAAAAGTGGAACTTTGGTGCATTTTTGCGAGCAAAAGGGACTCCCTGGTTTCACAAAGGTCAGAAAGGCATGTGACGAAAGGGAAGTAAAAAACTAAGCAGGGAAAGAGCCAAGTCTCAATTCCACATCGGTGTCATGGGACACTTCCACTCACTCCCCTCGCTTCTGTGTTCCCCTTCATGAGGAGTGGCTGGATCTGAAGGCTCAGAGTGCTCCTGCTCGGGACATTCCCTGGCTGCTGGGCTCAGACATGACATTCCAAACTCTGGATGCAGCAGGAACACACACAACACCCCCCTCACTCACAGCTGCTGGTCTCGGTTCCGGTAAATCTTCCCATCCTGCTTGATCAGGTACTGGTCGATCTCATCCTCCACCACCTGGGGGGCACCCCCAGGCCGAGAATTTTGGGAGACAGAGGTGTCCATGGTCTCTGAGGATGAGCCAGCTGGGCTCAGGGGGTACAGGAACAGCATATCCCCGTGCCTGCAGGGGTGGGAGACAGCACACGGGTAGTGGGAGGGGTGGGAAACAGCACCCAGAAAGTTGGAAGTGCTTCCCAACAGGCAGCCAACCTCCTGGAACATGGAAGAGCATGGAATGTGTCCCAGATTATAACCAGACCGGCTCAGGTGGCAGTTGGAAGCTGCTCCATCAGCCACCTCTTCCTGCTGCTCTGGTCATTTGCCACAATGAATGCAACACCCTCCCATCAGGAGACACAACTGAGGGGAAAAGATGGAGAAAAAGGCAAAAGGAGCCTATGGAGAGAGGCAACAGCTCCAGGAGGGAAAAGAACTAGTGTGGATCCTGTGTGGATCAAGTCACAGCCTTCCCAAGGCAGCTGCCAGTTGGCACATTCCAGGGACACGCTGCACATGGGATGGGATTTTTCTCGCTGCTGCCCATTTTGGAAGCTCCGAGCAGAGCCCCCCACGCTGGACAAACCCTTCCCGTGGGGACTCACTTGATTTTGAGCAGGTTGAGGGATTTGTTCTGGGCTGCTGTGATCTCCCCTGTCCTGTTCCTGTTGGTGTACACGGAAAAGCCATTATTCCTGAAGCCAAATTCCTTGGCCACCTGAAAGACAGGGGATAAGGACAAGGGGTGAGGTGCCTGAAGGCTGGAAGGGGCTCAGAACCAGAGCTGATCCCAGGGAACTCCTACTACAGGAATTTAGCACAGTTCTGAGCTCAGGATAATGGGGAGACATGGAAGAAACACCTGGAAACAAAAGCAATAGATTAAAACAGGAATTTAAACACCCAGAACGTGTCTCTCCCTCACACAACACAAATGCAGAGTTTGATCTAAGTCCAGGCAAGCACTGCAGGACTGCAGAGAGAAACTTCTCCATTATCCCAGTTCTCCCCATTTTCTTGCTCCAGCCACACCAGTAAGTCATTCCCATCCTCCTGGGACCAGAATTCCTCAATCTACACCTTCACCTCTGTGGATCTTTTGCCCTCAGCTCTGCTCCCACCGACCAGTTGCTTCACTCAACCTCTTCCCGCTGTTGTGCCTGTTTTTCCCCATTTTCCTCCTCTCTCCCATGGAATTCACCCCCACAACAGCCACCTCTCAGCCCCCAGGCTGGTTTTCCCTGCTCAGTTTAAGGCTGATTTACTTGGGATCAGTCCAGCACCTCTTCCCAGCAAAAATTTGCACATTTGGCCACTTGAAAGCATCATCAGTTCAAAAATGGTGTTCAGAGTTTCTCTACTTGACAAGTTTTGCCCCAAATTCTGAAGTCAATGGCCTTTATTTTTAATAATAAGAATAATCCCTGCGGCTCTGGGAACAGGGAATGCCCCCAGGACAAATGTGATGAGCCACAAAGAACTGTCACATGAGCAGTGTGAAAAAGCAGGTTTTTTTCCTGTCAGCTCCACTGGGATTTGCAGCAGTGACTGATCCGTGCAAATGGGACCCTTTTACGGGGATCAGCTCCTGCTCCTCAGGCCACAGAATTCCATTTTTGGGGCAGATAAATCCCACAACACATTAACAACAGGTTTGGGTTGATTCCCGACTTGATTCTACCCTGAGCACAGCCACAGTCACTTTTTTAGGGCTTTTCCCTGGATGTGGTACAAGAGACAGGCAGGATTATTGGGTTCCTTATTCCTTGCACACTTCTGGAGCTTCTCTGGAGCAGATCCAAGTTAATTCCCTGTAGGGAAGCAGCAATCTGATGCCTCTCTAATTCCAGCTGTTCCCCTAAAAACCAACCCCACCCCCTGAGTGAACATTCCAGTGTTAAAATCCACAGCACAGGTAGGAGAGACCTGGATTAAGATAAAACATGGATCTCAGGTGGGAAAATTTGCCCCTTTTCTCTTCCAAGCAAACCCTGGAAATAAACTCACACAGGTCTTGTGTTCAACCCAGCAAGAGGACAAAACCTTCCCCAGACCAACAGGCCATTCCAGGTGCCTCTGTCCTGGCAGGAAGTGTTTTCCAGCCATTGTTCCACACTGCCTCGGGTAACCTGAGCCCTGGAAAGCAGCAGCTTGTTCTGCACAGGCTCCAGAGATCCTGACAGCTTTTTTTCCCTTGGGTGAGGCTGCTCAGAGGCTCCAGTGGGTGTCCCTGAGCCAGCCCTGGAATCCAGCAGGATTTTTCCTGGCCAAGTGGGAATGCTGTCAGGGAATGCTGTTGGGTCTGGGCTTCAAACAAAGCAAATGACTCACAGAGAGCAGGTTTCGGGCTGCTCCCATTCCCTTCCCTCTCATAAGGAGAACAAAGAAACCCCAAGTCGAAGGTTCCAGGCTCCAGAGAAGTTCCAGGAGGGAATGAAATGGAGAGCTGCTCACTCCTAAAAAGCAAACTGACCACGGAGCAGCTGCATCACCCCACAGCCAACCCCCCTGACAGCTCCCACCCGGCGTGTTCCCTCAGCCAGGGGGGAAATCCTGCCCAGATCTCCCTCAATCCCTGCCCTGCTCCCTCCAAACCCATCTTGGAAAACCAGCAGCACACACAGCACATCCAAACAACATTCCAAGCCCAAATCCAGCATCTGAGCCAGGCCTGGATCCTGGTTTGACCATCCCCCAGCTCCCCTGTGTCCTCTGCTTCCCAGCTGCCACTTCTTTGGGAGAATCCTGAAAAATGTCATTGCTGGGAAAGCTCCCACCCCAGGGAACCCCAACAGAGAAGCTGAGGGAGTTTATTTTCTTTGAATGTGTTATTTTCCCCCCCGAACAGCAGGAGTTACCCCAATAGAAGTGTGGGTTTCCCCCTGGAATGCTGTCCTGTGCTGCTGGCAGTGAGGTCAAACACGGGTATCCCACGGGATAAGCAGTGGGAGCCCTGCCCACACCGTGGGGAGGCACAGGGGCTCCTGGGGTACCTTTTTGAGGAACGTTGCCACCGTCTCTCTCTTGGTGGCCGTGATTCTCTTCACTCCCTCCGGCGACTGCACGCGGATGATCTGGGGGAGAGGGGACGGCGGGTCAGGGAGGGGGACAGAGCCCACCCTGAGCCCCCAGCCCCACGTTCCCCTGGTCCTCCCCGCCGTTCCCATCTCCCAGAGGGCCTGGGAACACCCAGGGGGGCAGCTGTGGGGCAGCACCGGGTGGTGTCTGCGAGCACAGGAGAGGAACCATCCCAATGCTCTGAGCCCTCGGCAGGAGTTTCTCCAAGGAAAACACTTCTCTGAGCACAGAGCTGGAGTTAAACCCTCAGGAGGGCGGATCAGAGCTCCCAAGGGGGGTTATTCACGCAGGCACCGGCCCACCTGGTGTTCCTGGGCACTGCACTGGTCGTGGCTGAGCCCTGGCAATCAGGAGACGGGGAGAGGCTTGGGCTGCTCCCGGGAAACCTGAACTCAGGGACGGGAAACCCGGCAGATTTTGGTGGGGGGGAAGGTGAAGGGGAAGGCCAGGGGAGTCCTTCGGTGCAGGCAGGGAAAGGGCAAAGGTAAACACCGCTGTCCCGGGGCGTGGAGGGGCAGCGGAGGGGCTGGAGCTGTTCTCAAGGGGCCGTTCAACCGCTCCTGGGGGACACGAGGACACGGGCAGGGGGCGGCGAGTGTGGAGAGGGGACACGGGGGACAAGGGAGGACACGAGGCAACCGGGTGTGGGGGACACGGGCGAGCTGCCTGTGTCCCGCCGTCACCCCTTCCCACTCTCCCAACTTCCATCCCCGGCACAAGCCCGTTGGGACGGGACCGGGAGCCCTTCACCGGCCTCACCAGCCCCTTCTCTACCCCCGCTCCGAGCCCCCGAGCCCCCGCCCGGGGCTGAGAGACACCGGGGGGGTCCCGGCCCCGAACCGCGGAGGGAGAACCAAGGTGGGGGAAACACGCTGGGAGAACCACAGGGGACCGTCCCGCCTGCGCCGCGGGCGCTGTCCGGCGCGG
>VXAY01004704.1:6579-21370 GCA_013399855.1 Oxyruncus cristatus | reverse complement strand
CTGGTGTCCGTGTCCCAGTCGGTGTCCGTGTCCCAGCCGGTGTCCCTGTCCCAGTCGGTGTCCGTGTCCCTGTCGGTGTCCGTGTCCCTGTCGGTGTCCGTGTCCCTGTTGGTGTCCGTGTCCCCTCTGGTGTTCGTGTCCCTGTTGGTGTCTGTTCCCACTGGTGTCCGTGTCCCTGCAGGTGGCTCTTTGCCAGCTGTCGTCTGTGTCCCCACCGGTGGCTGTTTCCCCTCTGGAGCCCGTGTCCCTGTCGGTGCCCGTGTCCCCTCCGGCACCCGCAGCATGTCGCAGCCTCCCGGGGTGCGGGACACGGGGCGGAGGGAGAGCGGCGTGGGCAGAGCCACGGGCAGAGCCGCGGGCTGGGCTGGCGGGGCACAGGGACGTCACCGGGCCCGGCAGCTCCTGCGGGGGCCAGGGAAAGGGTCCCCTGGGAAGCTCCGAGTGACCATGACACAGCCCATTCCCCCCCGGAGCAATAGGGTGGTGGTCTGGGGGAGAGCGGGACCAGGGTCAGCAGCCCCCTCTGGGGACAGAGCGTGTGCACAGGGTGTGACATGTGAGTGGCACACGACTGGGAATCCGTGTGTGCTGCCCGTGTGTCCCTGCTGGGCTCTGCCCTGCCTGTTCCTGAGCACCCACTGCCTGAGGAGACTCCCACCCCCTTGGTGCCCCCCCAGCCTGTGGGGTGGTGCCCTGGCAGTGCTGCCTGGCACAGGTCGCTACGGTGAGCCAGCCCTGCGCCACCTCAGCCACAATCTCCAGGCCAGCACAGCTACTGCCCCACCTCACTGGGGGCTGGGGGATGTCACCCAGTCCCCTGGTACCCCCAACAGCAGCCCCACAGTCCCCTGTGCCCCCCTATGGCCTGTGGGCACCTCACCCCCGTGACCAGCCGATGCCCCCACGGGGGACGGGGGGTCCCCGGGCTGTGGGTGCTGCCCAGGCTGGCACGGTGCCGGTGGCTCCACGGGCACACGCTGCCACAAGCTGTTGTTTGTCAGGCGGGGGGTGAAATGAGGCGTCAGAGGACGCGGTGAGCCGTGAACTGGCTGTGCCCCAGCGGGGCCCCCACCCCCTGCCCCACCGCGCTGAAAGGACACCCTCCTGGGCTGGGCACTCTGCTGGCACCGTGCTTGTGGGGGTCCCCAGCCCCGCGGGGGCACAGGGCTGGAGCCCCAGCCCCATGGCCGGTACGTCATCACGACCTGCCTGTCCCTGTGAGGGGACAGGGAGCCCCAGGAGCACGGCTGGGGGATGGATGGGTGTTGTGCCCCCAGCCCCTCGCCCTGTGTGTCAAGGCCAGATGCCGACCCTGCCCCCTCGGCAGCTGCGGTGACATCTGCCCACGCTCACCATCTCCCACACGTTCCCACCTAAGCCCGTGTCCCAGCTCGGCTGTGCAGTGGGACGGGGCTCCTCCAGGCTCTGCCCCTCGCTGTGACCTGGGGCAGGGTCTCTGGGTTGAGCACGACGCTGGGGGAGCCCTGGCTGTGGGTAGGGGGCTGCTGTGCCTGTGTGAGCTGGGCTGCCCCATCTGTGGGGTCTGTCCCCCCGTCTGTGTCCTGTCTGGGGGTCCTAGTCCTGGCTCCCCACTGCCCGGTGCCACCGGGGCCACAGCCAGAGTGGGGTACTCACCTCTGGCAGGGGGGTGGGGGACCCAGCACCACCCCCAGCCTGTACCAGTGCCACACCAGCCCCAGAGTTGGCACTGGGCCTTTAGGGGGGGCAAACGCCACCCCAGTCCTGCGGTGAAGCCCCTCCAGAGGCATCGGGGTGGGCGAGGGGCCATCGGAGGCCGCCCAGGGTGCACGGGCGGCCCCTTGGCTGCAAAGACTGGGAAAAGGGCAGGCAGTTCCTGCCGGCAGCCCGGATGCCATGGTGATGGGCTGCTGCCGGCATGAATACCCATGAGCCGGGGGAGCGGGAGGCCACCGAGCTGTGCCCTGAATGCAAAGACCCCGCTGCCGGCACAAAGGGCAGCCGGTGGCGGGAGCAGCTGGCACGTGGTGACATCCCCGTGTCACAGCCCATCGGGGCGCCCCATCGCAGCCCCCCGGGGTGCGGGGCTGGGGCTGGGGGTCGGGGTGGGATGGAGGGAGGCTGGAAGCGGTTCCCTTGGCAACGGCCGGTCCCAGTTTCCACCAATCGATGTGTCGACGCGGGCTGGGAGGGCCGGGAGGGCGCGTGTCCTACATAAGGGCCGGGCGGGCAGCGTGTGCCCCGCCAGAGCCGGCAGATGCGCCTGCGACGCCATGGCCAGGCTGACGGGCGCCCGGCCCGCGGCCGCCTGGCGCTGGGGCTGCGCCGCCGCCTCCCTCCTCCTCCTCCTCAGCGTGCAAGCCGGTAAGGGCGGCCGTGGTGCGGGGAGGGTCCCTGAGGAGGAATTCCTGTTGCCCTCGGTGGGTGCCGGGGCGCGGCTCAGCCGGGGATGGTGCCCACGGGCTCTCCGGCAGCCGTCGGGGTGCCTGGGAAGGATGCGAGTGGCTCCTGGACGTGCTGTGCCTCGTGGCCGTGGCCCTCGGAGCCGGGCTGTGCTCAGGGAAGGGCTCAGAGCCGCGGGCAGCGGCGTCCAGCACTGCGGGGCGTGGGGCTCCTGCTCCCCTTCCCCAGCCCTGCTCAGCCGGACTTAAGCCGGCACTGGGAAGGGTAATCCGCCGGCAAGATGGGATTTGAGAGGCAAGATGGATTTGAGACAGATGGGGCTGAATTCCTCCCGGTGGAAGGATGCTCTGAGGAGCGGGTGGGAGTTGTGCCAGGAGGAAGAGGAGAGAGAGGAAGGTTCTCTGTGCCCACGGGAGAGCTCCGTCCCACATTCCCAGGTCCCTCTCCAGTCCCCGTTGGGATCCCAGCACGGACCCGCAGTGACCCCACAGCTGCTCAGACCATGGGACCCCTGCCCCTGGGAGTGGGGCAGAGCGTGTGGGGCTCCCCACACCCATGGGCTCTCCATGCCCCCATGTATTCATCGGGGATGTGGAGGGTTGTGGCAATGCCTGGGGCTCGCTGTGCCCACAGCAGGGACAGGGCAGACCGGGCTGTGAGCCAGCGCTGCCGGCACCCGGCCATTTCCCAGCACGTCCCAGCCTGGGACATGGTGGTCTCAGCCCTTCTGCTGCAGGAAGGCAGGGTTTTGGCTCTCAAGGACACAAGCTTCCCCATGTCCCTTTGTCCTCCCACATCCCCTTGGCACCAACCAGCCCTTTGGCACTGGGGGAGCAGAGGAGGAGGTAACCCCATGTCGCCCCACAGCTGGGTCCCCTGGGCCGCCTGGGGTGCAGCGCTGGGATGATCCCATCTCCCCACAGCCCAAAAAGCCGACCTTAGCGGGGACACCACGGCTGCCACCATCAACCACTCGCTGACGCTGCTGCAGCGGCTGCAGGAGCTGCTGCAGAACGGGAACGGCAGCGACTCGGTGCTGCGGGTGCGCTCGGCCGCCTCCGACGAGGCCAAGGTGTTCCACACGCACCAGCTGCTGCTCAGCCTCCAGAGCGAGGTGTTCGAGAGCCTCCTGCGCAACCAGAGCGTCGTCACCCTGCACGAGCCGCCCGAGACCGCCGCGCTCTTCGACAAGTTCATCAGGTGCGTGGGGACCCCGTGGGATGGGGATCTCAGGGAGGATGTGCCTCCCCTGGAGACCCCGTGGGATGGGGGATGTCAGGGGGAGGCAGCTCTCCTAGGGACCGTGGGGAACCCCATGGGATGGGGATGCCCAGAGAGATGCTGCCAAGGAAAGGGGATGTTCCCTTTTGAGGCCACAGGGACCCCGTGGGACAGATATGTTAAAAGGGATGCAGCCCAGGAGGAAGGATCCTCCCTTGGGGACCGTGGAGGTCCTGTGGGATGGGCATACCTGGAGGGATGCAGCCGAAGAAGACGGATGCTCCCCTGGGAACCATGGGCCACAGTGGGATGGGGATATCCAGAGGGATGCATCCAAGAAGGGGGAATGCTTCCCTGGGCATCCCACAGGATGCAGCCCCGGAGGGGAAACACTGCCCTGGGGACCACGGGGACCCAAGGGGTGGGGGTACCCAGAGGGGCACAGCCCAGGACAGAGGCTGCTCCCCTGGGAACGGCCCTGCTGGAGTGGGAGTCCCCAGGTCACCGCCCACGCTGCCCCCAGGTACCTGTACTGCGGGGGGGTGTCCATCCTGCTGCACCAGGCCATCCCCCTGCACCAGCTGGCCAGCAAGTACCGGGTCTGGGGGCTGCAGCGCGGCGTGGCCGAGTACATGAGGAGCCACCTGGCCAGCGAGTCGAGCCAGGGCCACGTGGTGGGCTGGTACCACTACGCCGTGCGTGTCGGGGACGCGGCGCTGCAGGAGAGCTGCCTCCAGTTCCTGGCCTGGAACCTGTCGGCGGTGCTGGGCAGCGCCGAGTGGGGCTCGGTGAGCGTGGAGCTGCTGCTGCTGCTGCTGGAGCGCTCCGACCTGGTGCTGCACAGCGAGCTGGAGCTCTACACGGCTGTGGAGGGCTGGCTGAGCCGCCGGCAGCCTGAGGCGCCCGTGGCCGAGCGGGTGCTGCGTGCCATCCGCTACCCCATGATCGCGCCCAGCCAGCTGTTCCGGCTGCAGGCGCAGTCGGCGGTGCTGGCGCGGCACCGCGGCGCGGTGCAGGACCTGCTCTTCCAGGCTTTCCAGTTCCACGCCGCCTCCCCGCTCCACTTCGCCAAGTACTTCGACGTCAACTGCAGCATGTTCCTGCCCCGCAACTACCTCGCGCCCAGCTGGGGCTCCCAGTGGGTCATCACCAACCCGGCGCGGGACGACCGCAGCACCAGCTTCCAGACCCAGCTGGGCCCCAGCAGCCACGACGCCGGCAAGAGGGTGACGTGGAACGTGCTGTTCTCGCCACGCTGGCTGCCCGTCAGCCTGCGGCCCGTCTACTCGGACTCGGTGTCGGGCGCCATCCAGCCCGTGCGCATCGAGGACGGGCGCCCGCGGCTCGTCATCACCCCGGCCATGAGCAGCCCCGACTTCGCCGGCGTCACCTTCCAGAAGACGGTGCTGGTGGGCGTGCGGCAGCAGGGCCGGGTGCTGGTGAAACACGCCTACAGCTTCCACCAGAGCTCGGACGAGGCGCCCGACTTCCTGGCGCAGGCTGACCTGCAGAAACGCACCTCCGAGTACCTCATCGACAACTCCCTGCACCTCCACATCATCATCAAACCCGTCTACCACGCCCTCATCAAGGTGAAGAAGTAACGAGGGGCAGCCGGGCCCCGTGGGGCTGTGCTCTGCACTGCACACCCCTCCCCGAGTGTCCCCCTGCCGTGTCCCGTCCCCATCACCGTCCGTGGGGATGGGGAACGCTGGGGCCCTCCAGCACTGGGTGGGGGGTGCAGGAGGTAAAACATGCAGCCCATGGGCACGGGCACAATGCAGAACCCACTGGGGACAGGGACAGCCCATCCTTCCTGTGGTGCCACCACTGCAGCACTGGGATCCCTCTGTGTGGGCAGCTGGGTCCAGCTCAGGGGCAAACTGGGAGCTGCTGGGGTGGGGATGAGGGATCCATCTGTCTCCCCTAGTGGAGGAGGCGTGGGGGGCACCACCCCTGCTGACAGTGGCAGCTGCCCCATCCCTGTCCAAGCACCCCCAGCCCCTTTCCTAATAAATCAGAAAACAAGTGTGGGGAAGTGTGGGGCATCTTTGGGGTGACACCGCTCCCCGGCTCAGCTCAGCTCGTTTTGATGGAACCCCTGGGAAGGAAAACACCCGTGGAGACACCTGGTCCCTGAGTGTCCCCCTCAGCACCCGGCAGTGCTGGGGAATGGCTGTGTCCCCCTGTGCCGAGCATCCACAGGACCCTGGAGCATCCACATGGCTCCATCTGGCACGGATGCCCCTCTGTGGGGACAAGGGTCCCTGTTTGGGGTGGGTTTGGCAGGGGCAAGCTG
Source organism: Oxyruncus cristatus (assembly GCA_013399855.1). Classification (NCBI taxonomy): domain Eukaryota; kingdom Metazoa; phylum Chordata; class Aves; order Passeriformes; family Cotingidae; genus Oxyruncus; species Oxyruncus cristatus. The sequence goes on along the minus strand of VXAY01004704.1, from coordinate 15,468 downwards.
GCCCTGGCATTGCACGCCCACGGGTGGGTTCAGCCCCTGAGCAGAGCCTGGGGCAGGGTCCTGCCGGGGGGGCTCCCCCCAACCCCCAGGGTGCCATCTGTGCGATGTCCCCATCGCTGTGACAGCGCTGCCGGCAGCTCGTTAATGATTAATTAGCGGGAGTGAGGAGTGGGGGCGGCTGCGGGCGCTGCCGGCCGGGCGGTGTTTACCCAGCGCGATAACCCAGCCGGGGCTGCTCCGGCAGGGGCAGCGGCGGGGGCGCGGGGCAGCGGGCTGTGCTCAGCGGCACCGTCCAGTGGGAGGGAGCCTGGAGAGGACCAGGATCCCCCTGCTGCCACCGGCCACCCTGCTGTGCCCTGTTCCATGGGCTGGGGACACTCCAAGGGACACGCTGAGCTGCTGTGGGTGCTTGGCCAAGCTCAGCCACTGGCTCTGAGCCATGTCCTGGCTTGGGGAGGGGACAGGAGGAACAGGAGGACATGACTTCCCTACCCTCTGCTCGACCCTGCTGTGACAAAAGAGGAAATGTGACATGGAAAGCAGTGGTTTATTCATCACCAAGAAAATCAGGATGCCAAGGGCCAGGGAGAAGCCGTAGAGTTAGGGGGCTGTGCAGGGCTCAACCCACGGGGGCACAGAGCCCACGGGGGCACAGAGCCCACGAGTGCTGCTCAGCTTGGGGCCAGTGGCCTCATCCCTGCAGGAGCCATGGAGCAGCAGCTCTGGCACGGAGGAGAAAGGAAGGCAAAACTGGAGTGCACTGACCTTGGCATCCTTGGCACCCCCTTTTCCTCCTCCTTTTCCTATTCATCCTCCTCCTCTTCTTCATCCTGAAAGACAGAGGCTGACCCTGTGCCCTGCTCTCGGTGGGGTCTCTGCCGCGGTGCCCGCTGTGTCCCCCCCAGTACCTCTCCAAGCAGGGACTCTGTCTCTCCCCTCCTCTGCCGCTCAGCCTTGATGATACTGAAGAAATCCGCGCGGGCCTGCTCGAACACCTCCTGGGGATCCTCCTGCTCTTCCCCCTTGGCCTTTGCCAGGAGCTGTGCCCGCACCTGCAGCTCCCGCTGTTTGTCCTGCAGGACCTTCTCCCGCCGCGCCTCCCGCTCGAACATCTGGGGTGGGATTTGGGGCTGAGGCGTGTGGGGGGCAGAGGGAACCCTGTGCCGTGCCTGGGGACAGCGCAGGGCTGTGGGCAGAGCTCTGTGTGTGGGGCTGGGGCCGTGCCCGTGGTGAGGGGGCTCGGCTGGGGCCTGGCACACACCGTGGAGGTCAGGGACTTCTCGTTCTTCCGGAGGGTGCAGAGCCCCGAGGAGATCTCCAGGAGGGTGACAGTGCCCTGCTTGGTGCCACAGCCGATGATGCGCCCGTTGTCCTGTGGGCGCAGGCTGAGGAGGGGATCGTTGCTCACCTGGGGATGGGGGACACGTGGGTGGTGGCACTTGGCCCTGGAAGTCGGGCAGGAGGAGGTGACAGAGGCAAAGCCACATGGCTGCCAAACTCCCTCCCCTCTCAGGGCTCGGGGTGGGCTGGGGACCCACCTTGAGGCTGAGGGAAGGGTCCTTTTGGTGGAAGAGGAAGTCCCAGACATCCAGGGTCCCGTCCGACTTGGCAGTGAAGAACACGGCCGGCTTCACAGGGCTCCAGCACCCGTCCAGCAGGTAGGGGACGTGGCACCTGCGGGCAGAGCCGCGCCTCAGCCACGCTGGCACCACTCTGCTTCGGCCTGTCCCACCACCCCGAGCCAACCAGACCCTGCTGGCACCCCCCGAACACGCTCTGCCACCCAGGGATGGCTTTTGGCCCAGTAAACACACCCTGACACCTACTTGGTCTCCATAATTGATGACGAATCCAGGTTCTCCTCCGACCAGATGCGGGCAGTCCAGTCACCGACCGACAGGAAGACTTTGGGGTAGAAGGGGCTCCTGGCCACGGCATAAACAGCCCCGATGTGGCCGTTGAAGACGTTGGCGATTTTCTCGGGGGGGGTCTTGGCGTCGCGGTTGCAGTTGATGATGCTGCCCTGCTCTGTGCCTACCAGGAACTTGGTGGGCTGAGGGTGGGAGCAGGAGAGAGCAGCTGTCAGCAGGGTGGTGGGGGGGGCAGCGAGGGGGTCCCGCTGCAGCCAGAGCCCTGGAGCCACCACCAGTGAGGGATTTAGGGACTGAAGTGCCAGAAGAACCCTGGGTTTTGGGAGCACATCCCAATTCTTCATGAATCTGGCTCCTTGGGCTGTGCCCATGGTTGGGGTACGAGCAGTGGGCACAGGGACACTGACCATGGAGAGCGAAAAGTCCAGGGAGGTGGCACCCAGGGCATTCTTCAGCTGGTCTTCCCGGCTGATATCCAAGACCAGCCTCTCGCTGGGCTGTGACAGCTTGCGGATGTCCCACCACAGGACCTGTGGGGGAGAGGCCATGGCAGGGGGCTGTGGGGGCTGCTCCTGCTCACCCAGGGGTGCTGGAGCCCAGCAGCTGCCCTGTGCCAGCCTGGGGGGCCTGGATCTTCTGCTCCTGAGGGGCAGCACAGGCAGGGGAAGCTCTTTTGGGTCCCCTCGGGAGCAGCTGGCACCGTCCCTTGCTCTAGCCCCTGCCCTGCCCCAGCCCCTCACCTGCCCATCTGTGGAGGCTGAGAAACACTCAGTGCCTGTTCTGGAGGGCAGCCAGATTGCTCCATACACGGGGTCCCTGTGGCTGAGCTCCACGGGGGTCGCCTCCATGGGCAGCCCCCCTTTCCTGGTGTCCCAGTACACTGGGGAGGGAAAGCAAAGCCTTTGCTCTGCTCCTTTCCTTATCATGTGTTTCCCCCTTCCCAAGTCAGAACAGGGAGCAAACCTCACCAGGTGCTTCCCAAGCACTTCCCACCCCCAGGAGATGATCCATGGTGGTGGGAGATGGGGGAGCACAACACCCTTCCCGCTCAGCCCCTGGATCCAGCCATCCATCCCTGCCATGGCTGCCCTGAGTGCTGCAAAGGGCTCCCTGGCACTGTGTCCTCCCCTCCCTGGGTACCCACTCAGGTGAGCACACACCTGTCCCCAGGCACGTCCCAGGCCCTGCTCCCGTGGGATACTCCCAGTGACAGCACTGACTGATGGCACGCTGTGGGTGCAGCAGTGCTGGAGCCAGGCTCCTGCTGAATTGAACCCCCCCTGCCCCATTCCCCTCACCTATCTGCCCGTTGTAGCAGCCTCCCAGCAGGTGATGCCAGTCTTTGTGATTGTATTCCAGGGTCACCACAGGGGATGAGAGCATGAGGGTGAGCTCTGGCTTGTAGGGGTTTTCTGCCAAGGAGGGACGAGTGAAGAGCAAAGGGTGAAAGCAGCACCCCAAAACCAGCCCCCCATTCCACCCCACTCCCTGCCATGGAAGTGCTGCATGAGGTCACGGGGATGTGGCAGGGAAGGGAGCTGGCCTGGGGACAGACCACTGGTTCCTCCACCCCTGTTCTTTGTCCTTTTCACCCCAGAATAAACCAGGTCTGAGCCAGGCTTGGACAGATCAGGGCGATTCTCACCCCAGGCTCCTGCTGCCTCTTTCTTCCTTCATCGACCCAGCTGAACCTCATCAAGACAAGAATCTCATACGAGGCACGTGGCTCTGCTGCCTGTTGTGGTTCCGGAGCCACGGAGTGGGATTTTAGTGGTTATTTCCCACCTCCCAGCTCCGATTTCTCCCTGTTTCTGCGCGGCACAAACCTCCCCCCGCTGGCCCTCCCCGGGTGCTGCGAGGCCTCATCCCGCTCTCTGAGACATAAAGTGCTTCCACCATCGACCGGTGGGTTTTCCCCTCCCCTTACCCAGATCCCAGATGTAGGAATCAAAGCTAATGTCTCTCCTCTTGTCCTGGAACTCCAGGCTGCAGTAAGCCACGGCCAGTTCCTTGCAGGCGTCGGGGTGCCAGGAGAGGTGCGTGGCCGTCCTCTTGACTGGGTTTGGGTCCCTTTGGGATGACAGGTCATTCAAGAGAGGTTACTTTGCAAATCCCTGGGACGAGGGTCTCCCAAAGGAAGTTGTGGGAATCACAGTTAAACCAAGCTGTAGCCCACGAGCCTTGAGTGCAGGAAATGATTCTCAGGTGGGTCGGGCGGGGGAAGAAGAGTTGATGATTTCATCGTCTTTCCAGTTATACCTTTCTAAAAATCCAATTCTCTTACTGGATCTGCCTCCCAAAACAACCCAACAGCCTCTGATGCTGAAATTAACCTTTGAGGCACTGAAAAATAAGGAGGAAAATCCTAAAGCACTGTCAGGAGATGCTCAGAGCTGAGTCTGACCCTAGTTCCCATCCCCAAATCACCTGGGCAAGGGATGGCAGGGAGGGAGGGATGGATAATTGGGCAAGGGGGCTCCAGCAGTTCTCTCCACCCACAAACTGATCCAGGACCACCCTAAACCCACTGGAATTTAGCTCCTAAAGCTTTTCCACCTCCTTTGAAGGTGGTTTGACTCCACTGTGGCCCTGGGGAGCCTGGTGAGCCACCCTGGCTCTGCTACCTGAGGACATTGATGGTTTTGGCAGAGGGAGGCTCCTCTTCCCCCTCTTCCTCCTCATCCTCTGCAAAATATTCCTCATAGATGTCGATGGCATTGTTCTTCCTGATGCAATGCTCCATCAGCTGCAGGGACAGCACGGGATGTGTCTCTGGGGGCTCTGGGGGTGCCAGGGGGTTTTGGGGAAGAGCAGGGGCAGGGCCTTACGGTGCCGAGGCGCAGGATGGCTCTGGTGTAGATCTCATCCCTCTCCACCTCCTCCCTGTAGCGGGAGGTCATGTCTGTGTTCCGGGGGTCGACGTGCTTGGGCCACCCACCCTCCACGTGGTTCACGCCCCGGGATGTCACCTGTACCCGCTCCGTGTTCACCTGGGCAGGGGGACACAGAGGGATCCTGAGCCCAAAGGGTGCCAGACACACCTTGTCCCCTCGGGCCAACTGCCTTCCATGTGTTTGACATCCTGGGATGTCACCTCTGTCCACTTCATGTTCTACTGGGAAGGGGAGACATGAAGGGATCGGAGCAACCTGAGCCCAAAATCTGCTTGACTTTGTGCCCCCGTGAGGGCCCAGCACAGCCCCCGGAGACCCCCAGGGCGGTGCCCCCGTACCTCGTGCACGGCCATGACGGGCCCGTGCTGCAGGGCAAAGTCCACGGGGTCCTGGGGGATGAAGTCTTGGGCCAGGCTGGGGTCCGGCGGGATGTCCACGGTCACCTCAGCCGGCAGGTCCGAGAAGTTGCAGGGCCGCCCAAAGTCGCTGCGTTTCCGTGTGTACTCGAACTTGATCTCCATGGTGTGGGGGCACCCCCACGGCAGGGGGGGCTTGTGAAGGAATGGAGGGGTTGGGGAGGGAGGGACAGACCCAAAAGGGAGTGGGACCTCAGGGAAAACTCAAAAAGGAGTGGGAGTCTTGGGAATGGAGGGTCCCAAAAGAGAGCAGGAACTTCCAGGAGGAAGAGAGGGTCCCAAAGGAGAGTGGGAACCTGAAAGGGAGTGAAGTTGTCAGGGATGGAGAGATGGTCCTGGAAGGGAGTGGAAAACTCAGGGAGCCCCAGGAGGGATTGGAGAAGGTCCTAAAAGGGAATGGAAGCCTTGGGAAACCCCAAGTGCGAGCAGGGAGTCTGGGGAGGCAGTACGCTGAGAGGGCCTGGGGGCTTTAGGGAGATCCCAAAAAGACAGTGGGAGCCCCAAAAGAGAGCTGAGCCACAGGGATGGAGGGATGAAGAGCTCTGAGTGTTAATGGAACACTCCGGAGGCCCCGGGACCCCGGCGGGGCCTGTCCCGGTCCCGGCGGGACCTGACCACGGACGCGTCGCCGTTGCCAGGCAACGCACGGGAGCCACGTGACACCGGCCCTCCATCACGTGACACAGACGGAGCACCGACCTCCCCGAAATGGCGCCGCCAGTCGGTGTCACGTGACGACCGCCATGTTGGGGAGGTCAAATAAAAGGTGCCCCAAACATATTACACCCCCACCCCCAAAAAACGGCGTGGAGGAGATAAATTTAGTCCAAGTGTTTATTATCTTTTCCCCCAAAAGGGCACATACAAATCCAGCGGGACTCCAGCTCCCAGACGGAGTCCTTCGGTTAGTTCACATGCGGTTAACAACAGCTCTTCTACCAGTACCGTTACATGGAAAAGTTAAAAGCCAAAAAAATAAAAATAATAACAAAGTCCCTTGGGATTTCCCCCAAAAGGGAGGGATGCTAGTCACAAGGAACATGGAGAGAGGGAGGCAGGGGGAGGTACTGACCCTGGGTGGGGGGCACCCACCACCCCATCCGCGCCCTCTGGGCTGCGGAGTCTGGGTGGGATGGAGCACGGGGTCCATCCCTGCTCCATGTGGAAAGGCTTCCTGGGGATCCCTGTGCCAAAGGGCAGCCCCAAAGGATCCATTCAGCTCATACTGGTCTCCCAGCTCCTCTGTCTGGAGCCCTGGAAACGCTGGATGAGCCCCCCCCCACCAGGGTGGCAGGTCCATGCTGTCCCCTCCCCGGGCACCCTATCCCACCCCAGGGAAGCCCCAGTAGTCCCTAACCCTCTCCCAGGGGATTCCTGACTGCCCCAGGGCTGTCCTGCAGGAGGAGGGGATCCTGCCCCATATCCCACACCTGCCCTGGGGAGCCAATCACCAAAAAGAGCCTAAAACCACCCAAAAAACCTGCTACCAAACTACACTGCAGAAAACCCACTCTGGAACAGAGTCAGCGAGTCAGCCCACGCTCCCAAGAGCTCCCAAATCCCAGGGGGCAAAGCAAAGGAAAACCAGCAAGGCCAAAACATCTGTAATTCCCCAGCCTGGGGGGTGGGATGGGGGGCACAGGGGGGCGGATCTGCCCACGGGGAGCAGCCGGGGAAGGGGGGATTGGGAAAGGTTGGGATCACTAGTGGTTGGTGCTGCATTGCTACGGGAGCAGGGGAGCCCCTGCCCAGACCCCTCCCCGGGGGGGGCGCTGGGGGCAGCGTGGTCCCGGGATTTGCCCTCCAAAAGGCTCCAACATTCCCGGGCTGGGAGAAGCCGGAGCTGGAGCAGCATCTCCGCACTCTCCGGGATAAGGCAGGAAGAGTCGAGTCCCAGGAGCTGCCGGGGGTGCACGGCAGGGGGGGTTCTCCGGGCTCATTCCTCCAGCCCCCTCTGCGCCTCCTACCGCGTGTTCTCCGGGGTCTTTGGTTTCCCGAGGGAAACGCCGGTGGCGTCTCCTCCTACGCCGGGAAGTCGCCGCGGTGCCGGACGTGCTCATCGGTGACACTCAGGTACGTGGCCCTCATGCTCGGGGAGTACTGTGGGATGGGGGGGGACACGGGGGATCAGCACCCCCAACACAAGGACACAACCCCTGCACTGCCAGGGCCGGCCCCATGGACAGGGAACACTGCTTCCCGTGTGGATTGATCCCTAATTCATCTGCCGGGTGGGCACGGGGAGAGGGGCAGACCCTGCTCACAGCCTGGCTGGGGGCTGGGGGACATGAGATCTCCTCAGCCTGGAGCCCTGGATATGCTGCATGAGCCCCCCAGGGTGGCTGTCCCCCCTCCCTGGGCCTCACACCCCACTCCAGGGATGCCCCAGTTGTTCCTAACCCTCTCCCAGGGAATTCATGGCCAGCCCAGGGCTGTCCCTGCCCCGGCCCACACCTGTCCTGGGGAGCCAAATAACCAAAAAGAGGCAACAGCAAAACCTGCTATTACACTGCAGCAAAAGCCCCTCCAGCTCTGCTTTGTCCCTTTCCAGGTTCATCCTCCACCTTCCCAGCCCGGCAGCAAATTCATCCCGAATCACCCCATGTGCATGATTCCATGGGGTAACAGTGAGCCCAAAACTCCAGCCTCTCAAAATCACATTTCTCCAGGATTTCACAGCAGGGAGGATCACCCCAACCGAGCACTAAGGAAGACTATTCCGAGTTTGTTCCTCTGGACTCGGAGAGTCCTTCCTCAGGGATCTGAATCCTGGCTGAGTTCATTCAGGGCTGGGAGAAGTGCTCGAATTAATCCCCCCCACTAATGTGCTCCCCCCAGGGAAGAGGCTCTCGGCAGCTGCCAGGTCTGTGCAATGGGATTACACCTGATGGAAAAAATCACCCCTGGAAGAGGGGAGCACAGCATTGCTGCCACGTCAGCATTCCCAGAGCTGTGTCCATGTCCCACGGCCCGACTGGAGGGGCTTTGGGGACGGAGATGGGGGCCACGATCCCAATGTGTGGGAGCTGCAAATCCTCCTGGAACTTCCTGGGGACAAATTGTGGCCCAGTCCCTCCCTCCCCAAGCTTTCCACACTCTTCCTGAAATCCAATCAGGGAAAGGGGATGGAGAGAGGCACAAAAGAGGGGGAGGATGGGGGAACCCAGCTGCTGCCCCAGGATAAGGAGGGAGAGGGAAGCAGCTGAACTTACTCTTGATGGGCAACTTAGCTCCAAAATAATGGATGCAAAAATTAAAAGAAACCATAAAAAAAAAAAAGACAAGCAATATAAAAAATAAAGCAGCAAATACCAGACAGGGAGGGATTAACAACAAGCAGGGAAATGGGAACGAGCAGGGAGACACTGCCAGGAGCGTCCTCTGAAAGTCAGGATGGAGAGGGAGCACAGGGAAGGGAGGGAAGGCAGGGCTATTTTGGGCTCCCCCCGAGCACGTGGCTGTGCCCCCTCCCCGCAGCCCCCGCGGGCCGGCGGGGAATTGGGTTAGAGCCGGGCAGGGGGAGCCCCGTCCTCGGCAAGGGCAGGAGGGGGCCGCGATCACCCGCCCCTGCCCCACCCCGGCGAGCGGCTCTCGGTGACCCCGAGGGGCTCCACGCCCACGGGACCCCCCCCCGGGGGGTCACAAGAAGGACTTGGCCTGGGTCGCCCCCCGTACCGGGGGGGGGGGGGGCCCCCCTCCGGTGAGGGG
>VXAY01004703.1:384488-497138 GCA_013399855.1 Oxyruncus cristatus | reverse complement strand
TAATAATAATAATAATAATGGGATAAAACCCAACAGAAACAAAAAATATCAGCCCATCCCTGAGCATCATTCAGCAGCCCTTCCCCAAATCCCCCATTTATATACTGAGCACGATGTTCCATGATGTGAAATATTCCTTTGACCAGTTTGGGTCAGCTGTCCTGACCTTGCTCCCTACTGGCTTCTTGTGCACCTCCCAGTGGCAGAGCTTGGGGAACTAGAAAGGCCTTAAGGTAAGAATAACTCAGCAACAACCAAAACATCAGTGTGTTATCAACATTGTTCTCATATTAAATCCATAACACATCACTGTACCAGGTGCTAGAATGAAAATTAGCTCTATCCCAGACAAAACCAGGACAATTACCTACTTTCTGTTTAGTTCAATAGCTTGTCTCCTTTGAGGGGCAATGGAAATGTTCAGAAAAACATCCTCCCTCATCACTATCCCAAACCAGTGAGGCACTATGGCAAAATATGTCCCCATGAATTTCTGTCCTAATCCAATTTACATTTAATTAGATGTCTGAAAAAGGTATGGTATTATGTGATATAACTCTGGAAAGTCTCAATATAATCATAAACTTTCAATATCCCTACAAACTTTTTCATCTCATGTCTTTCAGCATCATCCTGAACAATGAAATTCACAGTCTTAATATATTCTCTGGAAAAATCTATGTTCTCTTGATTTTATATTACTAGGTATAGAGGAAATCCTACTTTACTATTTTTAATGTCATTAAGGACTGACTTTTCCAGAGAGGGAACATTTTAAAGATGGTAAACAGTAAAACTATACAAATATTTATTTTATGGACCTACAATTAAGATATTCATTTTCTGTCAACAGTGCACAGCTATCAGAGAAGGCCTACAATAGACAGTATTTATACAATAAATACTTTCAATTCAGTACTGTAAATATTGCTTCCTTTGCTATCTTTCAAATAAGTCTGTTTTGTTCTGTATCACTTATCTAGTATTGATATTTAAACAACAATAAAAAAAGTATACTTCTGTAAATTGTTTAAAAAATAAAGAACTACATAAGTAAATTTATTTCATAGAATGTGTTTATAGGCCACGTTTTGTCATAGTTTTGGGTATAAAACTAAAACAGTTTTTATTATGTTGCACTCTTCAAATGCACTGAAGAAAAGTGAATCTTGTTGATCAAAGTAAAAAGAGTGGATTGGGCAAAAGCTGTTCAGCAAAGTAAAACTAGAAGAGTTTATGTCATGATTTTTTGCACACTGTTAAAAAACTGTATGTCTCCATTGAGAAGTTTTTCTTCTCTTTCCTTGGATTTCGGTACTTACCTTTACAGCCTCACTCTTAGTTTTGATGACTGATGAGACTTCCACCTCCAACAACCCAAAGAAGCTTTTAAGGCAAGACATTCCGTCTTTGAGAAATATCTGCTCTAAATTGATAATCTTTTCTTTTGTAATCTCCGTGTTTTATTCCAAAAGGTGAAGAGTTTGATTTAGATATGCCTTAGAAATCTTATCCTTCTTCAGGTAGCCTACTACAGAAAGTGCAGCCTTGATTCTTGGTTTGAGTCTCTTTCACAGCAGGACTTCAGAGAACAGACAAGCTGGCCACACCCTTAGGAGAACTGCCATCATGAAAACCATGAATATCAGATATTTTTAAGAAGAAACCTTAACCTCTAATATAACAATTTTGAGCCATTAGAGTGAATGACAGCTGTCCAGCATTGATCTCCTTGACCCATCTACATCCTTAGCCTGCTCAAGTGTCATGAACATGTCCTTTTTTCCAGGAAGTTCTTCTTCATATCTGAGATGCAGAATTCAGATACTCTATTTGTTTTTCTTTTTTAAAGCCGGTACAATTACAGACACTTTCATTATTTAAATCCCTATCTACCTCCAGAATACTACCAGTCCTTTGCTATATGCTCTGAATTTGCTAAAGCAAGATGCATTTGTAAGGGAGCCTGGAAACATAAAGTAGTTGAAAAACAGGTTAAATTAATATAAAGGATGACAGCTTAGCATTCAGTAAGAGCAAATTTCTTTTAGAGATTTTGCTAAAACTTTTCAGGAATGAACAAAAATGGTTAGGAAGGGATTTATCAAAGGTAGGCCAAACAGGTGAGTTAATTAGGTATTTCAATTGAACCTACATTGGTTTTCTCATTTATTCTACTGCAATTACTATAAGCTGTGACCCAGAATTTGCAGAGAGCAGCAACCGAATACAGAGGTGAGTTTTGAGTCTCCCACCCTGTCTACACTATTTCCGTTCATAAAATACAGACTGAATATTCTAGACTTTATTTATAAAATACATTCTAACCATACATTAAATATTTCAGGTTTTTCAGTTCAGTCTTAGGCAGAAAATAATTATAGAAAGCATCTTTTTTGGAGACAATTTTCAGTTTAAAGTTCTACAGGAAATTAGAAGTCAGAGGTAGAGATTTTCAAAAGCTGAGAAGTGAAATCAGCTTTTATCCCTCCATTCACAAAACAGCAATAGTGGTGGCAAAGGTCAAATCCTTCAACTGTTTCTGTGAAGTTAAACAAGAAGTCTCTGTTCCTTTAAAAAGTGAAACATACATTACGCAAAATGTGTCTACCTCAGGAATCCTAAGGCAAATATAGTGGAGAATGGAAGAGTGTTAAGGGAAGTATCATATACTTTTACCCAATTCACCTTCTTCCCTTCACCTGACATTTACTTACAGCAGAGACAAAATAACAAGTAAATAGATCTTGCTCTCATACTGTTATTGATGTTCTTATGTTCTTAATATGACATAAGCTTTTTCTATCTTTACTTTTTGATCTGTACTGAACTACCATATTGTTAAACTTTATTTCTGCATAGCTCTCTGGAAACAATTATTATTATTATTACAACTTAAAACATGGCTTACGCTGATATGGAGATTGTGACTGTAATCAAGTTAAAGTGGAAAGAGTATTGGAAAGACTTCACTAATCATCATAAACTTGTATTTAAACAGTGATAGTTAAAGTATCTGATTTTATTTTCAAATTTGTGGAAAATGAAAAAATTATTTTGTTCCATCAACTTCCATCATTACTTAGACTCACAGTTCAAAATGGGATATAAAGAGAGATTCAGAGCACCATTTCTGATAAATAAAGCATATCGTAGATAGTTTAGTTATCTATTCAGAAACAAACGAATTAAAAAGACAACATACTGCTGAAGAACTCACTCCAAAGAAGCCAGATTAGTTCCGTAAATTGCAGTGCATCCCCACAGACTCTTGTACCAACCCAAAAAGCATTACAAGAACAGAATTAAATATCCAAATGAGTAAAATTTTCTAAATGAAATGCATATATCAGTCAGTGAAAACTATACTGAGGTATCTAGCTATGCAATGTTTTTTTTGGCAGGTGTCATTGTTACATCAAGGCATTCACAAAAGTATTCTACAGCTCTATGGTATTTATGGGCTTCCATAAAAACATTGTCATCAAAACTTTCTGTGTTGTTTTTAAAGATTACAAAAAAGTTTTTTAGGATTTGATGTTTAGGTATGTACTATCATTAGTCACTATATTTAGGTAAGGAGGTACTAAAAAACATGTATCCTTTAGCATACACCAATAACAAAAGTCCTCATCTAATCACCATCATCTTTATAAGAATGGTTGAAGGCTAATTCATTGCTAAGGAAGACTGTAATACTTAAATTATAACTGGAGCTGACATTTAAGACCTCCTGAGTTGTGTTTGTTGTCTCATATACAGTATCATGATTGTCATTTACTGTATTTTCCTAAAGTGAGAAGCTTATGTGTCAACTCTGAAAAACTGAGTTGCCTTCCTGAGTGAGGCGGAAGATTAAACAGAGAAGGTATGGCCACAGTGAGGGATGATCAGCACCTCTGCAGAGTGAGGGCCCATGAAGTGCTCACAGAATAGGTCAACAGGCTACGATGCCACTGGTTTGAGGGAAAGATCTGTCACCAAAAAAAGAAGGCTTAATGAATTTCTTTGCTCAGATTTATTTACAGTGATGTGTTTACTCTTCTGGATATGCATTAATGATTATTTTGTCTAACTGTGCAGCAAACAGCCTATAAAGTTTTTATATATTCAGTTTGTGGATTTTCAAGAGTATGCTTTTTTAAAGTTTTCTCTGGCTAGTAATGGAGTCATCTAAAATTAATTTTTAAAATTAAAAATTACATTTGAATATGAGATGAAAAACAGTTAAGACTGCAGAAAAACAGTCCAGAAAGCTGAGAAAACCATTGATAACATTGAATTGTGTTTGAAAGGTGAGCCAAGAATTATGAACACCTATAAACATTAAAAAAGTACCGCAGAATAAGCTGTTCAGAACTTTATTATAGCATTTTTATAGGACTCATAACTGCCTGTTCAAATACCTTACACCATATGTTTGCTTCATGTTGTCTATAAAACTCAAGTAATTTATAAGTCTGCCACTTCTCTGTAAATTGATGTTATGAGTGACTTAAATTTGTCTGATGCTGTGGGAAAAAAGCCATTGAATTTTATGTTCTCTATTTTCTGGATGAGCACATCTGCCAAAATTGGTTGCTCCAATGTGTTAATAGAGCTTAATGTAGTTAATATAGGTTGCCATTGAACACTTCTAATTTTGAAATCTGCTTCACTCAAAAATCAAAGCTACTGAAGAGGAAATGGTTTAAGTCATTTAAATGTTACTGCACCCTTCTACATTCTCTGACAAATATTTCTAAAGTGGTCTATTAATGGAGAAAAATTGAACACAGTCAAATGCGTACAATAAACAGAGGGCAAAAAAATTCCACTGAAATCAGGTCGTTCCTGGGCTGTGAACTACTCACTGATGCCAAATTAACTTGTCACAAAAAGAGTGCAACATCAGGAGCTGAGTAAAACCAGTTTTGGAGGTAACAGAACAAAAAACAATCATACAACATGTGCAAAACTTTACACATAATGATCATGGATGTGAATTTTATGTACTGTGAACTTGCAAGTCAATGAATGAAGTGTAAAGAAAGACAGTAAAAATGATGCAAGGCAGATCCTGCAGCAGTGAGAAAGAAACCTTCAACACATCATCCCCATCCCCATGAAGAACCTGAACTGCCAAAAGTTTGTCATAGCCCTCCCTCACAGACTGAAACCATTGATCTAAAGTGCCAGACAGGCAGTGAAGGGTGTCTGTAATAGCAGGATGAATTCTAGAAATCTTGAGCAGATATATCATTTTACCTGTATAAAATAAGAATTTACTTAGACTAACAATAGATTCCTCCTTTGCGTGCACAATCTGCTCCTTTGGATCATAACAAGAGTCTGACTGTAACAGACTGGTAGGAATTCAGGCAACCCATTCTGTAACTTGGATTCATCAAATTCACACTGCATTATTACAATATTTCCAACTAGAGAAAGTACACAATAATAGTTATTTTGTGTGTGTGAACAAAATGACTATTATTTTGTGTGTGAGCCACAGAGCACCACGTGGGAGCTGGAAAACACCTGGAACAGGTGCCCTGTATTACTAATGCACCACTCCACTTGAGACAGAGGAAGCTCCAAGCAGTGGGGGTCCAGGCCTACATTACCTGGCCTGGGGGCCAGGACTCAGTCCCTGGATGAGCGTAGGGGGAGTGTACTACATTTAGAGATGGTGATGGCATCCAAGACAGCCATATTTACACGGTAAGAAAACCTGCCTATTTTCAGATTCAGGTCTTTGCGAATGAATCCACTCTCTCTTTTTCCTGTCTTCTGACTATTCCCATTTTAAGTTCATCTGAGAATAGTCTGTACTGCAATATCATTGACACTGATAGATCTTGATAGGGATTGAGACCTCTGAGCACTACTTACATGTAAACAAATAATGACAATGAAAAATGACACTCATGAAATCTAATCAAGCAGGTAGCAATGGAAATACCATGGCCACATATGAAAACACAGAAACTGTGGTAAAAATTTGGTTTTTAACACATTTGTTTTATTGTAAATCAATATAAATTTGTAAAGAAGTTGTACGGAATCACCACCAAACAACAAACCAATCCAGAAATAAGAGTCAGATTTTTATCTTCTGGTTCTGCATCTCAATATCTATGAGGTTTTTGTCACAGGAGTGGGATAGATTCAATTTATTTTTTTTTTTAAACCCTTACTTCTCAAAGTTTTCAAAGAGTAATTTCTATAAAACCCAGTGACTAGGTCAATGTTACTGAATATTTTTTCATATATTTTAATATATTTGTGTATTTGTCATTTAAAAAGTCTTGTAAATCTAAACCTATTGCTTCCTTCTTTATTCAGTCTGCATTATATGAATTTTAATTTTACTGACTGGTTCTTGATATTTTATGTATCTGAGTAATTTTCTATGCATACAAAGAGTTATAGTACATGTATTATGTAGAATTATTAAATTTCCATTTAAATGAGATCCACCAAATTGTCCTTTCCATTGACAGTTACGTTATGCCCACTAATTTATAGATAGAAGTATGAATTTGTTGTAAGTAACAGTTACACAGAGCATTTTCTCAAAAACAACTGCTATTTAGTTTGTTACCATGCAGTACAACTAACAATTTTCATTTTCTTTCAACTTTTCAAGCTTTCTTGGTTTTGTCAATTGCTTGAAACACAGAGAATTACATTGCTATTATTATGTTATTGTGTAATAATAACCACTTTTACATAATTGCTGTAAGAATCCCAGGGAAAGGAAAAGGACAAAGAAAAAGATAATACAGTGATTTGAGTCATCCATATTTTCTAAAATATCTGGGATATTTGCAAATATTTGTCAAGAAGCCAACTCACTGTTTACTTTCCTAATTGACTGTTAAAAAATTAGGAAGAGAAGCAGGAAAACACTATTTCATTAAAATTAAAGTTGATTTGGGAGGAGGAGAATAATTATTTAGACTTAAGGTATAACAGGAGTCCAAAATGGAGAGACATAATGAAAGCACGGAAGATTTTGGGGGAAAAGGAGTAATGTTGCTAAACTGTACCAAAGATCGTCTTATTATATTGTAGGAGTGGAGGGATGAGAAACTTCAGTAAGATGAAATATCCAAGAATATATGGACTTGAAATACTAAAAATTGTCCAGGAACTGTATACAAAGTATCAAATACATAATTATTTTATAAAGATAGAGAACCATGATACTTTTTGCTGTCAGAAAGCAAAATGCTTAGTGCTGAGGGCTGCTTCCTCCAGTAGTTCTGGGGCTGGGGTGTTCTTGGTCACTGAAGCACATCCTGGGGCATGCGGGGCACCTGGAGTCCCTATTCCTGACTGACGGATGCAGCAACCCCTTTCCTGTTTAAAGGAAAGTTTTAGTTTTAAGCAGTTTGCTGAGAGCATTTCTCAGATACACACACACACAGAGACACATGAATGCAGACAGAGAACACGACGACAGCACCTGCTACACAGCTAGGCACAGACAGGATGCAACATTTACTGGCACCCATATACAGGACCGACATACAACGTCAGCAAAGAGAGCCCCGCGTCCCCTTCGGCTGGTCTTGACTGAAGGTCACTGGTGAAGGCACACATGCAACACTTTCTAGATCCACAAGCACATTCATGGATCCTCCAAGTGCCAGCATGGCCCTTCTGTTTGTCCAACATACTTGCCCTGATCCTGTGTTTCTCACCTGCCTACACTAGCCAGCTGGTCCAGCTTGTTACTTGCTAGCAAACACACACATGCACAGACTCATCTCACAGGCAGCCCATAATCACAGGTCTTCCTCAAACACCAACGCAGACCTTTGCCTGTCCAATACCCCTGTCAGACCCAGGGCATCCTACTTGTCCCTGGTCCAACTCGAGGTTTTTGAGTCAACTAAATACATACTCTGGCACACAACAGGTTTGGAGAAGATACAGAAACTCACCCCCCCACCTGCATCTGGCACATGGGTTATGACCCATAGTCCCTCTCCAGGTACCAGTGCAGAGCCCCTCACTCTCCTCACTCTACCCCAGTTCCTCCAGCAGCTGACACTTGGAACATACCTCATTCCTAACCCAGTGACTGAGCCACAACCCCTATTTACTCCAGTGTCTAGCACTGAGACCCTGCTGCCCCCAATTGTTGACACTACAGGCCCAGGGACCCCACACCTTGAATATCCCAAATCTTCCTCTTCTACCTGTTTCCCCATTCTTATCAATTACAGAGTGATCCTCTCCAGAACTGTGCCTGGAGTTTCCTGAAGGCTCCTCAACTAGTGACTGGGGCACAGTTTTTGGCACAGCCTCTGTTACGTTTCATGTATCGGAATTGTATATCTCTGTGTGTTTGTAGGGTTTTTTTTTGCTTTGAGCAACCTTCAGAAAGCGGAGGGAAATATGTAGCTTTCATGTCTTTTAAATATTACTGACTGTTAAGACCTGTTCAGTTAGCTAAAATGATCTCCACAAGACAAAACACAATGTACAAATTTCTTTTTCTCTGTACTGTAAAGTATGAAGAAAGAAAGGAGTTAACAGTCCTAATAGTTATGTACTTATAAGGTATTTGAGACTCTTGCTTCCACAAATGTCATTTGAAATGGAAAGAAAATGACACACAACTTCAGTAACATGCTAAGGGTGAAATACCTTTTATTAAGCTGTCTACAGAATGAAGAATCAGTGAAATGTTTGACAAGGAAGAATATGTGCTAAGCTATGTTGTCTGACTGATTTTTAAGACAAAATGAAAATCTTATTTCCACAGAAAGTTGATGGGAATATATTCTTGTAAACAACTACATCAGGCCATGCCATTTTGTTTGTCCTCTTTTTTTTCTCCACTGCTACTTTCCATACAGTACAATTATATTTTTGGAGAAGAATTCTTGAGATTCAATTTTGTTCTAATTTAAAAGAAAGGCTTACAAAGTAATATATACTGGCAGGGCATCTACAGCAAGAGTAGTACAAAGATAGCTACTTAAGAGAAAGCAGAACATAATTAGACCATGAGATGACAAAATGTAACTTGTTTGTGAAGATGCCTAAAATTGCATCCCACATTAAAAAAATCTCATTCTTCTGGTGATGCATCTACTTTAATCCTCTCTTCTTAACAAGTATATTTTTCACTGTTCAGAAAAAGTGATGATGCTTCAAATAACTTATAGTCACATTTTAGAATTTGTCATGGTGTAAGGACTTCACTAACATCTTCTTTTAATAATTTCTGTCACTCATTTGATTCTGGTGCATTTTCTATTATTATTTTTTTGTTGTTTTTTGGCTGCAGCCCTCTAGTCTTTTATGGAGTACAGCAGGACTAGTAAATATTCTTGAAAATTGTCAAGAATATTTGGGAGTAAGACTGCCCCATACTAGCTTACCCAGGGAGGTGGTGGATTCTCTGTCCCTGGAGGTTTTTAAGATGAGACTGGATGTGGCACTTAGTGCCATAGTCTAGTAATCGTGGTGGTAGTGGATCAAGGGTTGGACTTGATGATCTCCGAGGTCCTTTCCAACCTATGTGATTCTGTGTGATTCTCTGATACTTCTTTACAGTGTTGCAGTGTGACTATTAGAAGTGTGACTTCTGAGTGAACCAGCTTCTCTTAGGATGTGTTATGAGGTTTGCTGCACAATAACATTCACGCAGCTCAATGGGCAGTATGAGCAAATGGACATAAAGAGGTCAGAGGACATAAAAGAGCTGAAACGATGCAGTGGATATTGTGCCTTAGATAAAATAAGATATAGTTGCAGCTGCACTGACCCTCTTTTTCTGATCCCTGATTTATGATGCAGCCATGCCCACAACTAATATATAAAGGTTTTCTTTTTCCTTACTTTTGTCTCCTACCCTGATGTTATATCAAATTGTGCTGATTTTCCTTGAAGTTATTTTGAAGATAGGTCTTTCTAAGACCAATATTCAGCCATAGTGAATGACTGCATGAAGGTCAGCAGCTGTGAACACTAAGCCCTGATACAGTCAAAGCAATTTTAACAGGGTTCTATTTAACAACAAAATCAATTTATTTATTTCAAACTGTAGTCATCTAGCCCATAGGCAGTTTTATTCATGCTTTCCCATAGGATTGTTATCCCAAAGAGACTTCCAGGTAATACAAACTATGTGGAAACAAATGCTGATGAAAGTCAAGAGAAATTACCTATGACCCACCCAGTGTATCTCTGTTTCTCATTAGATGTAACACACAAAACTCACCAACAGTGCAAATGCAAGAAGCACGTTAGTCGGGGTTCTTACTTTACTGGAAAGGATCTATTCTCAAGTTGCAAAATTGTAGGAAACACATCTTCATTTATTTTGTTATTCACAGCAGTGCCCTTTACTCTTTCAACCATTTTTAAAATGTGGCTATTTTTAATATATTTAATCTTTTGAATATCAAATAAAAGTTTTACATATTTTCTTCAGTCTCTGAAGTTACTTCCGGTGCCAAAAAGGTGTTACAGAAATACTAGCAAAGAGATGGAGATTACTGGGTGGCTGCTCGGAGAAATAAGTACAAGTCATTCATGCTTTTGAGATTCCTCATTAGTTTGTTCCATGAATCTTGCATATTTCTCTGTCCTCACCAGGACACCTAAGTGGTTCACGTATTAATAGGAGCTGCAGGTAAGTATGGTGCCTAGCTGTGAATAATGCAAGTAGAAGGATGTTGTCATTCTTCGAGCTTCCACTGCTCCTTCTTTTTTATTCACCTTGGTTCTTACATAGTGACATCCTTAGATGTGTAATTAAATATATGCATATAAAATGTGCTGAATGAGGCTTTTGATAGTCAACATTTGTTTACCTAATATATTCTTCTGGAAAGCAAGTGTCTTACCTAGACTATACATTCCAAAGTTACTGGAAGGACATCTCTGTGTGATGTCTACCTTACAATGGTATGGATATTTGCCTGAAGATTCACCTCTGTTTTGATGGCTATAGAAAGTATCTCTGTGTCTAACTTGAAACTGTGTCGGAATTTTATTTGACTAGCATAAACTCAAGCTAATCTAGGAGAAATCTTTCATTAGCTAATGTAAATTATACTCCCCATTTTAACCTCGGAAGAGAAGTATACATTTCGTTGTAGTTATTTGTGTCGAGAGGAGACCAACACTACTTAGGTCGGGTCTGGGTGTGTATTTTCCTTGCAGTGAAAAGCACACAGAGTACAAAATCTTAGTACAGTACAATCATGCAGAGCAGCTTTATTGATCCCACTGTTTTGTCTAGATTTTAAGTGGGAATGACAATCATAAATTTCAAGTAATAGCAATAAAAATATTGGTTGTCCCATATACAAAAACTCAGGGCAATTCAATTTGCAATTTTTTGCTGGTTTTTTGTTGTTTTTCTGTTACCTTCTTTTCATTTGTACCAGTTAACTACCTTTCAATATCCACTGAAACTTTATATGGTTGTGATTTTAACATGAGCAAAGATACAAAAGTACAAAAACATATTTTTAAGCAAAAATTATATTGGATTATTTTAAGAAAGATCAGAGAATTTTAATAGTTTTTGAATATTTCTGTATTTTCACAAAATGTAGGTGTACACATGACCTTTAGAGCTCGGTTCCATCTTCAAAACCATAATATCTTGCTATGACACAGCAAAGAAAAATAGAGAAAGACAGTAATAGTAACTGTCATGTCTTTTGTATGCGTGCCAGTGATCAATATAATATTGATGTTGTAGGTAGGGTCTTCTGTTCAGATTTACTAGGAGTTTGTTCTACCAATATTTTTTCTTATTAAAATGAAGAAAAAGGAAGTCAAAACTGAGCCTTTCCTGTTCTCTAGCATTTATCAAGCAATTTATCAAGATGTAAAGACAAGTAGGCCATTCATAACAGACTGCAATATTATTGCAATAGTATTAGAAATTAGTCTGTCAGTATTATAGCATGAAAAGAATGCCAAGTTTTGTGCATAGTATCTGGGTTTTTTTCTAAAATTTGAGGTTGTATCTACTTATCTCTGGATCCCATATTTGATAGTTGCTCATTCAACACTACAAGTTTTCTTTTTTTTTTCTAACATTTTTTGCAAACTTCTAAGATATTTTCACAGTTAGTGTGCCTATTTTCTGTTCTTGCAAATTACTTAATCACTTATCTATTCACAAGGTCAGACAGGACAGGAGAAGAAAACAAATTATTATAAAAAGTCTGGCAAAGGACCTGACAAGGAAAGACTCGTAACCAAATATACCTGAAACTCTGCACGTTATGTTTGCATCTGTTTTATGACATGAAATTTTAATGTGGAAGTTCAAGGTGAACACTACTTTTCATTCTTATGTTTAATGCTGAGAAGTAGAATTTTATTGAGTGGGAAAATAAATATTAGACTTGCAGATTATGCTAACTTTTTGTCTGTCTATCTGATTTACAAGTTGTACAGTTACCATTCATGTTCTGTGAACCTTAGTGCAGCAATACCTGGAGTGCAGAAAAGTTGTTTTGGTTTTACATTATGTCAGGTCAGGAAGGCGCTTTGCTCACTCATGAGTGTGTAACCATCCTTCCCACTCCAAAGTTGTCATCTTTGCAGTTGTCTTTTCTGGTCATTAGAAAAGAAGCTTCTAAGAAATTCTGATGGTGTTCTTTCAAAATAGTATGACTAATAGAACATTAGTTGACCCAATAAGAAATGGGGTTTTGTTTAGGGGCTTGTTTTCTTCCTTTAGTTCATCTTTTGGAGGTAGAAGGGGGTATGTTTTTGCCTTCAATATATGTATATTCAGCATCGGTCTTTCATCTTCATTATTTTAGATATCCTTCTGAAGTCAGTCTGTTGGGGATTCTTTATTTAGGTGGTTTGTTTCTATATTACTAGCCAGAAAATGATATGAAGACCAATATGAAGTCAGCATTTCTCCAACAGCAAGTAAATGAGTTCAATTATATTCTATCCACATTCAAAATAAAGAAGAAAAACAGTGTTTTTACCAGGACAATACAGAGAAAGGAAAAGGTGTCTTCTTTGATACTGTTGCAATATCTGATAGAAAGTAGGACAGTAGAGGACAGACATATATGTTGCTTTATGAAAAATAAAATCAAAGGAAACCTAGCTAATATATCAATGTACTGTGGGCTATATATTGGCATTTATCCAAGGCCTTGAATGAAAGATATTATCAAAGGGGAAAAATAAAGCTCAGAGTCACAATTCCTTTTCATTTCCAGATTGTGAGGGTAGAAAAATACCACTGAAGTCAAAAGAAAAGCATTTTTCTCATGGCACTCAAATTCCTTGCAGTATGCTTTCTGTCTGAGCCCAGAAAGCAACACTAGTGTCCAATATGAGGAGGACAGAAAGGGAAAACATTGATCTGCTCATCTTGCTGACAACATAAAAAGTAATTACAGTAACACAGGTTAACCTGTGCAAAGGGCTATGTGGAAACATTTCAAAGCAGTGTAAGAAAGAGGATGCAGAAATTGAATTTGCATAGCATATACATTGTTACATAGTGTAACATAATTCCATCAGGAATTATAACTGATAAACTTTAAAAAGATACCACTGTAAGTATATTTACAAGTATAGTAGTAGATGTCCTCCTCACAGACTTAAATACCACTGCTACTTCATCCCCGATTATGGAAAAGAATGTCACCAAACCCACATTAACTTATTAAAAGACTTTATTATTAATTCACAGCAATGCCACCATTTAGAAAAATCCCAGCAGTCTAACATTTCTAAGCACTAACTTTCCTAATGGCAAAAGTCATTTGAGGCTTGAGAATATGTATTTCAGTTTCCCTCATGTTACATTACTTGCTTCACTAATAATTGTCATGGACAAGTGCATTCGCAAGGTTTTGGGGGCTGATATGATGCAAAACTACTTCTCTAGACTCAAACTAGCTTTGAACATAATTGTTCAAAAATGGGAGAGCCGTATCACTTACTGAATTTTTAAACAAGTAGGATAAATAAGCCAAGGCAGAACATTGCCAAAAGTGGGTTTGCTGCCTTATTCTGGTAGTACTGTTACCTCATCCAAAGCTATCTCTATACAAACCTGTATTTTGCTTTTAAGAAATACATTGCCTCCTCTCATATCATTTGGAAACCCTTTTCTTCATTTTTCCTCCTCTACTGAGTAAGCTTCTGGGCTTCTGCACAACCCATTTAAACAAAACATGGGTGAGAGTATGATACATTCAAGGCAATGTAAGCAATTGTCACAGTTTGACCCCAGCTGGCAGCTCAGCACACATAGCCATTCGCTCACTCTCCCCTGGTGGGATGGGAGAGAGAATCAGAAGAGTAAAAGGGAGACAAATCATGGATTGAGATACAGAAAATTTAATAAGTAAAGAAGAAGCCATGCGTACAAGGAAAGTAAAACAAGAATTCATTCACCACTTCCCGTGGGCAGGCAGGTGTTCAGCCATCCCCAGGAAAGCAGGACTTCATCTCAAGTAGTTGCTGGGGAAGACAAATGCCATTACTACAAATATCCTTCCTTCCTGCTTCTTCCCCCAGCTTTATATGCTGAGCAAGGTGCCGTATGGTCTGGGATATCCCTGTGGTCACCTGGGGTCAGCTGTGTTCCCTCCCAACTCCTTGAGCACCCCCAGCCTCCTTGCTGGGGTGGTGGGATGGGATGAGAGGCAGAAAAGGCCTTGACTCTGTGTAAGCTCTGCTCAGTGATAGTTAAAACATCCCTCTGTTATTCGCACAGTTTTGGTCAGAAATCCACAACATAGCCCCATGCCAGCTACTATGAAGAAAATTAATTCTATCCCAGCCCAAACCAGTACACACATGTAAGTGATTTTATATGACTACACGGAGATTGGTATACTTCTGGAATCACTGTGCAGAGGCTTTCAGAGTTGTGATAGGATCAGTATTTTGATTCAAAGCTTAATTACTGTCAGCATGAACATAGTAAAAAAGGGGCACTATCTTCACCCCATGTAAACCGGTATAGCACCATAGAAATCCATTAAAGTTTTACTGGTTTTGATAAAGAGATAGTTAATGTTTGCACTATCACCTTTTATCCTAGTCAAATAATGGGAAATAAGCAGTAAAATTCATTTTAGATCCTTATAATGTTCTAGAAAATAAAAGAAATAAATCCAACAAAATTAAGTAATACAAGTAATTCTTCAAGAATTAAGAGTTCTTTAAGAATATTTTTGTTGTTGACACCAAAATATGCAAATCAGACACAATACAATGGGAACAATTCAAACCCAAAATCAAAATAATACAAGACAATTCATCTCCCAAATCATGATATACAGTTTTAACACTGTATTTGTGAAGTAAGGTCCAAGTTTATAATAAGAATACCACAGTTCTGAAGAAACCTTTCAGGTCTTACACTTTCTCACTGAATCTGAACCAAACAGCTACCTACTAGTAGGAACATTCCCTTTCTAGTCACCTTATTAGCCCTAGAAAAACCTCTCCAGCTCTGTAGGCAGGTGCCCACACTGAGGACCCCACTTTCTGTTGAATGCTTAGCTCTGAGAGAGACATACTTCCTTAATGAATTCATCATTGCCTGAGATTGTATCCCTAAGGAAATACAGACAACTTGAAATAATTTTTTAGTTCTTGGAAAAACTCCAGGTTAAAAGTAAAATTATCTTTTTATGCTGTATCTAGAAGTTTAGGAAACAGAAAGAGATTTAAAATTAAAAAAAAAAAACCAGCACCTTATAGCTGGACCTACTCTCACTTGAATTGAGGATAATCAGTTCATTTCTGGAAGCAAAATCAACTAATTTCCAGGATTACTGACGTAACCTGTAGCCTTCAGACAAAAGCCATTCTTTAACTTGTTTCTCCATAAACAGAATCATCACTTACCTGCCCTTCTCTCAATTTCTGTCATGGAAAAATAACCCACAGGAGATTTCTGCTACTTTCCAACCTCAGAAATCATTCTATGTATTCAAGTCAATTCAGAACTTCTGTGCTGTTTGCCACAGTTCCAATGTTTGTTATACACAGCTGGTTTTGACACAGCCTTGGCACTGTCCAGATTCAACTAGAACCAACATCTACTTGGCTACAAACAAATCACTCACTGAATAGGATTGAAACAGATTCAATATTTCACAGGAGCTGGAAACAAGCCATTTGCCTGCAATGAAAAAAGTCGTCTTTGCTTATTAGGAAGACAGTATCTGTTTTCTGGAGTGACACAAGTGATATTTTAGACACTGAAATTCATATTACATGCAATCAGAGAACCATATTTTCCTTCATGCAAAGATAAGGGGTAGTACGAGCCTTCAGTATAAACTAGGTGTTACACAGTTTGGAGTAAGAATTATTCAGAGTCCATGAATAACCAAGGTGCTTTCCTACTGGCTTTGTACATCTGTAATGATAGCATCTGATTTTTATATTGTGTTTAGTGCCTTTAGCCTTGTTATTTTGAATTCCAAGGAGTGCTGCCTTCAGATGTACCTAGAAGAGGGGGGGAAAACAAAAAGAAAAAAATCAACCAAACAAACAAAACTCCTACCAAAACAAATGAGCAAAAAAGTATAGTGAGACAACTGGAAGAGGAGGAGTCAAAGGCTCCAGAGGCTAGTGTTCCTAGCTGCCTTGCATGGATATGAACATAGATGGCATAAATTATCTCTTGATCAGGACCTACATCCCAGGCCAGGTCTACAAACAACAACTTATTATGTAAAAGGTGGTTTCTATCCTTCACTGATGTCCTCATCCACAAGAGTTAGTTTGGTATCAAAGTCAGAGAATAAACTGTAGGCTGTGAAGCAGTTTCACATAGGTTTTAGTTGAGAAGGGAAATGACTACAGTGATGAGAAAGGCAAGATTTCAGAGAATCCCAGTGGGAGTTTGGCTCAGACATCGTCCTTCATCTCTTCCCCTAAGACGTGAACATGATTTCCTTCTTCACTATATAGAGAACTCACATGCCTTATTGACGATGAAGGAATGGGACTGTGCACACACACACACACCACTAAATTCTCAGGATTCTCCACAGAGCTCTCTCTTCATTCCCTTTATTAACCTCTTTGGCTACAGCACCTTGTGTTGCCATTCATTTAATTAGAATTCCCAGCATCCTTTCTCAGCTCCAAGGCCAAAACACTCCCTTTTGGTTCTAGTCAACTGAACACAGGTCCTGCTGGCTCGGCTTGTTCCCCACAATGTCCACTTCACCTTCAGAGACTCTGGGTTAAATGTTTTTGTTTTGCTAATTTTGGATAATTGTCTTAGTTATGTCAGATTAATCTGAAATAACCTCAGGATAAATGGACACTGCATGTTATTCCTATGCCACTCTGACTGTGTGGTGAAAGTTTCTTTAAGTGTGGAACTTGTATCCACTTTATTGTACCATAGCCTGTAAAAAGTCTTCTAGAGAACATCAGCGAGTCTCATTGATTTCCCAAAGAGACAGTATCTCTGCACTAAACAAATTATATAACCAAGATAGCTGTTTACCACTCAGTTTAGAGACATGAATAAACAGCCTTCAGTCCCTCCTTCGGGTTGCTTAAAATGTGTATTTGGTGACATTTGCAATTAAACTGTCTCCGGTGTACTTTTTAGAGCGGGAAAACATCACAGAAATGACATATCATGTCACAGCATAATTAAACCTAAAAGCTGTGGAGTCAGGCCAGTCCTGTTCTAATACAGACACAGGAACACTAATTATCAAGTCCTTTATGAGCTATCCAGGGCTTCTTCACTGTACTTATTGTATCTCTTCTTTTTTGAAGAGCACCATAATGCAACCCTCTGGAAGTCAGCTCATTAGACTGTACATATTATTTCTCAGAATGCAAAGTGTTACACTGCATTAATTTTATTATTTATACAAAAGAAAATTATATAGATGACAATGTAGAACAAGAAATAGAAGTTAAGATAGCCTGAGTCCCTCACTTCTTGCTCCAAAACCAATACTTTCCAGAACACACTGTGTTTTCTCCCAGTAGTACCTAGAAGCTGTGCTGGTTTTGCCACAGGTCTGAATATGTGATACCTTCAAAGACTTTGCTTGTATTGCTTTCAAAAACAAACAAACAAACAAACAAACCCAACAAAACACAATATACCAAACCAAAATATAAAAAAAAAAAACACCCTTGAACCTAAAACTCCAAAAGGACAATTGCACTGTTTTGTGTGTTCCATGTGAGCCTGGCACAGCAAGGCAGTGAATTTTCAGGAAAATTGTCAACACCTCATCAAATAGAACAGAGTACCTAATAATTTTAAAATATCTTTATCTGCTTAGCAAGAGGCAGACAACAGTCTGAAAGTGCAATCCAGCTCTCTGAAGTAAGGATCATGATGGGAGGATTGCTGCTGAATTAGTTTCACTGTAAAATTTTTCTGTAAACTATAGTATATTGCTTACATCCCTTTCCCACCTTCCAGAAGATGGAAATCTTGATAGAAACAATAAGGAGGCAAATGAGATTTCTAGGACTAAACTAAATCCTTCCTAATCTATTAAATTCTACAGGGGAGGGTTATCACAAGTGCTGATCTGTCTTTTATCAGGCCTGAAAAAAGTAAAATATTTGATCAGCGTAACTTAAAGGCTTTTACCCCATTTTTTACCACGCAGTGAGATAATTCCCAGTACCTAAAATGGGGAGCACCATGAGCAATATGTGACATCCTTTAAGCTTACACAGACTTTAGAAAGAAATTAGTAGATGATATTTTGCTCTGGTCCCAAGCCCAGAAGTGCCTACTGTTGGTTCATAATGAAAAATCTCACTTTTCTCCTTTATCTGACCCAGTGTATCACTAGTTTCCTTCAGATCTTAATGAATCAGTCCAGGTAACAGTGTAGGAACGGAAAAAAATTTCAGGAAGAATATTATTAGGAAAACTTGTGGAGATTAAAGGTGTCGCAAACAATAAGCCTAATGAGTCTGCTTATGAAAAAGCAGCGAGGCAAGGGTAGATCCCATTGTGTGAATTTCTTGTGTTCAGTCATAGTCACAGACATATAGTGTCAAACTCTGGTTTTAGCTATAATAATAGCAAATTTAAATTCCTAAACAGGGAATTGAAAGACAGCTTTTCCTTGCACAGAAACATACTGAACAATCATTCTAGTCATAGAATAGTAATATTAATGTCAGTTCAACCAAATTTGAATAGAACTAACTGAGCACATAGACTTTTCAGAAGCAAGATTGAAAACACAATAAATATTAACATAAAAAAATGACCATGACTTTATTACCATTTTTAGACCTAGAAAGCTAAAACTGCAAGAAGTCCTATGTATGATGTTGGTCTTTTTGTTTTTTGGAGTGTCAACTTCTACAACTGCTTAAGATGAAAATTACTTCTCACTGATTTCTCAGATAAATGCATGCAAATTTCATAGCTCATCCTAGAATAGTAATCAATACATATGCTAAATATTCAAATTTATTACTTACAGAACAGAGAAATAAACAATATTGTCTCGATTCCCCCATGGTGGAGTCTTTAGGTAATAATTGAATGTTGAGAACATATTGGGTTTCCCCTTTTTCCCCTTCTTGCATAACAGCTGTGCTTTTTACCTAACAAAACCTTTGGGGTTTGGTGACAGCAGGAAAACAAAATACTTCCTAATGTGTTTTGTCGTTTTAATATACTAACTTCAACAGAAATCAAATAATATGAATTCATTTAAAAACACCCTCAAAAATAATCTATTGAAGACATTATTTTTTATGTTCCTTTTAGTCTCTAGGAAAAGAGAATATGGGGGAGAAATGAAATTTTAAAGATGTGTGGTCCATCAAAGATTACCATTTACAAGGTGAAATAATTGACAAATATTCACATTGGACACTGAGGAAAAGGGCTTGTAGATAAGGAAAATACAATATTTTGTGATTCAACAAAAGCTCCAGTCTGAAAAGGATTCATATTTTTTTCTTAAATTTACATATTCATTGAATAAGTGTTGCAATACACTGAAAAAGTATTTCAAATAATTTGAACGTAGCAAAAAAGTTTTGATAAACTGTATTTTTTCTTTCCAGTAAAAGATCATTTCTTTATATCCTTCAATCTCACCTACTAGCTAATATTTCATTTTCATCTCATGTATTTAATAGAGTTTTAATTAAATGTTTGCTTAGTCTACAATGAAATTAACACTATTGCTAGATACCAAATGCCTTGGCAAAGAAAAACTGAAATGGTGAAAAATACTTGCTCATGGCAAGTGGATTCTGGCAGTGGAGAGGACTGTATGCACAACCTTGTGATTTGTATGGTAGTTTTGTCTGGTTATATTTCAAAACTTAGAAAGATGATTATTAAGTGACTAAACCAAACCAGTGGATGCCTTAATGTTATTCATAAAATAGATGCAAATTTTCAGTATGCTGAATTATGCAGAGGAAAAAGAGGAAGGATTGGCAAAGAGAACCCACTAGAGAAATTACCAGAGAACTGTAAAACATGCACAGAACAGGTTAGGCAGATAGGCTGATCAAGTCTACATACAACTTCTAGCAGATATTGCACAAATAATGCTCAGCTTCCCCACTGTGCTCCAAAATCTCAATCCAGGCTCACTTCCCTCTGAGATAATGGAAATAAAATATGAAATATATTATGAAATATAGCATGAAAACAGATGTTACAAACTTGTGCTGAAAAAGGAGTATGCAGGGGATTTCATGGTTAAAGATAGGAGCTATATCTACACAAATCAGTTAAAAATGTCTGGAGCCCAGACCCCATAGCTCAACTGACCATCTTGTTGTCTTGTGGGTTAAGTACTAAGTCCTTGTTTTAACCTGGGCCACGGATTATTTCCCAAAAAAAACTGAGGCATCATCTGGAATTTAGCCGGTGACTATTCCTCAAAAGATCAGCCTCTTCCAGGGAATATGGAGTTTTATAGTATAGACCTACACAAGACTATGCTGGTTGGTTTCAGGATAAAAGGATGGACCTTGGCACTCCTCAGTTTACAGGCATAAATGAAGCCACAGGGTTAAATCTGCCTTTGAACATCATTTTCTTCTTTTCTGGTGTCACAAGCCTTCCCTAGGCTTGGGAGGAGAAAGCTGATTGATTGAGAAATAATCAAATATAATTGAAACTTCTGCTTATGTCTTGGATGTTTTGCATATACAACTTCCTATCTGTCTCTTGCTGATGTAATCTTCATATTTGTTTATGTAATCTCTTGTCACTTCTTCATAATCTACTAATTTACATTTCTTATCTCTTTTCCTAATTTTTTCTTTTTCCTTTTCCTTTATTAATTTCTCAGTATACTTTATAATATTGTTGCAGGATACATAGTGGATCGCTGAAGTATATCAAAACATTAACTCTAAAAAGACAGGCTAACATACTGGAAAATTGAAATTTTCCAGTGCCAAAACCATAATGTTCTCTACACAGACCTGATGTTCATTATACATGTTGTGCAATTAGCAAATTTTAGGGAATGAATTGTCAGTTGAATTTTTTTTACCAAGTTTTCAAGAATATTTTCCATTCCTTACATACGAGCACTTCCCTTACTTTTAGAAATATGTGCATGTATCATCTTCATCAAGTACTCTTACAGAATTCCAGTAATCAAATCATGGGTAGTTTTAAATCACTGGATTTTCAACTAACATAAACACCATTTACATTGATTCCAGTACTTCACCTTCTATATGAAGTTTAAACATATATAGCAATCTATGGTTTTTAGAGTAAAAAATATAGGTATGCCAATTGGATTATCTAATTAAGGAAATAATTGAATAGTCAGAGCCAAATGATTTTAAGTACTGCATTTACACTTTGATATTTAATACACAGAAAAGATAGAATTACAAGTTTTCCAAGGAAAGTAATTAACACATTGCTGGATATCTTTGAAGGAATATTTCAGAAGGCATATAACTACTAATACTCTCTGTGATTCTTCCACCCTACGTTCTAGCTTTTTGAGCATTTTGATTTTACAAAGACCGGGGCCCAGAATAAGGATCCAGATTTCTTTCCCAGACACAGTGACTGTTATTACATCATCCTCAGCAAATATAGTTCAAATTTACATGATTTAAATTAAGAAGATAGGCTAGACTTACAAGTTATAATTTCTTGTAACATCACAGTTTCCCTATTTGATTTCGGTGTTTGGAGATTGATTTATTTCTTCCATCAGAAAGAAACTGTTTCTCTCACGTTACTAAAGGCCAAGGCAGTAAACATCCTATCTTGTCATCGGCTACACTAGCACTAGGCACAGTCCAGGCAGTCAATTTCCATCCTTTATAGCACAGCTTCCTGCTCTATATACTTGTGCCGCTGAAGAAGTAGCAGAGGGACGTGACACATATGGCATTTATTGCTACGCTTAACCTCTAATGCTATAACCATCATTTCTTTAGATTTCCTCCTCTACTTATTTAGGAAAGAAGGTAACTGGAAGCTTAATAGTAATTTTTAATTACTTTTCCCCTGTCTTGCCAATTTGCTTCCACAGGGACTTCTTTTCACATACATCCAGGGAGTATTTCTATTAATACATAGCTTAGTGGTTTTACAGCACCAGAACATTGCACACTTCAACTGATTTCACCCACTGTAAACAAACTTATATGACGTTGCTGTGTTATTGTTACTAACGGTGTGTATTTGGTGGGCTGTGTCATATCTGCTAAAACTTGTAGAGGGCAGTGAAAATTAAAAAGCTGCAGCTTGAGCAGAGCACCCTGTTTACAAGGTATGGTAGAGATCATGAAAGTGGTTGTAAAAAAAATAGGAGATTGGAAGTGACCGGCAAGAAGAAGGACAAGATAAAATGAAGTAACATAAGAAAGACAAGATAAAATTAAATACCAGAGTATGAATAAAATTTGGCCATCTGAAGTCCCATAACAAAAGTCCATGCCATAAATATTTTATTTCAGATTTATGTTTCAATACAAACTTGTAGTATCCCTTTTAATATGTTGAATCATTTTTAATTATTGTTCCCAGGTTTATTTGCACCACTAATTTCAGTAAGAAGTTGTTTGACAAAGAACTTCAGCATTGAGACTTTGACCCTAGAATCATACTTAAATCAGCTTCTATTAGTCATAGCATTCAGTCTGTTTACAGTAAATCTATAGGAAGGATTTGGCTCTTGTCCTGTAATATATAAAAAATTAATTAAACCTGTACATTTTACGGTGTTGGCATGTGTCCAGCATGGCCTTCAGGCTGCCGTGTGATGAGGTCAGTAATGTCAATGTAATGGAGGAGCCTGAAGGCATCACCCACTTGATAGCAGCATTCATGCCACCTGTGTGGCCTTACCTCTGTAACAGTGCAGCAAGAAGTGCTCATGTGAACTTTTTGTTTGACAGTAGAAATTTTTAATAGAGTTATTTTATTGTGAGAAAATCATTTAGTAGCTCAAATATCCAAAAAAGGAGAAACTTTTCTCCATGGGTAGGTTTACCACGGAAAGGTATGTCTGGGACCTAGAGGATGATACATGAAAGCAGGGCTCCTGTCATCCGAAGGGATGTAAGGTTTACTTGTTATCTGTCTTACTCTTTATTCTACATTATTATGACAACCATTTCATTGGACCATTTATTGGGTTTTTCTTATTTAGATCAAGAAAGAAGTCTGCACTTCCCATTCCGGTTTGGAATAACTTCCAAATAAATAATGTGTGAAAAAAGGTTTGACATACTGGAATTGATGTCAACACACTATTTATAAGTGCTACTATTATTACTTTTTTGGTAAAAGGAAAGAGAGGAGTAAAGTAATAATGAACTTCATGGCACGTTTTATTTATTTTCTCTCAGGTACTTCTGTGCAGTGTAAAGTATATCTGTGAAATTTTCCCACTCAAATATTTTCATTACATGAGTTTTCCTTTACCAGCACTGATTGCTTCAGTACACCTCCGGAAATGATTTTTTATACATATTTTATGTCTTTCATTTTATATTTGTATTTGTATATATGTGTATTATATGAAACAGTGGTTCATTACAATAGAGCGATATACTACAGGTAGAATTTGAAGTGACGTGGTGAAAAAAGGAATAATACAATGCTTAATAGAAATATTTTTCTGAACTGTCCAAAAAAAATCATGGAAAATAGCAGCTTCCTCTTCAAAATCATGAAAAACCTCTCCTAGTTCCTTCATTGAATTGCACTGTAGAAACTATAATAGCATAACACTCACACGACAAGATCAATTAGTGGTAAGAGTCATGGGAAATATGTTAACATTCTGAAGAAGAAGGTCTATTTTCTCTCAAACTTACTAAATATTTTCTCAGTTTGACAGTCAGCCAAGCTGGAGATAACTCAGTAAGACTCAAGTATATGCAAAGATTCACAGTTTGGAAGCTCTGTCTGCAGTGAGATAAATTACTAACAGTCAAAAAAAACCCCTCAAGCCTTGATAATCAGATAAGAACTCAGCTGACAAGGTCTAGGCCTGAACACTTTAATAGTGGAAATAAACTGGGATAGTGATAGTCTTGGCAATGACACAAAATATCAAGTAAAAAAAAAAAAATGGTGATCAAGTAAAATATGATGCCATGCTTCCTGAAAGATATTTATGGCATTATTAGAGATTTGTCTAGAAACAGAAAGGTCGGGATCTAATAAGACAATGTAAAAAAAAATAAATAAATTTCAGAGTTCGGAAATGTTGGCAGTGTGGAGTGAATCTGTTTTACTTGTCAAGGCTTGTCTTAGTGTCCTTGAATCTTCCAACTTGTTACCAAGTTTTAAATAACTAAGGAATACAGCATTTCAATGTATCAATCCAATAAAATAATTATTCTATTTTATTTGAGCATACTTAGTTAGGGGTTTTTAAACAAGAATTCTCTTTATACAATAGGTAGAGATACAAAAAACAAGTATGCACATTGTAGAACATTATGCATTACTGACAAAATTTTGTCACTACAGGCTCAATATTGTACCTGTCAAAAACATTCATAGAAAAAGCTAGAATTGGTTACAGGCTAGAAGTTAGTAAGTACTTGCTTTGTTGTATCTCAAGACAAATATTCTATCATTGTAAAATCCAATTTATGGATCAACACACTGTCAATAAATTACAGTTCTTGCACAAAGCTATAAAGTCTCTAAATAGACAAAGAATATGTTGTTCCAGATGAAGTATATGTAAGCACACAGTTGAACTTGCCGGAGGAAACAGTTCTTAAATATTATTCTATCCTTAATTTTAGTGAGGCCAAAATTATGAATATACTGTCTGCTTTGCATGACATCACAAAAAAAGGGCTATTAATACCAGTTTAACCAGTGTCCTGAATGTGCTTGCTATTGAGATACTGCATTGCCATTGCCATCACTGCAGCTACGGAATCATTTCTGCACCAGCAGAAAACGGATGAAGATGAGATGTCTAAGGCTAGTCTATATACTAGAAATATGATCTAAAACTTTCAGCTGAGCTGAAAATTATCTGTTTTGTTTGTATCCAACCGATGTTTCATGCCAGGCTGTAAGCAAGGCTCAGCAAAGGAATCCTTGAACATGCAGAGCCCAAAGCCCAGCTAGAGGGCCAACAGGAATCACAATGGGAGATCTCTAGCATGGCGCACAGAGGGTCTTCCAAACAGTCTCTGTTGTGTAAGGTCAGACTGTTACAGGTGACACAGTGATATAGGTGATAGAGGGCAATCTGACCGTAGTAAAATAGGCCTGGTAAAGCAGAAACCAGAGTGATTGGAAAACATTTTTATATTTTCTCCCTGGATATTCTGGAGACACCACAGAAGAATCTTTGAACTATATTTAAATATAGGTGGTTTTTTCCTAAAAAGACTTTTAAATTTCTTTCATTCATACAGGTTACTGACAGGAACAGAAGTTTTGTGGGTTGTGAAAATGCTTGTGGTTATGTGCAAATATACTCTTTTTAATTAAGACAATGGCAATGTATGTAAATAACTGCTGTAACCAGTAGTTACAGTAGTAACCAGATGGCATTTGTTTGTTTACATATTAATTACTGACTAGAACATTTATCTATTTAGCACACTATTTTTTTTTAATCAGAAGCTGGAAATTAACTCAGGATTTTTTTATGAACTACTAAAGGTAAAAACGAGTTTATACATATTCATAATTTACATCAAATGTCAAAATACTGAAAAATGGGGAGCTGAGACATTGTTTTAGAAATCTTCAATTCTTACATCTCAGAGTCTTCCTGGAAGTATATATCCTTGTTTTTCAAAATATAAATGTTTTTTTTTTTTGAAACACACATACATATATACAAATTTATGTCACATCTATTTTTTTTAATCTTTTTGAAGGCCATGTTTTCTCCTGTTTAAAATAATTATATACATATTTTCTATACACTAATAGCCAAGTTAGAAATTACATAACATTCTGCACAGTAAATTTGGTGTGTGGGACATACAAATCCAATTTAAAAGGTCTTTGTCAGCTAATGGAGAATATGAGTTACTATCTGAGTTTCAGAACTACTTAAAACATCCCATTCCTTGGGCTAAAATGTTCATTTTTAAATTGTGATATAGAGGTTCTCTGGCTACAGAGATAAGGCATGGATGAATAGAGAACTTATTTTAAAAGTCACATTCTTAATCTTTGAATTTCACAGGTTCTACAGATTAATATTTCTTTTAAAGTTTTGTTAATCTGTTGAAGAATTTCTTTAGAAAAGCAAATCATGGAACATTCTTTAGAGCCTATGACAAGCCTCATATATTTAAGAATACTTTTATAATCACTGAAAACCAGAGCTCAGATTTCTAGTTCCTGCATTTCTGTTTTGTGAAGATGACTGTAGATCTATAAGGTGGCAATTCCAAACATAAATGCTACATGTCCTAGGACCTGTCAAAGTCAAAAATTAAAATGTACCATTTCTGAAGCAGGAAGTGTGCTTTATTTTGAAGTTCATGTAAATTAAATGCTACAAACATGAAATGCATAATTCAATCATTGAATATCTAGGACGTTAATGAAAAGATTACTTGCTTTCCTGTTTGATTCCACTTTTGAATACACATACTTGGTATCTTCATGTTCTAGCTAGGCCTACATTTTATTACTTTCTATGCTAAAGCCAAAGCCAGCAATTACAGAAAGTTGCTACTGTGAAAATTTCCATATGCAGAGGAAATTTTTACATTTCCAGGAGCAAAGCAGCACAGAAATGTGATCTGTGTGTATAAAAATTCCTTGGTATATGAAAATAAAGTAACTTTTTTTTTTAAATATTGTATGTTTACTGTAGAGGGATCTGCATTTGGAAATGTTGCTAATTACACATTAAGTTTGAAAACCTCTTTTTTCTCGTCCTTGCAGAAGGTTATTGATAGTTATTACACCTCAGCCAAATTAGAGCTGTCAAAGCAAAAGCCTGTGTTTCCTAGATTCTGCCTTTCAGATTAATTGTTTCATGACTTATTACTTCCAGCTAAATCAACTTGAAGTTGACATCAATACAACCACTTCAGGGAAGACTTCCATAGAAACAGTGGAAGAAGAATAGTCCTACCCTTATAAAAATCATGGATGTCAAATGATTACAAGAGTAATTACATTAAATATAGATTAAAATATTCTGTGAGCAGTTTGATTCATTTTGTTGGGGTTTTTTATTTACAGTTGAGTTGAAAACACAGAACTCATCTCTTTTCCATGAAATGTTTTGCCCTGGTGATTATTCTTGTCTCGCTTCTATGGTTACATCAGACATACAATTAAGATCTTAGGCTTTACTGAGTTGCGATACATCAGCAGTTTATCTGAACATGAAAGTTGCGTTTTTAAAGAGATGGTTCTATCAGTTGCAAAGTCTAGTTCTGCAAAGACACAGAATAATGGCTAGAAACAAAGTGGGTACAATCATGGTTATGAATACCATCTGTTTTCCAAGGAGTTATAGAAAAGTTGATGCGTACGTTACCCCTTTTTTGTCTTCCTTGTATACTCAGTCTTAGCAATATTGTACTCTTCTTTTTGTTTACCAAAGTGGTACCATGAGGGAATAGCAACGCAGAGTAACTTTAAAACATCAAGATATTAAAGGAAAACAGCTTAGGCAATTTTTTCACTTGCACATCTATTAGAGTAGATATATTGCTATTCTACTTCTCAGCACTCAGCAACAGTCCCTGTGAAGTCATAAATGCAATTTTCCTTATAAGACCTTTACAGATTCCTCATATCATTGAGTAACAAAATACAATGTAGTCCAGCTTTATAATAAAATGAAAGAAATTGCTTTCCTAACTCTTTAGCTTTATTTTTATTAGCAACCAAATAAAAATTTTGAAAATTTGAAACTTATACTAGCAAAATGCAACTATCTTTCCAAAGGCCAAAAGTAGGATTTCAGCAGAGGAAATGTAACATCTTTATATACATCCAGAATTAGAGGGACATATCACTTGGTAGGCAAACCAACCTCTTGTAGATCATCTACTAGAAAGATTCAAATCCTGGGTTTCCAATAGATCAAAAAAAGTGTGAGTAAAATGTTCATCTGTAACACCCTTCAGTAACACCGACAGCACTGTATTTAACTGTCCTTTGTATTGCAGTGCCTATAAAAAAAGGGCTAAGGGCTGTGACACTGACTCCTATTTTGCAAAGATTAAAGGTATCACAGGTACAGGAGTGATCTGATCCTACCTGGGACCATTTCAGAATCTGTATCTATGTTTGTGATATGCTGAGCAGATGGGTGAGCCCTCGCTGTGGAAAAATTATATGTAGTTGTGTATAAGTTAAAACCTAGAAAACAAAGGAAAGTAAAATACTAGATTCACAGATAATTTAAGGAGTATCCTGTTACTGCAGGTATTGATTCTTGCTGTACACTAAATACATCAACATTCAGAAAATTGCAGATATATTAGACATTAATAGTAAGTCATAACTAATAAAAGTTAGTCTTTTGGTTAACTTCATAAGATGACCTAAATGAATTAATTAAGCTCCATGAACTATGTATTTCTCTTTAGATTTCAAAGTTCACTAATATCATTCAATCTTCTGTATGTAAAGTATCAATTAAAAGCTACAAGTGTTAAGGAACCTTCTACTGGCTCAATTAAAGCTAATGATTTTGTATTCAGGACATTAGGATAAGCATCGGGCAGCACAGACACTTGAGCTCCTTTGTATTGCGATGTAACCATTCTGTCCAGTGGGTTAGAGATATTATGTTTTACTAGTTTAATGATATGGAATTTAAAACACTCTTTGACCCCACTATAAATACAGGATCTGTAGCTTTCTCTGTATAGTGAATACAACCAAGTGAGAAGGACACTTGCCTATAGCCCAGAGTTTGTACTGTAAGATGCAAACTGAGTTCACTTATATAGAATTAATCAGTGTTTCCCACTGTGTAGACCCACTAAAGTCAAAAAAGCAAATAGACATGCAGGTATGTATGTATCCAACTTTTGGGCTATGTAACTGTTTTAAAAATATCTCTTTTGCAATTTTGTGAAGCTTCTCAGAAACTATGAATATGTTTGAATATTTGTATCTATGAAAAACTGCTCCAAGGCTGCTAGAAATAGTATCAGTCCAAAATTTATTCCCCATACTAATATCATTTGAAATAAATACACTCATTAGGTTTTCATAAGTTCTGTCTTCTGCCTGTTGTTTTCCTGATCCTGGTTTTTTTATCATACCAGCTTTGAAGGCTGAAATTGATTTCTTCTTCAGAAGATGGAGATTTTTCAAGTATTTTCACAGCATATTCCCTGATTAGAGACTAGCTCCAGATGAAATGTATGGCTTTATTTATCCAGTCAGGTTCTTATTTATGTCTGCCTGAAAACTGACAGAGCCACTTAACAGGGGCTGCAGCTGCCGCAAATATCAAACACGAGGAAAGATACATCTTTAGGTTTGTTTGCTGATGAACAAGAATAGGGGTGATCCAAGACAATCACAGCAATCACTACAGCATTAGATAACAATTAGGTAATAAGCTGCAGAACAATGAACATTTAAATGTGTGTATCAGCTTTATGTACAGACAAAGATATTCTGATAGGCACAAGAATAGTATGGACTCAGTATAAAATCTACCACTCAGTGAAAATCTCAGATTTGTGTATGGTACAGTGGGGGGGTCCAGAAAACCTCATTCATTTTTCTTGTTTTGAACTAAATTAGTCACACCTTAATACATGCATCACACTGCTAATCATCTTTTTGTTTAACAGAGGTTATTCACAAAGGGTTGGTTAGTATTTCATGGGCGTGGTAGTGGTAACACAAAAGAGATAGAACTGTTTACAAGTTTATACAAAGAGGAACATTACTACAGGCTTTCGATGGGATATGATGTAGTCATACAAAGTCAATTCATCTGACTACATGGTGGTTTAACAGTAAATGAGTAAAAAATTCAGATTTTTTTTTTTTTTTGAATCTTCGACCTTTCTCTTATTTCAGCAGTTAACCAGCACAAACCAGTCTTGAAGTCTTTGGCAATACAATACTTTTTCCTTTAGGAGAACCACCTCTTATAATAATTTCATTTTATTCAATTTAGAGAGGATGGCTACTGGAATTGCTTAGTAGTGTTCTGGCCTATTCTGCCATGAAAGCAGAGGCCACAAGGAGACGGAGATTAAACGACTCCAAAGCCACTTCTGTGCTGCCCCATTAGTGGTCATCATCTGTGCTCTGTATGTCAGGAAAGAGATAGAAACTACAACTCAACCAGCAAAATAACAGCTACTGAACATTAGTTTTCAGATTCTCTGTTAACAGTGCAGTAACAGTGTAAAAATACTGTTTGTGTCTAATTGGCTTGCTGCCTGAGGTTGTCGCATCTCTGCAAGGAGTTTTATATGGATCTTCAAAGGCCCGTGTTAAAAGAAGTTTTGCCTTTTATTCGTGGATTAGGAAATACTTTGACTTGAATTTTGATTGATAATATAGCTCAAGAATTCACACTGGCTGGATCCCTTACAAAATTTAAAGAAAATCTGAGAAATCTCAAGTCTTTTCATGGAAACTCTCATTCAACCTGACCGAAATAAACCTTTCCTTTTGTGTCTTAGTTAATCAGATATTTGCAAATGAAAACTCAGATGTATTTATTACAGAGTATTTGTCTCTTTGGTCATCAGTTTGTTATACTGTCATTTATTTCTTCAGTTTGTGGGTAGGAGGAGTCATAAAATCATATCAACTACTTAAGGTTACCTCTCACTGGAGAGCAGTTTAACAAGACCTGAAGCCAGAACTTTCTAAGCTGAGGAACACCTTACTTTGCCCAGCTACAGTTTTTTTGATGGAAGAATTGAGTGTTTAGACTTTCTTATCTTGGAAGTTCTATGTTCACTTTAACTACATCGTCACATCTTTCTGTATGCACTGCTAATTTTAAGTTGTGATTCTGTTTTTTCTTTTGGTTTGTTTTTAATTTCTTTCAGAAAAGGGAGATAGTAACTGGAAATCTTGGACCTGCTTATATTTTTTTCTTGAGAAATACAGAAAAAAATCTGTTTTACTTCTTAATCTAAAGAATTCTAGAGAACCATTTGCAACCACTAAAATTATTATGAGAAAATTTGCTGACCTTAATTTCTTTATTATTGTATAATCTAAGACTTGGATGACTTTTGAAACTATAGTACACATCTTCAGCTATCTTTATATACATAAGTGTATAAAATTTATGGGCTTGGTATTTGGCCCTTCCTTTCTTTTACAGAGCTACATCTGTTTTCCATCAAAACTTGTTTTGCAAAAAAGGAATGGAAATAGCAGATAAGAAATTCTCTAAACTATTCAGTCCATGTGGTCAGAGAAATATTCACTCTCCACAATTAACTTGTATGAGGCTTAATAGGGAGCACACAGTTCTATATTCAAGTGTTTTCATAAAATGTTTAAATATTTTAGTCTTTTCCAAACACAAATAAATAACTTTTTTCTCCCCACTTTTTTTTTTCTTTTTCTTTTTTTTTTTTTTTTTTTTTTTTTTTTTTTTTTTTTGAGCAATGTTGATTTAGGGATACAGAAAGAAGGGCATTTTTGGAACTAAGAAGGAAAAGGGAAAGCTGGAGGCTTAAAAAGCTGATCATCATTTCATCTAAGCTAATTGAGGTTATGCTGGCCACTGTTACCTACTTAAATCAGTGATATTATGAAAGTGTAGAATGAAGAGGGATCAAAAGCAGTAAAAAATAAGGGAGACTGTTCACATCCCACTGCAGTTTTGACAAAATAAGAAAGTTCACATACTGATTATGAATTACACACAGGCAGGTATGGCTGCTTAGGTAAAAAGCACAGCCAAAACCTAAATCTTCAGGCCTTGTGCTTCTCTTCAGAAGTGTGATCAACTTAAACATAAGGCAGACATAGCAGAGTCCCTACTTCTGCGTGGTTAAACAGTGCTGCCTGTGGACCAGGACTCGGTGAGAGGCTGGTGACTCAACTGGGCAGTCTCCATTGTGTCTCACAGCTGTTCCCCGCACTGAACTGCAGAACTGTAGAATCATAGAATGGCTTGAATTGCTAGTGATCTTTAAAATCCAACCCACCTTCAATGAGTGAGGACATCTTCAAATAGATCAGGTTGCTCAAACCCTGGACCAACCAGCATCCTCTCTGGGCAACCTATGCTAGTGTTTTACAACCCTGATCATAAAAATTTCTTTCTCGAATCTAGTCTGAATCTACTGTCTTTTAGTTTAAAACCATCACCTTATCCTATCAGTATAGGCCCTACTACAGAATAATGAGCATGGAGTGCACCTCTGCTCAGATCAGCATGAATCTATGGTTGAGCACACGCGTGTACCTCTGTGACTGTGAATTAGCACCTGCAAGGTGCTCAGGTTTTTCTTGTCCTCTCTGTCATATCCATTCTCCCACTATTTCTTAAGAAGAGTTTTTCATAGGCTTCTTTGGCAGAAACAAATCAAAAACTAACATAAGCAGTTGGAAAAAGGACAGTATATGAATGGGTCCAAACCAGCTGTTTATTTGTAAACCTTTCCTGGTTTGCCTGGAGGAGTCTGGCTTGCCTGAAGGAGTTGATTTGGCTCTCTGCAATTCGTTGGGAAATGACAAAGTCACTGGTGGGATTATTAATACATGTGGGGCCTAATAGTAAATAGAAACAGTTTGCAGCTATTCAAAGGATTTTTTCCTCTTTATGGGCTAGGTGGTATTCGTTTCTTGGTTACAAAATTAAAATACTATATCCAGAGATTCAACTCCCAGCAAATAACTTTGTATTAGCCAGTGTACATAGTACTTTCCTCTAAAGAATTTACACTTAGGATTAGCTAAACAAGCTAGGAAGAAGAAAAATATCACCCAGACAACAGATAGCTATATTCCCACTCCTCTAGGAAACCCCTCAGGTAAATCTTGGACTGGGAATATCAGTATTAAGTACTTCTTACTTCACTGGAACTGACCAAGAGAAAAGGGAAAACCACTGCAATAATTATAAAGATTCAATTTTCTATGCACTTTGAAAGTATGATAATTATGATGTTCTCTTAAATGTTAATCTTTTGAAATTAATCTATTTTTCCCCTATCTAAGCTTTTACAGTTTGACGTAAAGTGGAACAACTTTTTTTTAGTAAATACTGGCTGTCAGGGTCAGAGTCATTCTCAAGGGTGATACCACTGGTTAGTAACTATAAAAAATTTTCTATTCCTAGTGCTCCAGAAAAAGGTCTCCTGGTCCTACTACCTCTCTTATATGGATAAGAAAGTAGGTTTATGAAACAAGTGCAACAGGCTACAACAAATCATCCTATGGGCAAGAGGTGGTTTGCAAAATTTCTACAGATATATAAAGTTGAATTTCCTGATTTTATTTCCATTTTTAAGTTCTTTATTTGGACCATTCTAGATTGATCTTCATATTGCACATTGCTTTCTTCTCACTTTGGAACTAGGCTTTGATATAAAGGGATACTTCATGAAACCTGGTTCAGAAGATATTTGAAGAACATCCCTATTACATAACTATTTTTTTAATAAGAAGTATTTGATAAGTTTCACACTTGTGTATAATTCTCCTGATACACAAGTCTATAATTCCAGAGCTGGAAAACAACTGCTGATAATTCCAGGGCTGAAAAACAACTGCTGTTACTTTCTTTATTATGTACTTTAAAAATCAGAAAAATCTTGCTGAGAAATATTCCAAATTAACTTCAGTCACGTGCCTTTATCAGTTTCAGATGACTACATAATTCAGTTTAGCAAATTTGTTGCTTTTCTAAGCATCCCATTTGAGTTCCATTGACAACTCAGCTCTGATAAACATCCTTAATCCATTTTTCTGTCCTTCACCCCTGCTTGGCTTGATTGACCCTGTTTTAACTGAGGAAAATGATGACAGTGCAGAGAGAGATTTTAAGAATAGGCAAGCTAAAAAATTTATATGAATTTATATG
This sequence comes from Oxyruncus cristatus, assembly GCA_013399855.1. NCBI lineage: Eukaryota > Metazoa > Chordata > Aves > Passeriformes > Cotingidae > Oxyruncus > Oxyruncus cristatus. Next base: position 462,660 of record VXAY01004703.1, on the reverse strand, counting down.
ATGAGTTCAGTTTCTATAGATAAAGCAGCAGGGATCCTTCTAACAGTGGTCTGCACGGAAAAAGCTAGATGTCAAAGGACCAATATATCCTCTGTCTGACGATCCTAATAGCCATGTTCATTCCTTTGTTCTTTAAACCATATAAATTGTGCTTGTGTATTTAGATTGGGTGTATTTCTCACTTCCTCTGCCTTCTCCCTTGTTCCCCATTATTGATACTTACAGGAAAAATTGCTTTGCTGCTGTTGAATTGTTAACTGTCACATTTGTCATGAACGTGATGAACTGCTGAGTATGGCTGTAGTAAAAATTACTCTTGTTGTCACATACTGAAAGAGTTAAAGGAACCATATTGCTCAAAAGGTCATTGAGAGCATAAACCTTTTTTTATTATTATTTTGCATCTCTTTAATTGCATTTTGTACCGCTATACTTTAATGGATGAATAAGTGAAAGCTCCAGTCTTCATAAAGTGTCTAGTTTTATTCATCCACTTTCCACTGCAGCAATACTGTTGCAGCCCATTCATTCTCATTTCTGGTGCTGCTATAGCACCAGGATGACTAAGGATTTGCTTTTCCTTTAGCTAGCTTTCAGCATGCATAAATGTACTTAGAGATGGAATAAAACCCTCTGCCATGAAACACAGAGGGATTATTGAAATAATAATAGAGAATAACTATATAGAATGGACACCTAATGCTTGTTGGATGATTACTGATTGAAGATTTTGCTTAAGAAATGTGTCAGCTGCAAAGAAATCAAGCCTAAAACACTGATCTCCTAAAACACTTTTTCTGTGGCAATCGTCTGAAAAAATGCTGTACAATATTTGCTTTTTAATATATATTCAATGAAAAAATTCTAGTCTTTGCAATAGACCTACACAAACAAATTACTGTCTAGTCTTTTAAATAGAACAAAAGGAAATCATCTTCACTCTGGGAATATATTATTTACCTACATATCTCCCCTATATTTTTCTTTTTAAACAAATAATAGGTACCAGTAAACTAGAAAAAAAAGGTAGAAAGGAGGGAAAAAAAATCCTCTGCAGTCCAGATCTTTGCATTCTCATCATCCCATTTAACACACATTCCCCATGGCATATAACAACCACATCACACAGTAAATCACACCTAAGTCTTTCTTCTACCACAATCTTCTGCAAACTGTGGTTAATCCCACAATATCGAAACCTGATTGCAAGAGAGAAGTAATAGGGTGCTAACGTTGGGTTGGTGATCTCATTAGGAAGGCTCAGAGATGACTTGTTGCTATCTGAGGCGATTTTTTTGTATGTCAGAAAAAAACACAAAAGACAGGTTATTTAGAAGTAAATTAGTTCAGTATACACTACAAACCAGTGACATGATTACTGGATTTCTTAAAAGATCTTGTATGCCTGGGAGTCACTAAAGTCTACATAATATCAGTGTAAGTCAGTCTGCTTTTCAGAAGGTACTTCGACTAAATTGTTAAAACACCAGTATTTTGGGCCATAGAGACATCATGTGTTGACTGCAAATGAATACAAAATGACCTACCAACAATGATGTTAAATACAGTTATATAACAAGATACTCCTGCATTCTCAATTATTTGTTTCAGATCCTAGTGTTATTTTCTCTTCTCTTGACAGGCAAAAAAAAATTACAGGCTGTAGAAGAAACAAATGCAAGCTAAGTAATATTCATCAAAGGGAAATTTGACAATTGTTGGGTTTTCATTAATTTGAGAAACATTTATGAGCCACGCAGATTGGCTGTTAACATACTTAGAATTCATAAGCATTTTCTGAATACTCTGGGTGTGTTGTACAAAGATGACAGATTCCTTACTTTGGCTGTGCAGTTCAATTGATCCTATGCTGTTCCTTTACTGCCTGACAAAGGTAGCAAGTGAATAGTGAGTGAAAATACAGCAAACAATATCCTAATGAAACATAAGGATCCACAAAACATCTACTGAAAGCATAATGAACCTAAACGCAATTACCCAATATTCACAGGTACAATATCTAGTGCTTTGAATAAAATTAAAAAAAATATAAAAGACCCCAGAATTCAAACAGTATCCTCTTAGCACTGAATCACTTTGTCACTTAAGCAGATCTTATAACTCAGCAAAATACATAAAGTCTAGATGTGCATTTGCATTATGAGTGCAATTGTGTGTATCATAACCTATTTTTGCATTAACCAGGCTAGGTTCTTAAATGTTCTGGTTCTTCAGAGAGGGACACTTTGGTTAAATATTTTCTTCAATAACATTCGGAATTGTACAAAACAAATAGGTGCAACCGTAAATTAGCTTGGAGGAGCTTTTTCTCAGAATTGAATAAAAAGACTGCACAGAGAGAGAATAACAACATTTCTGGAACAAGGTGGGTGTTTAGGCACTTGAGTACTAGACACACTATTCATCCTCAATTCTCTTCTATAGCATGTCATCAATGGCTTTCAGGGCAAGCATGAATCCTGAAAAGCTGATAGAGCTGCAAATGAATTAGAAATTGTCTCAAAAAGAAAGAATAATAGAAGCAAGTCACACACAAAAGTTTTCACAGTTAAGAAAGATACAACAAGTACAAAATATCAGAGGTTCTACCCAAGAGAGTCAGTCTAACCAACTATCTACATTGCCAACTCGCATAAGTACAAGGAAATACTCTCTGTGTGGTAATTTTCTTTTTCTTTTTTTCTTCTTACTCTGGAAACCCACTGTGCTCCTTGCATTTTAAATGTCTGAATGACAGTTAAAAATAGGAGTAGACATGTTGGGACTTTGTCCTTACAGCTTTCTGTGATGAAGACAAGGTTAAGTGCATATCAGACTCTGTACCGATTTCCTAATTGGCAAATCTGCTCCTGCAGCTCAATTTGCATGAGAACATACAGAATGATATCTTTTTCCTTGAAGAACTCTTCTGACAGTACAGATATACTGAAAATCTTGTAGAAAATTTAGGATTCGGTGAAATGCATGAGGCTACATGAGCCTAATGGCATGAATCAGTTATGTTCTCCAAAGTTATATTCTCCTTCCAGAATAATCAACGTCTTTGCTTCAAGGAACAATTTTTATTAGAATATTTTGCTACCTACGCATACTAATCACTGTTCTCCCATGTCTAGGTATAAATACTATAACTACAAAACACATCCTTTGTTGTTATCATAATTGCTATTCTGTCTGCTCCAAGAAAGAAGATAGGCTTGCTGTGCTTCTCTCCCAGTTCCAGAGGTCACTGTAGCTACTGCCACCACTTCCCTCACTGCCTTAGTGCTCTGTTCCTGTAGGAAATTGGTGAGCTGCTCATCTGTTGATTATGAATTTATTGATTGCTCTGCTTCAGCAAATTGGGCTTATGTCAAATACAAAAGAAGACTGACTAAATTAGAACCACTAGAGTCCCTCTCTTTCTCTTGCCCAATGGCTGCATGGGTGTCCTCTGTCCTTTGTGTTGGTACTCAGCCTTTGTGCGAGACCACGTTCCGATATCTTTAGGTTCTGTCAAACCAAAGTGGTTCAGAATAAGTGCAGAGTAGAAACATTGCTGATATTAGGGTGAAAAGAACTGAATGGTGGAATCCAGAGTAGGGGCACAAGCAAGTTTGAGTAAGGGTGACTCAGACTGTTATGGCCCAGCACTGATGCAGCTGATTTTGGCTGAAATGAATCACAGGAAAAACTCCTCCAGTAGATCTGTAATGATCAGCTGCACCTGGGTTGGGGGTAATAAACTGCTGAACAAGCTGTAGCATGAAAGGTGAAGCCATATATTATTTAAACTCATGTAATGGAGGAGAGAGAAAAACAGCTGTAAGACTTAAACTGTTTTACAAGAGCACATCTGTTGACAGACTTAGGCTTCAGTATTTATTTTCCAGCTCATTCTCTCATTCTTTTCTTCTTTGCTTTGGATAAAATATGCCAAAACTTCTGATGTTCTGTTGACAACAGATCAAGTTGGGAAATTCTGTTATTTTTTAAATCATCGTGAATGCCACAAACTTTTATTGATCAGTGTGCACTGAATTTGATGAAACCAGTCTGAATGCATGATTGGGTAACTCAGCTACATCCTGAGAACCAGAGGTGTGAGGTTCACTCTGTGTGCCTGGAGTGTAGTTGTTATGTGGCTGTGCAATAAATTAAAAAACTCTAAATCATAAGGCCTCTGAAGGAAATTCTCTTTTAGAGAAGCAAAACTGGGGTTTTGTTTGTTTGATTTTTCGGTAAAGTATCTTTAGGGCCAAATATGTTTTTTCTTCTAAACAAATGGACTTGATAAGGCTTGGGAATATCTTCACAAATGTCACAAACACAACATGGAGAATTAAGGCAATTGTCTGTGGAACAGAAAGTAGAATTGAAGCTCTTGAAATAAGCAAATCCATCCAACTCAAATCTCTGCCAATAGTTAGACAGAGCTAAATCAGAGAGTTTAAAATAAAAATAAAAACTAAAAAAAAAAGGAAATGCAAAAAAAAAGGGCCAGTGGAAAACCAACAAAAAATCCCCTCACGACTTTGTTGAACAACCACTGTAATTGTAGCTGTTACCCAAAATTCCCATAAACATATTACCAAAAATCCAATATTAAGGATGTGTCTTGAATATCAGGAGTACTAACTATTGTAAAGAGCAGTAAAAAGTCCTGAACTTTCTCAAGAAAGCAGTGGTCAGATTAGTATGAAGCTTTAGTTTGTTTGCAATGGGGTTTATCACTTGTATAAGCAGATGCTCCCATGCTAGCTCTCCTGGCAAGCATCACTTCATGCCTACATCTAAGGTAATAAATTCTCCATTTGAAGAGGATTATCTCTTCCTTCCCCACTTCTGCTTTGTCTGAACAAAGTAGGAGGTGGAGAGAAGGAGGGGGAGATAATCCGTTTAGCATGCAACGCTTCACACCTGCCAGGTAAGTAATAAATGCTGCATTCCGGGGGGATTAGCACAGTAAATTCTTGTTTGGAGTGGAATAGAATATTTTCAGACACTAGACTAAGCCCTTGGGACTGAAGTCCAGATAGGATTCTGCTATTTAAGTATTTCTTATATACCTGCTGCATTTGTGTATTTTCTGAGTAGGTCAAGAAAAAGGTAGAATGGAAATAACAAAAGCTGAGTTTTTGGGGGGTTGTTTGTACACGACGTGAAGAACACTAAGTATGTTTATAGGAACTGGTAATAATGAAAAAAAACATTTTATTGTTTAGAACTACATTTACATTCCACAAGAGGAAAGCAAGAGGCAGAGGAATCTCCATGAAGATCACATCCCATGCAATGAATGGACCCTGAACTCAAGATATCTTAAAGAATACTCATGCTGATCAGTGTAATAGTAACTTCACATTATAACTCAGCAACCTGTGACATTCTCTGCCTGCAACTGGGTCTTATGGTCATGTTTGCTTTTTCTGATCATCCCATTGTATTTTATTGCATAGACTATCTTCATTTCTGTATTTTACACAGTGTAAAAGCAGGTATATATTTTGACAAGATATTTAGTGATATACCAGACCTACTTGAAAATGTCCCTGCTCCTTGTAGAGGGATTAGACCAGATGATCTTTAAAAGGACCTTTTCAACTCAAACTAACCTATGACTCTGTGATGCCAAACATTCATATATCAGATCTAATCTCAACAAATGCAAGGGAAGAGACCCTGAAAGCTCCAAACAATGAGGAACATGGTTTCTTATGCTCTAGGCTACCGTAAACCTTTCTCTTCAAGACATCCACAGCCAAAACAGGTAATCTATTAATTTTCTTCTGCCCAGGGTAAATAGAGTTTCCCCTTCTTTAGTCAGATAGTGAGGAAGTCAGTAATTTCCTCAGGCTTGGTGACAGTTTTCAATGAAGGACAACTGAGCAATTTCCCTCACTGGTGAGGCCTCAGGTAGCCTTTGGATGATGCATTTCAGCACAAAGCTATCTCAGAAGCCCATAAATTTGAGGTAACTAGGTTTTACTGTTAAAATCATACAATCTTGGAATGATTTGGTTTGGAAGGGAACACAAAAGGTCATTTAGTTCCAACCCCCCCGTAATGAGCAGGAATCTCTTCAAGTGCACCAGGTTGCTCAGAGCTTCATCCAATCTGACCTTGATTCTTTCCAAGGATAGGACATCTCCAACCTCTTTGGGCAACCTGAGCCAGTGTTTCATCACTCTCACTGCAAAAAAATGTTAGCTTAAAACTGTTACCCCCTATCTTATCACTACAGTTACTATTAAAACCTCTGTCCCCATCTTTCTTATAAAACCCCTTTAGGTACAGAAACGCTGAGCTGTAATAAGGCCTCCCTGGAGACTTTTCCACACTGAACAATGTCAGTTTCTCAGAATAACCCAGCTCTCTCAACTCTCTCTCTTAGTATCTGCAGATAGTCAAAGAGTTGTTTCTGTCCAGACATGATAAAGTGTCATGACTAATCAAGCATAAATTGAGTTTATTATCACTGAGAGATGATAGAATAAAAGTCCAGTCAAGGTGTCATATAAAAAGCTGGAAGGCATTTTGCAGTCCAATTCCTCCAAGTCAAAAGATCTGACAGAAGTTCCCCATAAGTACAAGACTCAAGTAATTGATTTTTTTTTAAATGAAACTAAACATTTCCCACTAGTAGAATCATCAGACTCATGTACTTAGAAAAGCAAGAGCGTGTGGGTGGAATTTAAAATGGAGTGAGTGCCTAGTGCACAAGCCACTGTTGCAGACAGTGCTAATTAAAAAACTTCCAATAATACTGAAACAAACAAACGTTGCACCCCTCAAAAAAAAAAACAAAAAAACCACAACAAACAAAAAACAAATCAACAAAACAACAAACTAACAAAGCAAGAAAACACATTTTAAGATCTGGGTGATAAAAGTAATGTGAACAAATTACAAAGACCAAAAAATTTGGCATAATAATTGCTTTCATTTCTTTGCACAACTTTTAACTTATTTAACTCATTTTCTTTCATGCCTTTCAGGCTGTGTCATATATCTATTTCTCCTGCTATTCTGAAAGATTCTGTAATAAAAATCTCCCATGCCTAAGTGACAGAAATCACAACTTTTTGATAATTTTCTGCCAGTGGGGTTATGTTAAAATATATTTTACCATCTCACAAAAAAAGAAATTGATTTCTTACTTTATCTGTTTTAAAGAGCTAGAAATAGCACAGAAATAAAAGGGAAAAAAATGGAAATACTTATAACTGGACATACATGCTTGCATGCATGCATACATATAGGCAAACACAAACACACACTTTCAGTCATTTCACTTGCTAATTTTCCTGACAGTCTTTACCATTACATTGTCTAATCTAGGTTTAACTAAATCAAGCCATGTGTCTCCTGCTTTTTCCCAGGGAGTCTACTGTCCGTATAAATAAGTGAATTGTTTTAAAAACCTTGTCCTTAGCTTTAGGTTAGTAATTCTATTGTATTTGGTAATGCTACCCTTCATCTATATTTGTGAAGTAATTGCTATTATGTAGGGTATGTTTGCAGAGATAAACTATTAATTTTTATGGTGGAAGGTGGTGGAGATTTCTGCAGTTCATATCAAACACTCACTGGTGTGTTAATTAAGTGATCTCCTGCCCCAGTGAAAAGTTAGACTTACTTGTTGAATGTGAGTTTGCAATGTTTGCTTGTGAAGAGTACAACCAAACATATCCTTGATAGGCCACTTAGGCTGAATTTTATGCAGTTTTGCTTTCTAGTCCTATCCTCACCACTACCAGAAATATATTCTTTCACATAATTACCTTTTCTTTCTCTTTATTTAATCAAAGTTTAAAATGATACAATGGTACATTATATCTCCTTTCATTCACATACTATTAATTCTCCTTAGGAAAAAAAAATAAAAAGAACATTAGAAGAAATTTGTTATGTATTGTTTCAGAACAAAGTTGATTTTATTACTATTATGTATTAACTTCAATTAATACAATGTACCTGTGTGGGGAAGTATAGAGTTCCACATGAGGAATAAAAAAACACCTGCTCTTCCAAATTAGTAGCCCAGCATAACTAGGATCATAACTAACAGTATTGTTTGCAAAAACCTCTGTGGTCAGAGGAGCCAGTTTAAGGTCTAAGATAGATAAGAATACCTGAATAGAATTTAACACATTTTTTGAGGCTTTTAATACAGACCAGATAAATTAAAACCCATCTAGGAAAAATATAGTGGGATTTGGAACATGACATTTGTAGAGAGAAGGGACAAATTTGCCAAGAAAAGGGTATTTACCTAAAAGAGGATAATATATTGCAGTAAAAGGAAATCAGCCTGGTTACTAGAAAAATTATTTAGAAAGAAAAAAATTATATAGGGAGTAAAAACCAGAATTTAACCAAGAGGAAAAAACACAGGAAAATATTCATATAAACTTAGAAAGGCTTGGATTAGAAGGGTCCTTACAGATAATTTAATTCCTGCCTCTCCAGGCTGTGAGCAGGGACACCTTCCACTAGACCAATTTGCTCAAAGCCCTGTCCAAACGGACCTTAAACACTTCCAAGGATAAGGCATCCCTGGGGCATCCTTCTCTGGGCAAGCTGTTGCAGTGCCTCACAATCCTCACAGTAAAGAATTTCTTCCTCATATCTAATCTAAACCTATTCTCTTTCAGTTTTAAGCCATTCACCCTTGTCCTGTCACTACATGCCCTTGTAAATAATCTCTCTTCATCTTTCTTGTACATTCCCTTCAGGTACTAGAAGGTCACAATTAGGTCACGCCAAAGCCTTCTGTAGGCTGACCAATCCCAATTCTCTTAACCTTTCCTTATAATCAAGGTGCTCCATCCCTCTAATCACCTTGGTGTCCCTCCTCTGGACTCACTCCAATAGGTCAATGTCCTTCCTGTGCTGGGGACTCCAGAGTTGCATGCAGCAGTCCAGATGGGGTCTTGTGAGAGCAGAGTAGAAAGGCAGAATCCCCTCCCTCGACATGCTACCATGCTCCTTTTGATGCAGCCCAGGACACATTTGGCTTTCTGGGCTGCACGTTGTCCAGCCTCCCATCCACCAGCAACCGCAAGTCCTTCTCAGCACGGCTGCTCTTGACCTGTCCATCCCCCAGCCTGTATGGATACCAGGGGTTGCCGAGATCCAGGTGTGTCACCTTAAACAGTCCATCCCCCAACCTCATGAGATTCCCATGGGCCCACTTCTTGTGCTTGTCCAGGTCCCTCTGGATAGCATCCCATCCTTCAGGTGTGTCAGCTGCACCTCTCAGCTTGGTGTCATCTGCAAATTTGGTGAGGGCACGCTCAATCCCTTCATCAATGTCTTAAATGAAGATATTCAATAGCGCTTGTCCCCTGAGGGACATTGCTTGTCATTGACCATATTAGAGATTGAGGTGTTGAGAATACAGGGGGGAAATAATGAACTCAAGGTGGGAGGAAAAATGTTCCAGAGGAGGGAACAAAGCGTTGAGGTGAGATGGGCAGGGAAGCAAAGCACAGCAGGGCTGCTGGTGGCAGCATGGCAGGGAGAGGAGTAGGCATGGGAGGAATGCCAGCTGCTGCCTGGTGGGCAGGAGAGAAATCTGTGACCTCAAGAATATGATGCTGTAGGTGAATGCGGAAAGTAAACAATTGGGACAAACAGTACAAATAGTAGAAATGAGAGGTAAAAAGTGCATTTTGGAAGGTCATCAACAAAGAGCATAAATCACCAGGGATGGGAATGGAAGGTGGAAGTAGAGTAAGAAGGGCAGTAAGAAAGGTGGGAGAAATACAGTATGCTTTGTTACCAGTATTCAATACTTGCTTGTGTTCAATTTTTATCTTTTACCCAACAAAACAATTTTGTTGTCCTTCAGACTCAAAGTGCAATTTTTTCCCAGGCTCTTCTACCTCTTGGAAATCTGGAAGAAGACAGTGAGCCTCACACAAATCCTGTGATTTTATATGACTGGGAAAGGTGATTAACTCAATCTTCTACTACACTAGAAGGTTAGAGCTAGCACCATTCGAATACTTATGATTTGTATAAGGACTACTTTCTACTTTATTTTCTATTGAGCACATCCTTGTCATGTGATCTTGCTATTAAATACTGATATAAATATGCAAGAAACACAGAAACATTGACATCATGCTCTTTATCTTCTCAAATAATTTACTATCTTAGCAGGAGGGGATGGAACTTAAAGTAACATTAAAATAGAAAAAATATATCTAAATTTCCACTTCACATGTAAAGCAAAGTAACCATTCAAAGCATAAAATTTGAAATAAACATTAAAACATTAAAGGCAAAGAGAGTGTAATACACTCATAGATTGGTTCTCTTTGCATTAAAATTCAAATGACTTGTTCTGGTTCTTGAAATAGCGTAATATTAAGATATGCTTAGGCTGAATGGAAATGTTCTATGTAAACATTTGAATATTTCTGCTATTGTGGCAATGTTTTCAAGTAGATTCATTTTCAGTTTTATGACAGTGAGTACAGAGGAAATAGTGCTAGGCAAAAGCTCTGTCTTTCTGAATATTTGCAGTGTTTTCCATGCATTTAAGGATGTATACAAGTTGCAAAAGTTCTCAAGACAGAATTCAAGCTCAGCTTCCTCAATTTTATCTTATGGGTTTTTTTTCAGTTTTTGGCATGGGCAAAAATCATAGTTTCACATTCTGCATGTAAGTAATAAGGAATCTTGCAGTTATGCAACTAAATCCTCATTTTCATGTTTCTTTCTTTTTAAAAGAAATTAAACACTGTTACTAAAATAGCTTCCATAAGGAAAAATAAATAAACTTGTTAAATTATGTTTTGCTTTACTGTATGTAAATCCATACTACTTGGGATATTCAGGGGGTCATTATCTTTGTTTGTATATCAGTGCATTTGGTGTTACTTTTTTTTACCCTGTGCACTTCCATTTTCACAAAATAACAGTACTAACTGTCATGTTACTAAATGTAAAATATTTGTACTCCTTTTCACCTTTACAAAGAAGTGCCAATGTCATCCTTGGAGTTCAACTGGATATGGTATTCCTTTGGGTTATTCAAGAACTGTATGAAATTGTATCACAAGCAGTCACCAAAAAAAAAGGAAGAATACTTCAGTTACTCACAAATAGTACATTTCTTTTCTATTCACCTGGAACGAAATCAATGAATGAATAAATAAATAATTCAACCCCAAGTATCATTCAGCTTTTCCTCTGCATAAACAAAATCAGCACCTGTGCTCTGTAGAAATGTAGCACCAGTGTAGAATACCTTGAAACCCTAATGTAATAATAATAAAAAATGAAACAGCAGCACTTTCTCTGTAACATGACCTTCAGTTAAGGTCACTCACTGTCAAATTAAGTGAACTCCATCGTGGAATCCCTTGGACTTCCACAGTGTTTTGGAGTACAAAAAGAAACATGACAAAAAAAGATTTTTTTCCATCTGAAAGCAACCAGAAGACTGCAGTGAAGTACCTGCTATGGCAAAATAAATTTTTCTGGGATCTTATTTTAATAGCTACAAATTATTTCATTCTGCATTAAAGCTGCAATAGTCTTTTAATGTGATGAATCTAATTCAGAAGCTGTCAGTGAAAAACCATCTATCCCTATGCTTCAGGCAGATGTGTCAGGTATTTCTTCACCTTTGAGTATCACCATAGGCAGTTATGTTTCCTTTGAGCCAACCTCTACTTATCTGCATTTTTTTTCTTGATATTCCATTAAGGGACTAGCCCTCCTACCAGATCAGTAACTTTCCTTTCATGTTATTATTTCCCATTATAGAGATATACCTATGTCTTTGGAAAAATGAAACTATCACCAATTAGAAGGCTTCTTGCAGAAAGAACTGAAATTAACTGGGCTTGAACTAGTGGATTTGCTTTCAGTATGAAATAACCACAGGCTCCAATGTACAGAAAAAAAAAAAAAAAGATCATAGCTCATCCTCACAGTTATTTTCCTTTCTGCGTAGTGTTTTGTGAAGCAATCAAATATCTCCCTATGTTTAAAGTACAAATAATGATTTAAAAACCTCTATTACTGTTGTACAGAATCTGTCTTTGAGTACCATACACTGCTTGGGGTGGAATGATAAGAGCTTCATCACAGACAGCCCACATTAGTGCCTGATTAAAAGTCTTCCTTTTGTCTCCATTTTCAGGACCTTTACTCCAGAATAAACTGCTCTTCTAAGAAACAGCACTTTGCTGAAATCCCCTTTAGAATTGTAAGAGCTGTATTATGCCATCCATCAGCCAATTGTCTGAGTAAAGTAAAATCTGCAACAATAGTGATTAGTAAATGATGTAGAGTCTTGTTCTCCTCCCTCTTTTGAAACCTGAATTCCTCTGGAAGCTATTGTTTATTGTGCTAGGGACTAGGGGAATGTGTTTAGCTGGATTACTGTAAATCACTGTTTTCAGTGTAATGTGAAAACAATGCACATCCTTCTGAAGATACAGAGTGTTCGTGTCTCCTCCTCATTCAGCTTCACAGCATTCACCCTGTCTCAGTTGCTGGTGCAACAAATTCAGTCTGAATGTAACTGTTTAAAGAGAGTTTCTGTGTTAGGTAATCAAGTGGGTTTATGTACAATGGGCGTAAATAAAGTGTTGGGATGCCCTAGAAGGACCTTGCCAAGGCTATGGTGAGAATATTTAAGACACTGTGTCTTGCAAAGTGTAGATATTGGGGCAACTTGCAGATAGCAAGGAGGCCAGTGGTTGCACTACAAATTAAAGCCTTGACTACCTGTATTCTCCACAAATTTTTGGATCTATATTTTAACAGCCAGTCCACAGGAATGAGCTCCAGAGCATGCCATATGGCATTCAATTTACCTAGACTACAGACACACCTTATATGTGAAGCCAAGAATTTATTGTTAGTCTAGTTAAGGTCTTGATGAATTATTATTAGTGCACTGAAAACAACACTCATAATCTAAGTTATCCAATTATTACAACTCATTCCATATAACGATAAAAAGTGATACACGCAAATCTCACTGTTTCACTGTTCCTTTGAGTACTAAAGTGTTCCTCCCAAGGTCGTGTTCCCCACTGTAGGGAAGGTGTGGGTGTGAACTATAGTGTTCAAATATCTTTGTTAGGGTAAGTATACTGTTGATGTGGGAAGGAGGGGATTGCTCCTGGGATTGGGGAGGGTGAAAACAAGAGTAGGAGTTGAACTAAGGCATCTAGGAGAAAGAAAGAACTGGTTTGTGTCAGACAGAAAGATGCTTAGTATTGACCAAATTTTTTTCAGCCACACATTCTGTAAGAAATTTCTGCCTAGGCAAGTGTTGTTTATCAAGCAAAGCACATATTTGTCATGTTTGGAAATTTGTCATCTTCTTCATTCTGCTAAGGATGGGGTGGATGATTATTGCAAAAGGAGGGACACAATAAGAGGTGTTTCTGGAGTACTCTTTTCACTCTTGACCCCCGTATGCAGGTAGAGTCTGTCCACTGTTCTAAAGAAGTTTTAAACAGACTCAAGAGTCTAGAAGACATATGGAATTTGAGCCCTCTGCCTTTCCATTTCTGACTTTCAGCAACACAAGGATCTATTCATTCGATAGCCTGTTAGATAACCACTCATGCAGCCCCCAGTCTTGTGCTGCAGACAGCATCTGGACAGAAAGTCTCAGTGGTGGCTCTAGAGCTCACAGAGAGACAGGCAAACCAGTGATCCTATGCTCTGGGCAGTCATTTCTGATCCAAGGCCTGCAATGAACCACCTTCAGCTTTTATCATTCGAATCAAGGATAGTTCACAGTCATAATGACACCTCTTATGAATGCTTTGTGTACCTCTTGTGCATATGAATGCACAGAAAGTTTCCTGAATACTAAGTAACAATTTTTAAGTTCTTTGCAAATGTTCAAAAGAACACATTTGGTGTATATATATATATATATATACACACATATATATATATATGTACAAGCATCTAAAAAACGTGGTATGACAGATGTGGATTTAACCACAGAATGAAAAGGCTGTTTCACAGGTCACAAGTCTCAATCTTTCACAGTAATCTGCCAGTACTGAGCATGACATGACTGCTGAAGAAAGTGGATGGTTTGCTAGATAGTTTTGAAAAATTCCAAAAGGATTAAATAGAGCAAGGTCTATCAGAGTTATATCGATATTACAGACCTATATACAGATTATAATATGTGTATGTATTATCCATGCAGGTGTAGAATTGTGTTATTAGTCTTTTCCCTGCAGCAGTTTCCTCCTTGAAGAAGGCAGCTGGTAAGCACCAAAGCAAAATTCAAATTGTCCAAACACCTGGAGAGTGTTGATATTGGGGTGGAGGCAAAGGGACAAGACACAGAATTAGGAGTATAAAACATGACAACATAAATATAGTCTGCATGAATAGTCTCCTTCCAACTGACTGTAAAGGAAATTTTCCCATTACTTAAAAATCATCTCATTTCATTATGGTGTGTGACAACAGGATTTTTTCAGCGGCTTCTGATTCTGTTCAGACTGTCTAATTTCAGCACTCAGAAAAGCCTGCATAAAGCACTCCTCACTTCTGAGTTTTCATTTCTCCACACTCAGTTGCAAGGGCTATGACTATAAATTGCATCCATTAAAGTTTTGACTAGATTAAGCTCGTATTATTCCTCCTTATAGCAACTGTTCCATGAAATTAATCTGAAGGTAAAATAATTTGTAAGATGTCTCCATGCTTAGGGCAATTTTTTAGGTTTGTTATTTGGCATTTTAAGGAGGCTTTCACATTGTCACAGGAGACACTGATTGAAGAGAAGCTGGATTCACCCCCACCTCCCACAATTTTTAATTACAGAAATCACGGCCAAGGTTTTTGCTGTAAGCAACGGCCCAGGGTTAAAGTTGTTGTGTTCCAGCTGAGTTGCAGCTTCACATGCTTCAGAAAAGCGTGCAAAGTCTGAGAAAAGCTGGAAAAGACCAGACCTAAGGAGGTGATAGCCTGGCTGAAGAAAATACTAATTAAAGTGCTTGACATTTCTTCTTGGAGATTGTTTTAAGTGCCCATAAAATCACTGCTGAGGGTTAAACTGTTTCAAAGCCAGAGCAGAGATTAGGTTCTGCCTTTTGTGTGTGACCTACATCTGTGGTCTTTATCGGCATTTGCATGGAAGGCAGCTGATTAGGAAGTTGGTCCCTCTGCTTCCTCAGAGGCCAATCAAAACAGAACCCACTGAGGCTCACTTGCATATTTTTGTAGCAAAATGTAGTCTGTTTGCAGGTCTTTAGGGAAAAATCATCTTACAAATTTCTTGCTCTAAATGGTCCAGAATAATGGAGAATAAGCTGATAGTTTTGTAGGCTTCTAATCTACTACAGCCTCCCTGAACCCTGTAAGATGTAATAAAGCAAAGAAGTCAACTTGCCTAGGAGGTAGAAAACAAAAAGTTGGGTTAATATTTGATTTTCATCAGCGCTCAAAGTTACCAGAAATATGTCAGTGAGTTCGTACATCAAGGATCTGTTGATTTGTATATTTATCAAATATCTTGAAAGGGAAGTGATTAGAGAAGCAGAGACACTTGCAGAGCAATGAGTGTGAATTGGATTAGCTGGAAACAGAGACAACTGAGGAATTTTAGATATGTATGTAAGAGCTGTGTAAAGGTAACAGTATAACAACAAGGTATACTATCAACAAATTCTAAGTATCTCTTACCACAGGGGAAAAAAAATAAAGTGCTTGTATGCTTTAGAAAGTGATATTATCCTTCACTTTCCAGAAAGGTTCTGGGAAAATGCAGAAATCTCACTTCTGCTCAGTGTGCAACTGGTAGGAAAAAGGCAAACAAAATCATGTTCAGAATGAAGTCTTATTGTGCTATCAGAAGCCAACAGCACTGCCTAATTTACACTGCAACTGTGCACTGAGTATTCACCAGATATATGTCAGTATGAAATAAATGTGTCTCGAAGGATGACAAGGCCATGAATAAAACCTACCTGTAAGTGACTTTAGGAACCCTTTTTTTTTTTTCTCTAGAAAAGAGACGTGTAAAAATGCATGAAAAAGGTTTTAAACATAATAAAAAATACTATAATAAAAGATGGACTAGTTAGTTCACCAGTATTAGTTTTTTTATTTCCTGAAGTAAGGTTTATCTCTCTTCACTTTGGTTCCCGTGCCCATGGTCCCTTGTCTTGCTGTGTCCTAGAGGCTATTCCAGGTGATGCTCCATGATTCATGCACCTTAAGAGTGCTTCATGAGTCGCATAACTTCAGAGTAAGACAATTTCAATTTTCCTCTTCACAATGTCATCGAATAAACGAAACACCTCATAGCATTTAACTGAACAATGAAATTTATTGTCATACAGAGTGGATGAGATCAAGAGTTTAGATTCAAAAGAACATCAGCTAAGATCAGTGTTATAAGTTGCCATTAATAATAATAAATCTTATGGAAGGAACATAATAAAATTGATGGTTTAAGGTATAAATCAAGATGTGTAGAGTGCCTATGGGGAGATATATGCTTGATGCAACAGTCTTCTTTCTTATTTGAACACTTACGCTATCTTTGATCCTGCCCAATACAGGCTTATGCTGTTGTCTTACTGCTGGCAGGTTACAGGACTAATGTGAATTCAAATCTGATTTCAAGTGACAATCAAATATTTTTATCTTTTGTTCTACCTATCTTCATTTTTCTCCACTAGTATGGTATTTCAGGGAGATGGAAATAATGAGTAAAAACCACTCAGTTTCAAAGTGATTTCTGACAGCTGAGCAAAGTCAAAGCACAGTCATACACATGGGTAGATATTGTGTGAAAATCTTACAAATTTCCCAACAAGCTTGCCATTAAAATTACCAGAACTTCTCATCCTAATTGTTTCTTTTTTTTGCAACAAAGTTAGAAGAAATATTTTAGTCTCTTTCCTTGGGACTATAACTCCTTTTGATTTGTAAAATGGACAGTATATTCTCACCAATGACCAGTATGAATTTCATTTGTTTCTCCACTAAGAAACAGGATAGACTGTCTCTCAGGTTTCCATCACAGACTGATTCCACATTTGCATATCTCAAAGGTACCCTGGCTTACTGTAGACACATTTAGGACACAGCTGAAAGGACAGAAAGAAGCAAGGAGCCCTTCCAACAGAGACACAGTTTGCTTAGACTATTACAGTAACAGAAAGTTTCTGGCATCTGCCCTCCCCCAGTCAGACTGATAATGCTGAGATCACCATGGCACAGCATAAAGTCCACTTTGGGCTTGAAAAACCTACCAATACTGTGTCTACCTATTTCTAGGCATCTCACATAAAATTTTAGAAAGAGAAAACCTGAAATTGAGGGAAAAAATGCTTATGAGAAAGAAAATTTTATATTTTATACAATGAAAGGGTAAACCAGTGATAGCTTTTCAAGGAAATTCTTAGGTTCAAACAATGTATATTTTAGTTGGTAGCTCTCAGTGACTTTGGTGATATATAGAGAACTATTTCTTATTTGTGGAGACATTTTAGCATTTTGTTTGGTATATTTTCGAAAGTATGACATTGGCTGTATTTCTGTTTTGCTTATGCAAAAGCCAAGAAGTTTTCTCATCAACATTATCTTTTACTTCAGCTTCTCATTTTATTTTAACTCCCACAGTAACTAATCTTGTTAGAGAGTTTCAGCCAAATCAGCCAGATGCTCCTGACTCCCATAATATTTTGTAAAGTCCTCTTATGGAGCCTTGCACAAAGGGCTGTATTCCAATAAAACCAAACTGAAGCTGAAACACCAAACAGATGATAAACAAAAGACAGACAGGGGAAGGGAGAGAATGTTTGGCACTTGAGGGGAGAAAATCCACACGCTTTATTGATCGTATTTTTGTTTCTACTACTGGCATCCAAATGTTGGTTTGATTATATGAGAGTTTGAATTCATATGGTTGAGGCAAAATTTGTTAGCCTACAGTTTATGGTATTCAAATGCTTTTGAAAAAAAAAAAAAGCGCCTTTAACAGGAGTCTCAAACAAGAATTTTTACTCAGGAAGGTGAAATAGGAATAGCTCTTAACATAGAGGAGCTATCTACCCACCAGTGGACCCATATATGTCCCAGCCCATATGCAGCAGGTGCACAGTATCATCTTTATCCATGAAGTGGAAAAATTTGGAGAGGGAGTGCATCTGAAAAGCCAAGAAGCACAGATACGGACCAGAGAGAGTCATATCTCTGGTGAGCCAGTTCCACTTATGAATCTGATGGGAACTTTGCAGATGCGTGTTGTACCAAATGCATTTTGATGATCACCTATTGATCAGATTGAGGAAATACAGTGGAAAATGTTAAAGGTAATATGCTAAATGGGCAGAAAATAAGTCTGGGTGCCAAATTATTTTTTTCTGTTTCACTTTCACTCACTAAGGTGCATGGGAAGTGCTGCCACCTGTCAGTGTGATTGGAATTATTTTTTAATACTTCAACTGGCGCCAGCATCCTAGGACTTGGATCTAGTATGATTTTATGTTGATTTAAATTATTTCATAATCAAATTGAAGGAGAAAGTGCCTATAGCTATGTTCAACTTTATAAGGGTGTTAAAACAAGATACTAAGTACCGTTAATGAATACCTTACTGAAATGGGATGTGACCATGCAGCCCCAAATGCAGTATTTCCATTGCTAGTGCAGGCCCCAAGTGCTGTACTGACAGGGTGTGGTGGGTTGACCTCGGCTGGATGCCAGGTGCCCACCCAACCGCTCCACCACTCCCCTTCCTCTGTGAGGGCCACTACAGGGAAGTGAACTCCAGCTCAGCCAGACCCAATACAGATGGGCAGGCCTCAGGACAGAGGTTTGTCAGGCTTGCTCTGTCTGAAATTTTCTTGCTCTGTAACTTAGCTTAGCTGTGGCAGTACTTTCTCTAACTGGACAGGTGTCTGTGGCTAATTTGTTATACCTTTTTTTAACCTGTGTATGGTGCTATGCTAGTTTTATATACCTAACAGGAACTAGCAGTTATTTTGGGCTGAATGAGGTATTTATAATTCTCATTGCAAAGACAATATACAGAAAAACAGGCCTTGAGAAGAGGCCTTGAGAAGCAGAGACATAGGATGTGCTGCAGAAATCTATCAGCATGGGATGACAAGTGATAGGGTCCCAGTTTTGCACTGCAAATCCCACATCTATAAACAGCTCACCTGCTATTAAGGAAATGCCAACCTGCAGCTGGACAAAAGTGGATTTAGGCGTAGCAAATAAAGGAAAAATAATATCTCACACAAGTAAAAGATAACACATACAGCAAACTAGGATGTTACCTGGATGTTACAGACCAGTGAAGAAAGTGCAAAGGTGTAAAACAATCCAGGGAAAATGACACCAAGTGGATTATAGAGAGAGGAGCAATCAACCATCATCACATTCCTCTCGTGAGGTATGCCAGGTACTGATAGCCATGTCACTACAGCCACAAGCCACGAAACCAGAAACCTTAGAGCCAGGGCAGCCTGGAAAGGCTGAGCACAACACTGGGAAAAGTGTTAGCAGCTACATGTGTGTAAAACAATTTAAACTGCATTTCTCTGTAACAATTTAGATCTGAACCAATAATGATAAGATATTAGCATTTCAGTTATATTAATAAATTATTTCACAAAATAAACATTGAAACTAAATACGCAAAAATTCAGCTATGTTCCTCTAAAAATTATCTCAACCAAAGAGAAAATCAGACTAAACAGAAATAAAAAAACCTTTTCAGTTTTTTTCAACTAGCTCTGTATTGCACAACATGAGAACAAGAATATATTTGGGTTTGCATTGTGTGCCTTTATATGAAGCATTTGATGGTAGACAACTCTAAAAGATTAGCACTTTGAAAAAAACACCAGAAACATGCAAATTAGAAATTAATGATGGTTAAAAATTTAATGAAATTTAGATTATGCTATTTAAATAGATCATAACTCTATCAAAACTGTCTTACTAAGTTAGTGTGTTTAGACATGATTCATTGACTAAATTAACTTACATGCAACAAAGTAACCTTTAATAAAATGCAGTAACTTAAGATCTCAGATTGAAAAAAAAGGTCCAAATTGCCTCTTCTGTTTTAGGCCCTGTAGAAAAAAATTAAAACCAAAGCACTGTTGTCAATATAAGACACAGATTTGTACCACAAGTAGATTTGATCTGGGGGATTTGGGATGCCATATTATCATAGACTGCCAAATTTTGTCTGATTTTTTCTAATTTGTTCTCACAACATACATAGGGGCATCAATCAGTTGAGGGGGCAGTGGGAAGGAGGCTCAAACAGAGGAAGGTAAATGACCAGCTCTGAGAAATGTGGATTGTCTCAAAGTCTTGTATACATCTGGATTCATTACATAGGCATTTCTGGGTTTATCTGGATTCATTCCATCAGCTTCGAATACTTAAGATAAGCAACTGAGAAGTCCTAGTCCTACAATTTTTACAGTCTAGTTAATTACAGTTGCTATCATGAACATAATACAACCTTGTAGCCCTGTGGCGCAGTATTGCCATGGCTAGTAATGGGCCACAGTCTAAAAACTGTGTTGCAAGGACTCAGGATTAAGGTCTGCCAGCTTCGCTCCCTCTGAAACGCTCCTGAACTGCTTGCAGATTTACTTTACTTGGTTTAGCTTTTGGCAGCTATTTTTCTAGTTGGTGGGTGACTGTGACTCTTGTTTTCTTTTTATTTTCTTGCATATATATGGTAGCACCATGGTTTTAGCCTTAAAACCTAGCTACCATAGAACCCAGGTGGGTAGGGGAAGGGTGCACATGACATCAGAATAAGAGGTAGAAACTGAGTCTGAATAACAATTTTAATCATGTTGTTATTATTGGGTTTTTTAATATTGAAACTGTTCTGTACAGAAATATTCTTTTTTCTATAATAACAATTCATTCTTTTTTCTGTAATAACAAATCTATAGAGAACTGTTACTCAAGAATTTCAAAGATTTCAATAATACTGACAATAATCTTGTCTCCCATTGTCCATAAACAAGATTCTGAATATAGCAGTAATAATACAGTATGGTAAAATAGTTATAGAGATTAATTTAATAAATGCATTTTGAAGACAAAATATGATGGGTAAAGATGTGCCTCATACTTCTGATGCCTGAAAGATGCAATGCTATTTTCATGTTAGATTTGGTAAATTTAAGGATTATATAAGATATGGTTATACAAACTTACATCAAAATATTACGGTTTAACATAGAACTATAAGCAAAAACTCATTCTGAAACTAAGAATTTGCATCTCAAATCTAGAAATATTAAGTGATCTAGTTACTCAAGTCAACTGGACTTAAAAGCCCAGATGGAGACTTCTTTTCTTATTTGACTTTTTCGTATGTGAAAGATACGTGTATATCAGTAAGGGGAGAATATGCATAGAGGGATACAGAAAGAAGGGTCTACAAATCCCTTGAGAAATAAATAAACACTTGTAAAAGCTGTAGGAGGTAGAGTATTTTAAAAAACTGGTCATTGAAAAAAAGACATATCTGTATATACAAGGAAACATGGAAAAGAGATCAGAAGCGTTGGCTGTAAATCCATGGTAGACCAGTTGAGAAAATTTTTCTTCACTCATCAAAGTAAAGAGAAAATGGAAAGAAGATAAAGTCATTATTGAATACATGATCATGAATAAAGATAAACTAAATGGCTCTAATTCTGGACCAATCCTTTGTCTCTGTTTTAGGAAAGGAGATTGGGGGTAAACACATGACAGAAGTTGTTAGACTGCTCAAGCCAAAGTGAAATTAAAACTTCAGGTACTCAGTATACTCCAGCTAGATACTAGGTAACCGCAATCTCTAAAGTCATTCACCCTGAAAGTTTGTCATCAATATTTCCCTTTCTCTGCTGCAATGATATTACACCATTGAAAAACATTTAGCAGAGTACCTCTGCTAAACACACTAGGCTAATCTTACAGTTTTATTTGTCAAAATGACAGGATTTGTAGAAAAAAAAATACTGTACATTTGTTGGAATTTCAAAAGAAAGGTGACCTGATTCTCTGTGGGAAATGATTTGTCAGGACAGAGCACATAAGACGTAGCAAAAGACAAGAACAGTCAAAGAAAAATTGCTAAAAATAGTAATAAAAAAGGAAACTATTAGACTAGAGGCAGATCAGTAGCAGAGTTCCTCAAGGACTACTCCAGAAGATCTTTAATGTTTATATTAATTATTTGGCACAAAAATAAAATCTTGATGAAAATTGTTTAACATACAAAGTTAAGAGGCAAGTAAATATAAAGAATGATTGGTGTATCATGCAGAAAGCATATAATGTTTCTAAGGACTAGTAATAAAAATGGAATGGAATGTAACTGAAACTTGAAGCCTTATGAAGAGGGACAAATAATAATATTTTACATCATTAACTGGAAATTTATCAATTGGCAGTGACTTAGAAATAGAAAAGTCTGACATAGTTGCAGTTTCCTGCGCTATTAAAAACTGAAAATATGATGGACTTAAAAATATGATGAAAAAGAATGTGTGATTTTACATGTTTTATGGGGAAAACTGTGCTATTGGACAAAACGCTGTTTAGAGAATTTTGCCTATAATATCTTTTACCATCTTGGTCACCTGTGTTAAGCAAAAATGAACTGAAATAGAAAGAGTTGCAAAATAAAATGACAGATACATCAAGGTAAGGAGGAGGCATTGAAAGAGACTTAGAAAGTTTTTCTACACCAAACAAACCAAAGTCTTAAGGATACAACTAAAAGAAGGAGGGAAGAATCAAAGAGCAGAGACAAAAAATATTAAAATAAAGTGGATTTATGCCAGCCAGAAACAGAAGGTTTCTTCACGTTAGAAAGTTTTTTAAGCATCAGGGAAGCAAAGTTGTGGACTAAATTCCTGTAAGTCATCATCTTGAAGATCTGACTAGTTTAAGGTAGGGCATAATATTTTATTAAAGTGATTTTCTGATGTTGCTTTCTTCAATCATATACTAAATGACCCACTATATTATTTTTCCTTGTAGTTTCTTACATCTTTTATGTGTTGCTGTTTGTAGCAAAAGGAAACTTGGTCTGAAAGAAGAATTTTGTTGCACACACCCCCACCTCTCCCTTGCCAGTAATATGGAGTTTATTAGTAGTCTGAGACATATATTAGCATTATTAAGAATGATTATTATCATTATTAAGAATTATATGTTTATCTCCATATTTTTCATATCCATTGCAGGTTCTAACCTGCAAATCTTTGTACCACCATTGAACTCAGACTAGGATGAGTTCCTTCTATGTATTTTATGTGGAAATTTTTCTTTCTTTATATTAAGCCTCCCAAAAGTGTTTGAAATATCTCAGTGCCATTGTTCCCCTTGCATGTGCAATTAGTCAGCTCAGTACTATCTTTCGTGTTATAGGGAAGAAGAATAATGTGAAAATTCATGAATGATTAAGAAATATTCTTAGATCTAATGACCTTGATCTAATGTGTCCTTGGGAGTTGCAATTTGCTTTAGCTTACAAGTTTTACATCCTCTGTCAAATACATCTTCTTTCTCATGTTTGTGGGGTCCATAGGACTGCTTCCTTCTATTATTGTATCAATAGATTTTGAGGGTTAATGCTCAAAAATCATTTTAGGACCTATGCACTTTTCACGTGTATAAAAGAGATTCACTACCAGCTATCATATAAAGCTCAATATAAACTTCCTCTTTCTGCACCTCTCAAGCTCTAAAGTCAACATATGCATCACCTCTTAAATAAGTTTGCTAGCTTTAAATTCTTTGTTTTGGTTTCATGAGAACTGCTTCTATCAGGGAGACTCATTTAACTCTGTCTAGAAACAATCTCCTAGTCTTCTGTCAGAAAAGGCAGACATTGCTATGAATACTAAAACTGTTAATGCTCCCATTAAAATTGAAGTAAGCCACCAGAGTTTGAAAGTGTGATTAGTCAAGACCTATGCAGAAAAAGACCTTGTTCTTGGAGCTGTTAAAGTATCACATTCAGATCATCAGAGTAGTAACCTCTTGAAAATTTTTTGTTTCACTGCAGTTAATAGATTTTTTCAATTATTGTCAAAAAAGGACCTGTTTAGGTTGGTGGTTGTTGTTTTTGTAAATATTATTAATAATAATTTCAAGATGTTATTAATAATAATTGCTCTAGACATTTGGAGTACTGGAAATAAGTATTTAACAAAATTTTCATTCATAAAATGCAATACTGTTTCATTCCATCACTTTTCACTGGCACATTAAGAACATTTAAATTGAGTAGCTTTTTGATGAGCCATTGTTGCTAGCTTTCTCTTGGAAAAAGTTTCTCTTTGTCATACAATTCTTTTAAGTAGTTGTGCTCTTGAAAAGATCCAAAGGCCACTATAAGAGCAGGCAAATTAAGGAGTTAGGTTATGAGTGAGATGTATTTCTGCTGGTCAGCAGGGGAAACTGAGGGTGCAAAATATGTACCAACTTCAAGATTCCTTCCTTCTAGCATACGAGGTACTGGCTGCAGGAATTAAGATCATTTAGTGTTTTCTATCTGTGCTGGTGACCCTAAGCCTCACCCTTCTCCAATCACTTGAAAAATCCTTTCCCAGAAGTATTTTAACTTAAAGTTTGTATCTAAAATCTGTTTCTGCTTTATCAAGCAGGAATCAATCTTGAGCCTTCCAGGCTCAACTCTAACTATAAGACTATATAAAAATTAGCTGCAGAAGGGCAGGAAGCTAAAATATTGTGTGACATGTGCTGTTTTCTTCTTATTTTTAAGACCTCTATATTTCATGGTTGAATAATTTAGAGTCTAGTTTGGCAGATGTGAATACAAACATACTAGATCCCAATCTACTCTCTGTATGTGTTCACTCACTTTCTGTTGCCTTCCACTTGCCAAGTAAACTTTGTGGTTTTGGGAGTGACATTAAGGCAATGAAATTCCAAGCCTGAAGTTTCCAAACGTTGCTTAAAAAATGTTGGTACAATTACCTTAAGGAAAAAGCACTGACTTCATTAACCAAATTTTTTATTGCTTTCTGAATTTTAAAGTAACAGGATGATGGTAGCTGGAAAAAAAAGTATAGTAAATTGTTCCTTTCTTTCACCTTTTCTTAACATGATGGTTCTCTAATCCATTTTTTTTCTGAACCTTACAACCTGCCTTACATTTTTGTCTTGTTTGTATTGATTTGGTCCTGTATTATCTGAGTTGCTAAGTTACTGCATTTAGAACGGATAATGATTTGGCTCTGTCTCATCTATTTCATGTGGAATGTTTTGGGTAACAGATCAATTTTTGATTTGCTGTGGAAGACTCAGATCATGTCTTCAAAGTATTTTCTCTTATGTTCATATACAAAAGCACTTACTGTCTCAAAGGAGAGAAACTTAAACTAATGAGATAAACATGGAAATTTTTAAAATTTCTCTTACAGTTTGATGGTAAATAGGGATGGGTAAACTAGCATGAGCGAGAAGGATGTGCAACGTACAGCAGCAAGAGTACATTTCTGAGAGGAACAATTATTTTAAGTATACACAAGAACTTTTCCCCATCTATATTTCTAGGAAAAAAAACAAACCACATGATGATGCTCCTGTAATCAGTAAAGCAAGAAAGGGAAAGAGAGAACATATCTTCAGAGAATAATTCTTATTTTTCATATAGACTATTTCTTTCCATTGACCGCAGCAGAAATTAAAAGCAATTATTTTATTAGTAATATGTACTTCAGTTAGGTACCTAAAGATAGAACAATCAGCTCTTCTAACCAGAGATCACATGATCTATTTCACTATGTCTATGATAGGATACTACAAAGATCTCTCTAATCAACTTTCTAAGCTTAAGTACGCTTAACTTGTCCATGAAGTAGGACCCCATTTTAGATGACTAATAAACCTAAGTGTTTCAAAGGACCCCTCAGCTTGAATTCGGAAAGGTATTAAAAAATGTTTATGATCATAATGGAGATCTGTATTCAAGGGTATTATCATGGAAAGATCCTGAACATGTTATTTTAGTTTTATGCCACTGGCTCAAGTTATAATAGTAACTGGATTTTCATTTTGAGATTTTGGTACAACTACTGCCTGGAATAAATGTGAAATTATTCACGGCAGATGGTCTTTGCCTATCTCCTGGTGGGTGGATTTCACTCTCATATACTTTCCAGAAAAATAACTGTAGGAAAAAAGCATGTAATAATAACCAACAGCTGTCAAGTGGGAGGAAAATAGCTGCTACACTCCACTCTGGGGTGACTGTGCTTCAGTGGTGTAGCCCTGGGAAAGCTATGCTGTATTTGTAAAGCACTGTAAGAGCCTGGAATGAAAGACTCTAATAAATGTCTGATTTCTATCTACCCAATCACAGTAGTATAATATTCATTGTGGGCTGGTAGTTACCACTGCATTTCATACTGGTTGCCTGTTTTAAAAATAGTGCTCCTTTAAAGTGCACATTAAGTATAACACTGGTGTTACATACTTCTAGAGCAAAGAAATGGAAGATGTGAGGAACTGGATTCATAGTAAAAGCACAGACTGGAAAAGAAAAATAAGTGTTTTCTCAACAGAATAGGTAGGATTCATCTCTGACAATCAGTGTACATTCATCATCTAAATTTAATAACAAATTTTTTTTTAGAAACGTCCTAGTTAAACAAAATACACCCTTTTGTGTTCAAAATGTATGGTTGTTTATTTCAGAGTCAGAATGCATCAATAATAGATGATATTGCTGGGTAATGTGTTTAGCAAAACATACTTGGACTTTACAGAGTATATTCCTGCAGTTCAGATGTATTTGTCACAAATTTTTGTTTCCAGTTTGGTTTGGGGAGAACATGCTAATTTGGATAAATTTCTACAACTGTCGTTTAAACAAATCCCCCAAAAAAGATTACTTGTTTGGTATTTATGAATTAGTCATGCAGGTTTGTTGGAAGGACATCACTAACCTTTAAATATATAAACAGATGGAAAACAGGAATAGTGACTCAAGAACTTGTCAAATGGCTTATTCACAATAAGGGTGTATGTAATCTGACAGGTTACTTGTGTTCCACAATTTCAGTATCTTTCCTAAACAGACCATGAGAAGATCAAATCATTTTTATCCTTTAATTTTGAATAAGATTAATATTTTTTTAAAAAGAAGTTTAAGGAATAAAAGTTCAAAGCAAGAAGAACTACTCAGCTACACAGAGATGAGACTGAGAACGACTAGCTCAAAAGTAGCATAGGCAGAAAGAATGTTGGGTTTATCACAGAACCCAAATTAAACATGAGATGGCAATTGCTAGTTTGATTCAGATATTGTCATGGATCCTATTGCTGTGAACATGACAGAAAAGAATGAATCAAGCCCAAACGTTATTTATTACTTGACGAAAAAATGTCTAACAGACGTCAGCTGCACCAGGCATGTCTGTCCTCCCAAAGCACCTCTAAACTCTGGAATTCCATGATTGTCCTCTGTAGCTGACACCTTCTGCCATTCAGATCTTCAACTGTGAAATAAAAAGAAGCATATTGATCAGACATTTCTCTCTGACATAATTTCTTTCTTGCCTATTCTGTGGTACAATGGTGGAAAGGAGCAACAATTGTTGAGATGTCATATACTATATTTGCTATATGAGGATGGCTTGCCTGCATAATGGTATGAGACGGAAAAATTGCCAAGTGCCCAACTCTATGTTTACACTCAGGAGCAGGACTAATCTAAACTGACCTTAGCTGCCTAAATGTAACCTAAGCATATATCTTAGACATAATCTAAGTAAGTAACCTAAGATAATTACCACCAGGCTTCCCTCTGGTCAGTGAGAAAGAGAAAATTTCTACAAGGCCATTCATTCTGTCTGTTTCCACAAGGTACAAAAATACTTTGTGTATCAAAATCGGGTAAAACAAATTAAATTCTTACTGGTTTAGAGCCCCAGGGACCAGGCATTCCACAGCCAGGACCTATTGCTGAGAGAGGATGACAGACAGAACAAGCCAGACCACACAGCCAGGAAGTGTTTTTGGGACATTTTTTTGAAGGTCTCTCTTTTTTATGAGTTTTGCAGTGCTTTGCTATCGCTATTTTTGCACGAGAATAATGGAAGGGGATTCCATTAAATTTGCCAAGGGGATTGTAATTGGACTTTATACCAGTGAGGTAAAGGAGTAAAACAAAAGGAATGAGCTATTATAGAAGTAGAATTTAAATGGAGGTTGCATAGAGATGCCTATGTGACAATGAAGACTAGGTAAACTAGACTAGGTACTTCACTGGGGGCTTTTCTGCCCAACACCAAACATACTTCAGTGCAGATAATGGCATACCCCAAAAGAAAATTATATTTAACCTGCCAAAGCTGAGCTTCTCTAAATTGGTTGATAACCTATTTAATGCAGTTGCATTCATGATCTTCAGTTAGATAATGGTCATTCGGGTTGAGACAAACAGGATGACATTAGGGGTTTTGATTTAAAAAGAAGGGTTGAGAAATGGTGTTTTTACTTCATACAGTTTTGTTAACCTGTTTTTCCTTGTAAGATATTCCATTTTCATTACTGTCCCTTTCACTCCTCTCTAAACTCATATGTTAATACTATGAAATAGCATTTTGTAAATTATTAGTCTCTAGGTTCATCAATTATGAGTATGTTGGTATCTATTATGAGTATGTATTATCTATTATTTTTTACATTTTATGTAATCTGTATATAGAATTTAGCTGCTTAAGCTTCCAGGTAGGAACTGGAAGATACATTTGCACTTTTTTTTACAGAGAAATCACTAGATATGTAGCCATACTTCACCTGTACCTGATAGAAGGGTGATGTGTGTTGAAGAATATTTTGAGATAGAAAGTATTCCAAGCACTGCGCAGGACTTAAAATGGCTTCAAAAGTATGCACAGTCCAAAAATTACTAAAATTGTATAAAACAAAAAACGTTGATTGCAGAAAGAGAAATCCAGTAGCTGACACAAATAAAAGGCTGCTTTTTCTTCCCCTCCCAGTTTTATCATCCCAGTTAACAGAAAAGTCATGAACTCTCAAAATAATGATGCTTTCAATAGCCCTAAAAAGTGTAAAATATGAAGCCTTTCTAAAGACTGATATAATATCCAAGGTAAAAGTTTCCATTTAATGTAGCTAGTATTAAGTAAGCTGGGTTCTGTGATACTTTCATCAGTTTATTTCACTAACTGAATATTTTAATAATATTTTCATCAAATATTTATATTAAAAATCACAGACTAAAATGAAACAAACATCGTTTGATAGTCAAGGTAGTTTCCAGGTGTGTATCATTTTCTAATTCTCACAGGGTGCATTTGCAGTAGCTTAGAATTTCTATTGTGTATCGTGATCTTGAATCTGACCTTACATTCAGTCTTATTCAAGATGCTTTTTGCTTTTTATGTGACTTTTTTCTTTAATTAATATTTGAATGCTACATTGACTACAGAATATCAAATGTGATGAAACTTCCCCTTTTTTTTAAACGCAGTCTAATATATTTCAGGTAAGACTGCACAAATATGTTCAGATGACTACCTATGAGTCAGATAACAAATTTAAAAGATGGCAAAATTTAACCAGTTACTGGGGAAATCTGTCACTTGAAAAGAAAACAGCTTCACCTAGATTACACTTCCTAAAAGTTTGCTGTTTGATAAATATAAATTAAAGATGGTGCTCAGTAGAATATTAAAGCGCAAAGATCAAGTTAAACCAGATTAAATTAATAGCTTACAGAATTTGGCAGTCATCAGTTCATTGACTAAATATTTACATGTTTGTCCCTCAAAATATCTGAATAATTTTTTATGAATTTGTCAGTATTTGACAACCCTTTCCTCCAGTTTATATTGAGGGGGTTTTTTTGTTATCACAGGAAGTCATTTAGGTAAGGGATAGATTTGGCTTTTTAAAAATATATATACCATATGTGCAAACACAAATATAAGGACCTATTGGATTGTTTCCAGAGGAGGGCTACCAAGATTATTAGAGGGGTGGAGCACCACCCCTCCAATAAAGAAAGTCTGAGGGAATTGGGATTGTTCAGCCTGAAGAGAAGACTTCAGGATGACCTAATTGTGGCCTTCCAGTACCTCAAGGGAACCCATAAGAAAGACAGAGAGGGACTTTTTACCAGAGCATGTAGTGACAGGACAAGGGGAATGGCTTCAAACTGAAAGAGAGTAGATTTAGATTAGATATGAGGGAGAAATTCTTTACTGTGAGGATGGCGAGGTACAGGAACAGGTTGCCCAGAGAAGCTGTGGATGCCCCATCCTTGGAAATGCTCAAGGCCAGGTTGGATGGAGCTCTGAGCAACCTGGAAAGTGTCCTTGCCCATGGCAGGGTAGTTGAAACGATAGTCTTTAAGGTCCCCTCCAACCCAGCCTATTCTATGATACGGGTAGGATGTATATCAAACAATATGTAATACTGATTCTACTGTTATTTTGATACTTCAATAAAAAGCACCTAAAGCTGCCACAAGGTCTCTTTACTTTCACTGAGACTCAAAGACCTCAATTTCTGCTGTTTTATTATTAGCTTACTACAGTACTTGCATGAATGTTTACATTCTTTTACAGCATGTGTAAATGTATTTTGAATATTTAACATATCTAATTATTTGAAGAAAAGGTTTTGCATTGTATAAAAAGTATTTAATGAAATCTGAACAGAAATTTGCTCTTACGTCATTTGACTCAATGAGATAAGTGACTGGACTCATTCATTCATCTCAAATTACATTTTGGGAAATGTTTAGTCTTTATATCCACCTCATTTTGGTACACAAGCTAGATATGTATCAGCGGTTCAATTTGAATTTCACAGTTCCATCAGGCAAGAACAGTCTTTTGTTTCCAAAGCAGTAAACGCACTGTTGATAATCCACAGAATTTGTCCACAGACCATTCAACTTCCTGTTCATATATATTTAAAAATTACTCGTAGAGACTAT
Organism: Oxyruncus cristatus; assembly: GCA_013399855.1. NCBI lineage: Eukaryota > Metazoa > Chordata > Aves > Passeriformes > Cotingidae > Oxyruncus > Oxyruncus cristatus. Next base: position 431,660 of record VXAY01004703.1, on the reverse strand, counting down.
TTGACTCTTCTACATAGTTGCCCTTCACAAAGATGTAGAATTTATTGAGCTTTCTATTGTAAGTTTTCAGTTCAACTGAACATATTTTAAAATTATAAATTAGTGATTTCTGTCCACAATACTGAATAAGCTTTATGGTAATATTTTATTAGTAATAAAGGTGAACAAGCACTTAAAGGCTTTAGAGTTTGAGATTCATAGCTAACATTTTCTGATGTTCAGGTAGAATCGGACAGGGTAGTAAGTGTAAAATGATAGAGTAGACAAAGGCATAGATGATTTGAAGCTATTAACCCTGAAGGCTTTAACAATAGTTCTGAGGCAGTTTCTGTATGCTGCATAGCTGTGTGAAAATAGCAAAGATAATTGTATTAGTATGTGGGGAATAAACACAGACAGCACATAACAGACAGTATAACTCACTGTGTTGCATGAGGGGAAAAAATTACCCTGTGAACCGTAACAGTAATCACAAATCTTGAAATATTTAAAAACAACTGTTAGGCATTGTGCAAGAAGGCTGTGTGACTCCAGGTAGAGGGTTATTGCAGATTAGGACAAGAGTTCATAAAGAAACAGTATTAGTCACCTATACAAGATTTGTACTACTTCTTTAACACCGTAATTTTCCACATCATTAGTCTAGTTTTGGGGATTTTTTAATTTATTTTTTTCAAGAACAAAACTCTCAGGCTATTTCTTGCAACATTACAATAATCACCAGAGATTCAAAGTGAAATTTTTATAATTCCCTCCTTTTTTTGTCTTTTCATATGAGAGAGTGCATTGTCCAGAAATACCATTTAATATTCTAGACTAATACTTTTATCTTCTTTCCTGCAGTCATTTGCACTTTTAGTTTTACAAATTATCCTTGCAGATTATTAAAACAGGTTTGACAGGGATCAAAGGTGAAGCAAAGCCCACTTAAGAACTTAAATTTCGAGTATTATCAAACGGTGTACATAGTTCCAAAGTCACAGTAAGAATTAATAGTAGCGCAGAAAAATGTCAGAATTATCATTCTTCAAATTAATTTTTAATTTATCTCTTTCTAACCTAGCTAAGGCTTATACAGGCATTCTGTTGCTCTTTTCTGTGCTTCCTGAATGAAGTTTTTTACAACACGAAGACCTTCAAGATATACTTAAGTAGTTTACTACAAATCCCACTTTCTCCTTAGTTTATTGCAGATCAAGGCATTTCTCACTACCTTTGTCCCAGGAAAGTTAGGTAAAAGTAAACACAGCCATTCTGGAATGGCTAGTTCCTCAGCGTTTTACACTGACATACGAACAGCTTCTTCCAGATTTCCCTGTGCACCAGCTGCAAAATTTTCAAAGCCTTCAGCATAATCTCAGCCTGCCTTTTTCCACTTGTTCCTATTTTACTCTATACGAGATCTATGATTTTCAAGTTTGACTGACTAGGCTTTTACCAACCACTGTCCTGAAACCAGTCATTCAATAGGCCTTTGATCCAGCAAAACACTGAAGCACAAGTTCGTTATTAAAAGAGAATACTGTTTTATTTATGGGATCCACTCCAGCATATAACTGCTGCTGCCTGTAGTATTACTTTTCAAAAATTCTAATTTGTACCCATGTCTTTAACAAACCAGGGCAAAAAACTCAGATTTCATAATATGACCTGCTGTTAGTCTTATCCTGGTAAGGAGACTTTACAAGCATTCAGTTGATGAAAAGTGTTCCTATCTATAACAGAAAAGAGTTCCCTGTTTTTCGTTTTGCTATAGAACAAAAGGTGCTACAACTTCTTGACAGGCTGAATGAGCACGGGGAGCTAATCAGAGCTTCTGCTCTTCCCTCCTCACAAAGACATACTTTTACTGATATAGCAGCTGGGTTAGTCCAGGAAGGAAAAAATTATAAATAATAATTTTGGCTTACTTTACTGTAATTTTAGTTATTACAAAAAGTTTTCAAAAGAACAGCAAAAAAACTCCACCAGTCTGACAATTTTAGAAACCACCCCCAACCAAAAGAAGACAAAACAACCAAAACCCACAGCTCAAACTTATAAAGGAAAAATGTATTAGGAACTTTATTGCCATTACTCTATAATTATTGCACAAGTAGATTTAATTTCAAATGGAAATGTTTTCGTGGCCACTAGAGGGCCACTAGACTTGTGGGCACTTCAAGTGAAATCAGACATGCTTTTACCAGCGTGACTGTGAGGCCTTTGAAGACATTGCTTTGATGAACAAAGCCTCTTAGGAAGTATATTTTTACCTCCAGTGTTTGGAAAGGACTTACACACTGGGTGAAAGTTACTGTGGGCTAAAGTGTAAATGATGCTGGTTTCTGACCCTCCAGCTGTTTATAGTATTTTACACTTTGTAGTATACCTTCTTCTTTCTTCAGATCATTTTCTCCTTATTCTGATCAATTAAATCAATATACAAATTTCAGCCTTCTGCACTTCACCTGGCTCAATCCCACCAGTTTTTAGAGTTAAACAAAAAGGCCTGTATTTAATCAGCTATCAGTCTAATTCCAGGCAAAGTCTTTTGTCAAAAATTTGAAGCCACTGATACTTCCAATCGCTATAGCAGATGAACAGCCAGACTTACTTTTTCACCCATTCTAGGCTTGCTTTTGTTTTTCTTCACCCACCAGAAATAAAAAAAAAAAATGTAGTAAAACAAAATACACTATTTTGCCATGTGCTTACATTTTACTGGTACTTGACAATTCAAAATAATACAGTGCTTAGCTGGTTTTTCCAGGTGACAGCTTCCATTTGATGCTCCTATGTACATTGCCGGCTCTATCACCTTTGTGCTGTATGTCCTTTAGTAGCCAGAAAGTAGAATGTGTTATGACATTCTGTGATTCAAACAGATAAAAATATCAGTTATCACAGCTGTGAGAACAGATTCAGTTCACCACCTTCTTCTGCTTGGTAAAATGCATATGCAATCAATCTCATTTTGACTTTCGTTTTAGGCACCAACCAGACATTTAAATATTCAAATAACCAGGTGATTTCCCTCAAACAGGTGCAGAAACAAAACTGGACCCCCAACTATCTATGGTCACAATTTTTTATCATGAAAAAAGCAAGAGAAGAAGGTTTTAGAAAACCTTTCTGGTGCCATGTATGCACAAATATTCACAACCAAGGACAATGCATCATTTATGCTTTGTCTATGATTACAGTTACTAAGCAGGCACTTCATCTATAGCACAAATATTCTGGAATATTCTAGAATTTGGAAATAAATGAACATTTTTTAAAATCATGGTTTTTATCAGAAGAAAATGTTTCATTGGTTAAATTTCTTGAAATAAAGACCTGAAGTATATTAATTGTTAACATCACTGACCTTTTCATGCTGTTTCAACTTCTTTGTTTTTTCCTTTTATTTACTTTTTACATATTTGCTTTAATTTAAAAGAGACATTGTACAGTTATTTGATTTCATCCTGGAATATCGAAAGAAAGGATGTATATTATGAAATATTTTTGAAAATGGAAGGTTCTATGCCAACAAGTGGAATGTAAACAGGAAAACACACTGAAAACATGCATTGAAATAAACATGTCAATAAGACACCAATAATTCAAATATCAAAACACAATTTTTGCCAAAGTAAGATTTCCAAAGGCAATTATGGATGTATATGCTTTGGTCTGTTATTTTTACTCCCTTGGTATAAAATAGAACCTTCATATAAGGGTATGTTGTGTTCATTTAATTCAAAAAACCCTGCCTGTTGTATGCACAAAAAGCAAGCATGTGACACAATCATTAAAGCTATTACAGGTGAACTTCAAATAGCAAGAATATGGAGAAAAAACAGTAAGTGGAAACTTCAGTACACTGTTGTTTTCAAAAGTTTGGGGGTTCTTTTTTTTTTTTTTTTTAAGAAATCTGACCTGATGCCTTCAGCGGTTTTGTTTTCCCTTACAGATAGTATAGTATATTGGTCTAGACTGTCCTGTTGCAGTATGTTTCTGGCTGGCTAAACAGAAGATACATTTGTTTTGCTGTTTGTTTCTACTCCTACACACTAATGTAGCACATAAAAACAGAAAAGCTTTATTTTTCAAACAGAAAAAAAAAAAGAAATCTCTTGTATTATTTCTCTCTGAAGTGTACACACGTAACAGCCACCTCAGTAGGAAGGAAAAACATTGGGAACTACAATAAGGGAAAAGAAAATCAGCAGTCTGCAATAGCTTATGTGACTAGATCAAATTGGTTTGCTTTTGGGGTTTTCACATCATTGTTTTTCATCAAACTGTGTGTATCAATGTCTTGATTGGTTATTTTTGTGTAGATTTCAAACACTGTTATACCTGAATGACTTACTACAAATAAACCAAAGTAATTGTATTTCTAGAATGACACTTCTTTTTGTACATTTCCTTTTCAGTGCAATGATGTGGTGCTACAACCCAGTTTAGAAGCTCCATGCTTTATCAGGTGTTACACTTTTATTTCAGGCTTCAAGAGATTTTGCCCACGCAAACTCTTCCAAAGCCTTTTGATTCTTTGGTACCTTGACTTCACTTCTGAAAACTACACATTTTTCTCTTTGAGATTTCTTTTAATGTGGGGAGAAAAACCCTCTGGCAAAAAGGGTTTAGGGGAAATAACATGCAACTTCACAAAAGCATTACACCTAATATTAGACAAACACTAACACAAACTTAAGTGAAACAGCACAATTTAAGTGAAATACAGACAGGTTGCCAACAAGAGGAAGAAATGAGATATTAAGAGAAGAAAGGATAAAGACAGAAAGAAAGGAGAGAGACATATTTATGGCTCTGGAGGTCACATGTAGACAGGTCGGGAGGACAGAAGTCAAGGTAGGATGGAGACCATGTGCATGTCTGTTTATAGACTCTGGCTACTGTGGTCACTCCCCCTAGGTGGGACCTTTGGCTCACTGCCACTCACTGTCCCCCCAGCAGAAGTGAGGGGTGCCACAGCCACTTAGAGGCTCCAGGGGGTGTGGTGTGGGTGGGCCACCAGGCGGACCTTGTTGACAGCCCAGCCACATGGCTTTCCCTGCCTTGTGCTCTGCATGGACATGGCTGTGTTGGCTCCAGGCCTAGGTCTAGCCCTTCCCCACCTTCCCCAGACAACATGGTTTTTTCGACCCATCAATCAAACAATCCGGTGAGATGTGAATCCAGTCTCTGACATGTAGAAATGTTGACCAGAGCTCTTTCCTGATATCTTCTGAATATGAAACGTATTCAAATAAATGCCTTGTTATTTACTTATACAGTACACTATTTTCTAGTAGAACTACATCCCAGGGGAGAGGCTGCCTGTAGAGGCTGTTCTAACTAAGCTGAATCCTTCTTGAGAGATTCTTTTTATTTCACTCTTAACTGTAATAGGAGGTAATTTCTTTTTAGGAGATGTTCTTGGAAAGGCTCCATATCTCTCAACAGCCAAATTTGTTGTCCTCCAGAGAGCATGGGTGTGCAGTCAAAGGAAAGGCCACAGGAGGAGGCTTCCTTGGCACCCAGGGTTTGAGCAAAGGCTGAAAGATGTTAAAAGGTGCTTGACAGCCTCCCACAGACCAGAGCTGTAAGGCAGCACGCCGGGACTGCTGTGGGGTCAAGTTTATGATAATCTGTTTGCCAGACATTCATACTAACACACAAATCCCTCTAATTTTAAGAAGACCTTGCAAGTTGCTTGACATACCCTCTCAAAACAGCTTTTCTACAGACACTATGTTTTGTGTTTCCATTTTGGAGCAGGTCATCAGATTAGGGACAGCAACTCTTGACAGAAAATTAACCCTGCTTCTTACTTTTGTTTGATAAAACCTCCATGCAAAAGCAATTGATGATTTATTCAGACTTGAAAACCTAGCACATAAATGTCCAGACCTAGAGAAACCTGTGGACATAGGGATGTTATTTATTAAGTGTGGGTTTTGTCTTTGAATTTGCTGAATCTCACTTTAAAACTAGACTACTGATTCTAAATCCATTGAGTATTGTGTCCTTTCAAGGTCTTTTCATTCTTCCACACTGTTTCTGGATGACAAATATTTGACTATTAAGTTCTTGCCTGACTGCTATCAGAACCCAATGAAGTTATTTCTCCATTATAATTGCCTCATTGTTATAATTATGCTGTAAGAATATATGTAAGTTTTTTCCAGCTTTCCCTGCCAAATGTGAATATATACATCTGGATACATATAAATGCCTATGTATGTATGTATACCTTTTACCCCATGTATTCTACTGTCAACTGAAGTTTTGATAGTGATCACGAATGGATAAGAACTTCATCCTGATTTTCAGCTTCTAGTGCTCCTTTTGTGCAGTTCTTGCTTTTCTATAATCCCATAATGACAGGACATCCTCTGTTTTCTGTCTGTAGTTTGGTTAATCTTTGTTTGTCTGCAGTTCCGCTGTACTGTATCTCAATCTGCTCTTTTGTTCGTGTCCTACATTTCCTTCACCTTCTTTTTTGTCTTTGCCTTTCTCTACTTTTATCTTCTGTTTTTAATCCCACTGCATGTTTTCTTCAGAGATTTTCAAAATGTTACTCTGACTTACCAGAAAATCCCTCCAGGATTTCATTTTCTCACAACATCTTGGGAAACTGTTCATGCTGAGTTCATGTCACTTGTGAATTTCTGGCTAACTAGACAAGATGTTGAAGGACTGAATGTGGAACAATTGTAGGTAATAACTAATTTTAATCTGATTCTGTCAGATATTGTCTAATTATACAGTAGTGGATAAGAAAAAAAACTTGGCATGAAATCCCCAACAACTTTCACGTACATGAGGAAACTCTGGTTGCAGTTAACTCACATATCTACATTACTAAAACTGACATGAAGAGATCTGTTTTTCTTTGGGGAATTCCTTTGGAAGCATCATCTGCCTATGTTATTTCCCACAGAAAATTCAAAATCTGACATCGTAACAGCCAGTCTCTCTGACAGAGTAACTGTGACTTGATCCATCAGGAATACAAGGAACATCACCTTGAATTACACTCAGAGAGTAGCCAGGTGGAAGTTCTTCACTCTTACAATGACAATATGTTGTGTTTCTTTGATGCCCTAGGTTTTCCTCTGAGTGTGTTTGGTTCGTGCTGCAACAGAAGGTTGTTTTTCAGAAAATGTCTAGAAAAATCTGTACGTATAAGAATACATATTTATATGTGCAAGAAATTAAGAGTCTGATTTTCTTCTGAAGCCACCCTATGACTGCATTTACAAATATGGCTGAAAAGAGTAGAAAAAAGTCTGACTGGCAACACAGGTATTTCAGAGAGAAAGGATGTCATGCTTTTGTACCTTGCCATGAAAAAAACCCAGCAATTTTCTTTATTTGCCCTCCCAAAAATACATTTGCAAAAATATCTCCAGATGTTTGTAATCTCAAAGTAACAATTTCATTATATCAAAAGAGTCTCAGGAGTTCGGATGAGAAATATTTTTCTCGCCTGGAATTGAAATCTGCAAACCCTTAGAATGTGAGGTTAACATCAGGTTGAATATTCTGGATGACATCTTTCTGCAGTGAATAGTCAATAAGTGTCATTCATTGAGCTCTCATGATATGCTGCTTCTTGAAACCTTTTTTTCTGCCACCTAAACAGTGATTTATTTCACTGACAAGTAATGTGACAAGGTATGTGCATGTATTCTTCATTGTGTTTATAGGCTTTTTTTCTTAGCGCTAACAATAGTTAAAATTTTCAATATAACTTCTGTGTTTGTATTTTATTAAGTTTATGAAACTAACTTTGGTTTGAAACTTCCTAATCTTTACTTCAGTCTAGCAGTGTATGTTTGAAAAAGTGTCAGAAAATTACTTCAGATTTTTCTGAGTAATAGAAGAATAAAAGTGTATAACAATTAGCATGTTAGAATACTAATGGAGCAGTAATAACTAAAAACCAACTGAGATGAAAAGGGGATTACACATTTTGCATACAAAAAGCTATTACTTTTACTGAAGTGACCTGAGCTATGTCATAGGTTTCGTCTCATATAGGCAATATGTGAGGATTTGAGGAAAAACTGAATACATCTAAAAGCTATAAAAAGGACTGTTAAGAAGATCCTTTGAAATAGAGATTTTCTAGAGGTTATTTGCTATGCAAGAATAACAGCAGTTAAAGGGACAAAAATTGGAAGGGTCTAGCCACTTCTTTTTACTCTGAGTCAAGAAGATTGAAAACCCCATTCCGATGACAGATCTGAATACGTGGCTTGCATACACACTTGGTGGATACAAGTCAGCATTAAGTCTTCAGCCTGAGATGATGGTCAGATAACTGGGTTTGGGGGACTCTCAGCCAGTGAGGAGCACATCATTCCTGGCACAGCCATCCTGTATTGCAGCAGTATCACATGGTTACACCACCTGTCCTGATAATTACATTACTAAGGTAATTTGAATTGTAGGTAACCCAATTTCATCTGGCTGCCTACAGATGTGAACTGCTGCTACATTTTTCCTCCACCAGGAAGTATAGGTGTAGCGACCAGGGTACAGAAACAGTATGAATAAGGTCCAGATCCAGTGCCTTCCTTATTGCTTGATATCTGTGTAGTCAGAGATTTAAATATTCTGAGGTGCACAGTTTCTTGGTAGCAACATACAGCTATTGTGCACTCTGATCTTAATCAAACTTTTCCAGAAAATGGATATATGGGATCCCACACGGTTGCATATGGGATTCATCAGAGAAATGCGGTCACCTATTGGTGTAATCATCTGCACTGAAAGAGTCATTCTACACTTCCTTTATAGATAGAAACAGCAACTGCCAGGGCACAATGACTCCTCCTAAGGTGGATGTCTGAAAGAGTTCTGATGACTCACTCTTCAAAAATGCTGAGTCCTCTGCCAGTTGTGAAAGGAGCTCATCTTGGTTATAGAACCTTTAAAGTTAAGTAAAATGTATCCTACCTCTGGTGTCCAATTTATTCTGGTCTTTATTTAGGGGACATATTAATGTTCTGGGTTACACAAAAGGTCTGGTATCCACCTTTTCTTGTCTCCAAATATGCCTTTTTGCCTTTTTTGTGTTTTGCCTTTTTTAAAGAGACTGAATGCTAATAATTAATGAGTCAAACATTGGACCACCTGCAGTGACAGCCCAGGTGCTTTTGGAGACTGGACTGCTGGTGCTCATGGCTCAGTCATCAGTGTGCTTTGTAACAATGCGCAGAGTGGGCACCCAGGTGCAGAGGGTGTGCACATCCAACACCTCAGGCTACAAACTGGGTTTTAAACAAGGTAAGGAAAGAGGAAAATCTTGCTAGGTGTGGTAGTGTTTCTTTGTCCTTACACAAATGACTCAGCTGTGATAATTCCACTCTGGGGAAGCACCAAGACAATTCACACACGGCCTGAAGATATTCTTCTCTGCTGATGAGCCGCAGTGGATCCACCTGTGCTGACGTAACAGGCAGCTGTAACACCTCAGAGGTTGTCAAGGACTCCTGAAATATCCCATGGTTCGGTACTACACCATCCAATGTGGAACTCCCTGTCCCAGGGGAGGTACCAGGGATGTTCCCAACTAGCATAAGTCAAATAAAAGACCACACTGAGACTTCACTCAGTGCTGGGTTTTCTTCCCTCGCCACACAGGACTTTCCTTACCATCCAGGGCTTCCACCACCACCTCAATGGATCTGGAATGTGACCACCACTTCAACAGGACTACAACCCCCGTTTGGACCAACAAACATCAAAATTGAAACAATCAAGTCTCATCACTGGATCCAAAGGGTGTCTTGTAGGTCCTTCCAGTCCCCTGGGGGATCTGCAGCCCTGCTCTGACTGCCTATACCAGTACTGCAGCCTCACTGCAGTGCCACACAAGCATCTGACAGTATCAAATCCCATCTCTCCACTGTTTTCTGCCATTGATGACTCTCCAACCATTCCTACCAGGTTTTCCAGGTGTGGGAAAGGCAAACCATGTGGAAGGGTGGCCATCTTGTCTCTGTCCTATGGCTACATGTGTTTTTTCCAGGTGGAAGAGGCCGGCTGCCATCTCGATTTGGTCCAGTGGGCAGGGCTTGGGAAGTTTCTCTTCATCAGTCAGTTTAACCCAGTTAAATCAGTATTGTTATTGGCTTTATTTTTTTTTTTATAAAGAGTTATTTTTTTATTTATATCTAGGCATATTTGGTCTCTCTCTCTCTGTATTGGAGAAACCAGGGGTATTGAATGTGAAGGAGGAGACTTCTCCCTGAGGTCTCCACCCCTCCAAATTGTCTCAAAACAAGACAAGTAATATTGCAGAATATTATGGAATACTTCCTAAGGGATTTTTTTTTTTATTACTTTATGTATTTTATTTATACCTCTTAGTAGAGAACAAGCCTATCATTACTTTTGACAGAACACAGCAGGCCTTTCCCAATAGCAGGAAAGAGCAAAAGCCTTTAAAAATGCCCAGTAGATGCTAGCTGGTATTTTTAACAGATAGAGTTTCCTTGTAGATATAAGCCACAGCCATGAGTTATAGCAAGTTTTAGTTCTATAAAGTAGTACAAACCAAACTTTTATGTTATCCTTCATATTGTCTTTTTCTCAGCTAGATGCATTCCAAGGTTTTGGCTTACACACAGAAGCCAAAAAAATAATTGAGGATAAGAGCAAACAAATCTATTATGCATCATCATCATGGCTAAGCTTCACGAACGAAGATTTGGGAAGGGCTCTACCCACGTTTGTTGGTTGCAAGCGCGTTGATCTATTATGCATTACCTAATTGATAGGGCACAAAATTATTCTCAGCTCCATTGTCTACAGAAAACTTAAATTCACTAATATTTGTACTTTGACTCTTGACATCTGAGAAATTTTCTGTCAGGAAGTTCTGCTTGATAGAGATGAGACTATTGTCACAGGAATCAGAAGAAAAGGTTAACATTAGTTTCCTGCATAAACTTTTCCTTCAGAAATAAAAGATTTGGGTTTTATTTTAAGTCTGTAGCAACAGAGAGGTTAGAGATTCAAATGCCAAAAAGAGAAAGCCTCGAGAGAATACCTAGGATTTATTTATCTTAACATTTTAATTAATTCTTTTCAGAAAGAACAAATCGCAAAGCAAAACAGGTTTCAACTCTGGCTTATTCTGCAAGAATAAAATCTCCTTTTATAAAACCAGGAATCTGTTTATTGTGTTCAAAGCTTGTCTGTAGCAATGACCTGAACCTGAGACAACTTTCTGCTACTGCATCAGGTGCAAAGTTAGATCCATTGATTGCATCCCTTTCTTTGGAGTCAAAATAAACACTAGGGGATTTGGGACAAGATCCAGACCACTGAGGGGTTTCCATCTCAGCAGACGACTTTTTAGATGGCATGGTTACAGACGAGGAGTGGAATATACAATAGTCAGTTACTGTACCTGGCATACTAGGATGACAAATGTTTATCTTCTACCCTTCCTTTTCTATAAATCTAGATTCTATTCTTTAAGAAAGAAATGACAATAACCTACATTACATTAAAAGTTTTGCTGGATTTTTCTTTAAATTTTGGAAACAATAGCAGGGAATCAAGCTGATCTTTTCTGACTCCCAGCAACTGAATCAGAGTTTCTGCAGCTAAGCAGTGTTTTTAAAAGTCTCATTCGTTTTTGTCTTAGTTAGAACAGCTGGGACCAGTTCATCACTGTGTGAGTGTGACCACATCTGTGTATTCTACACCCTCTATGTCATTTCCCAGAAACTGTTAACAATAGACCCCTTGCAGCAGCTGCCCAGAGCACACCTGACCCCTCAGGCTATAAGCTGGGTGTTAAGAGGCCTGTGAGATAGATGGATGTTCCTGTCCTCACACCAATGACTCTGGTGTGATAACTCCCCTCCAGGGAGTCAGTAGCACCTCCACACCCAGCCTGAGGGGTCACTTCTTCTAATGGGCCATCAAGGATTCCAAAAATATCCCACGACTCACAATCACCCCTTATGGAACTCCCCGCCCTGGGGGAGGTACTGGGCATTCCTGCCTGAACCTGAGGGAATATAATCTTGGGGTCTTGGGACTTCTGGTACCACTCGTGGAACCCAGAGGAGGACCAGAACCTCAACTGGACTGCAACCACCGCTCTCAACCAGACTGCGACCATCACTCTCAACTCTGCAACCATCATTTGCACCAACAGGTTTTTCCCCCCTTTTACTCTTGGACTTGGGCATGGGGGGCACGTGGGGCTCAGCATGGAGGCAAACGAACACCATTCTGTTCATGCCCCAGGGTGCCGGGTTATGCATCTGGGTTTTTGTGGGTAAGAACCAACTGTTCATCTGAATAATTGTATTTTTGTATTATTTTTATTAAATTGTAATTCTGACTTATAATTTCTTTTGAGTTGGGTTCATTTCTCTTGATGCTTTACCTTTAAACTAGCACAGTTTTACAGCTTAAAAATATGTTTCTGTTTCCTAAACAGTCCTCCTTGTACAAAAGAAGTCAAATATTTCCTCTTTAATAAAAATGACATTAACCAATGAAATACACTGACACATGTCCAGCCCCTGAATCTAAAATATAATTCATGATATCTGTCAATGGCTGAAATTACTATATATATAAGTTACTTTAAGATAATTCTATAAACCTATTCAGAGCTATGATGACATACCCTAAGAAGAAAAACTGTTTACAAATTCACACAATTTCAGTGTTTTGCTTTTAAATGTTTGAAGTACCATTCATGTGCCTTTTGAAGAAAATACTGTCTTCATTTATTCTTGATATCTTTTATGACTCTGTTGCAGAGTCATTTATTTTCGAATATTAAGAAATACAGTTAAAACCCATAGCAAAGCTTTCAATATTCCTTACAAATATAATTGCATGTACTGTGTTAATGTCATGATGCTGTTAAAACTTAAGATTTGTTAAAGATCATGACTTGTGGGTCTTTTGACACTGATATCCTTCTGAACACGGATCTCACTGTTTTTATGGAGACAGTAAGACGCATTTGTAGAGGTCTCTGTGGTGCAGAGTCTGCATGTTGTGAAATAGAACAGACTGATAAAATAAGGATGAGAAAACAGAATCCAAGAAATCCTTAAAGAGTTGTCAAGAGCAACTTTTGTACTTTTAGATATATTTATGTTTTGTGGAAGTTTTTTTTTGTTTATAGGTTATTGGGGTGAACTGGGAAAATGTATTCTGTATCTTCATCTCTTTTAGTGATGATCTACAAGGCTTTTCCCAGTCAATCTGTTCACACCCTTTTCTCATAGAATGTTTAAAGGTTTTACAAAACAAGGCAAGTAGGAAAAATCCCCACAGTTTTCTGAGGTTTTATGACTGATAGGATGGGGAGTTTGATACATCTGTAATCAGCAGAGATTCTGTTACTGATTTAGACACAGACAAAATATGTGGAAAGTTAGAAAATAAGTGTTTTATTAGATCTTTTATTATTACATATACAGTCGAACTTTAGGCACACAATTCCTAAACTGGGCAATTATCAGTTGTTCCTACATTATCTTTAATGGCACAAACAGAAGTGTATTCATGGAAAGACTCTACTATTTGCATGTTAAAAGGACTTCTGGAATAAAATGAGCTGTTTGCTACACTTGATTCATTTCTCAATAAAATGGGAAATACTGTCTTTGAATGGCTGTCTGATTTCAAAAGAGCATGCAATTATTTTAGATAATAAGCGTCCATAGAGAGAGTGTAGTAGCACAATCTAATCAAACAGGACAATGTGCTGTTGATTTTTGACCTTCTAATGTTCCACACTGTCAGAAATTTTTGAAGTGACCTTTTATGCTGCAATGTATTTGCCATTTTTTTTGTCAGCCTCTGATTTTCCTGGCCACGTGAGTTGGCACAACTGCTGCTAATGTAAACTTTTCACCTGATTTATTCACATGACCACATACAAACTCACACAGAGTAGCAATGCTTTGCCAACATTCAGAGAATGAGAACTGTACTAGGCTACATATTACATCCTTCTAGTCCTCTTTCTCACTCAAACACACATTTGGAAAATATTTTTCATTTCAGACAAAAAGGGAAAACATACTTCAGAGTTCAGAAACAAGAGAAACTAATTTCCCTACTATTTTTTGAACATATTTAGAAGAAGGGATTTCTTTTCCAAAATAAATAAAATCTAACAGTAAATGTACAGTAGTCTCTAGAGATGTGTATTATTTACCTTGATTTCTTCACTATACAAATAAAAATTTCATCCTTTCGACTTCTGACCTCTAGAGACTTTTCAATCATTGATGAATTGCTTTCAGAGGCCTATCACATAAATTCTTTGAGGCAAAAGAAGGTGGAAAGGTATGAAACAAAGAATTCAAATTAGGTATCTAACAGATTTGCAGAGGCAATTTAAAATCAAGGGGTGAGACTCCAGCTTTACCTGTCCACTCCTGGTTGAGGTATTCAATCCATTTGTGAGCCACACTGAAAGGATTCCAAATTCATAGATCATCTTATTTTGCCATTTAAGAGACTAGAAGCTTACTATAACCCCTTCTCCTAATCTTCCCCCCTTTACAGAGTTTTCGCTGCCTGTGACCAAAGGTTCAAAGGCCAAATTGATATGGCCCAGTCAAATAACTTTGACTTGGGCTCCTAAAAAAATTGCAAAGTTTTGAGATGTTGCTGCAGAAAGATCTCTGGAGTCATGCAAGATCAGAACTGTACAATTATAAAAAAGTCACGTCAGAGATAAGTTTATTTTCATTACCCATGTCAGTATAAATGTTACTGGCATTATTCAGGAAGAAACCAGACCTTTTCAGAGGTGGTTGCAAAGTAAGAAAGATAAAGGCTACATTAATTCTAAATTTATACTGCAAAGTTGTGATGAACTGCTATCCATGAATAAGTTTAATTCTGCAGAACTTCTCTTTACCTGCTGTGCTGCATGCACCAGGATCCTAGTCTTTTTTTTCTGTAAATATGGTTCTTTTTGGAAAACATCAACTGTTTCTTATGCCAGATTTATACTTAATGGAAACATGTTCACTGAGGAAGAAGTTTGCTGTGAAGGGGAGGAGAGGGACCGGTGCACTGCTCAGTGCTACCAGAACATAGCCCGAACATGCAGAGGAACTGCAAAGGGATCCCAGATTTCTAAGTCTATAATGATAGAGGTCAGAGGCAGAAGAGCTGATGAAAACAAAACTGTCCCTCTCCTGGATGACACTCCGGAGAGAACACATCTCTTTAGACTACGTAGCTGGTTGTGGCAGAAATCAGAACAGACAGATATTACACGGCAAGAAACATTAATTGGGGTTGTGGCTGGGGAAGGAGTGGATGCCAGGGCCTGCACAGGTACAGTTGAAAGGATTGGGAAAAAATAAGGCACAGGGTCAAAATAAATCAAGGAAGTTGTGATGTTTGATTGAAGAAATACTGAATTAGAGAGTTGTGAGTATGTGAGAATTAGAGTATGTGCTAACATACCACATTGGGCTTCCATATATGGGTCAAATAATATATAATGCTTTAATCCTTTAAAAAACTTTTTCTACACCTCTGAGACAAAATGGGAAGGTCCATCTAAAATAGTTCTTGTTCCTGATTTAAGTGTCTACAATGTTGTAGGCTGAGAGCCTGAGAGAACCTCTGTCCCACACAAACACAAGCATTCACCAAACACAGCCCTAGCAGCTAATCAGAAAAATTACAAAGAAAACCAAGCATTAAAGATTAACTATATTCTACTAAAAAGTTGATTTTCAATATTGCGAACCAAAAAATCTTTCCATCACTCAATCAGAATTATATGGAAAGAGAATAGCAACATAAAGTGTTCATTATAACAACACCTGTATTTCTTGAAGAGGGTTCCAAGAGTAGTGTCAGAGGAGTGTGTATATTATATGACACTGAAACTGAAGAGAGAAAAAGGCATGAATAGCAGTTATATACAAAGCCCATAGGATTTGATTTTAATTATAAATTATCACTAGCTGTGCTGACAGAAGTGTTTGCGCATATGCCACTGTACAAAGTGAAAAAAAGGTTTCAGTGGGTGGTTTTAACATTTGTCCACTTCCACAGAAAAGTAATAGGAAGACTGAGGCTATTTAATTAGCTAGTTTGTCTGTGCCTGCACTACGGCTGTTTAGGTTTAGTAGACAGTACCATTATCTACCACTGATATGAGAACAATCAAATTGAAAATTTCTAATTAATATTTCAGTTGTGTAACCCAAAATTTATTTTTTTTATTGAAGATATATTGAATGTGATATTTATGGCCAGTTTCCAAATATAGCTCAGAATGAATGTAATTTTTTTTGTTGAAAATGACAACATATGTAGTAAGTCCATAGGAGTGTTGTTCATTTGCTGCAGGGAATGCCATATAATCTACAAGGAAACATCTAAATTTACAGCTGTAAAAGAAAGGAAGGAAACATCATCATTTTGCACATACACATTGATAAATACTAACCAGAAGAAACTGAGCAACTACTTCCAGTTTGATGAACCTCATCTATGTAAAGTGATAAAAGAATGCGTAAAATTATAAGTTTTGAAATACAAGATGAAGCTCTTAGGCATAGCAACATTTTTTTTTTTAATTTTCATACAATAACTATAATTACATTTTCTGTGAATGAATGGTTAGATAAGTGATAATATATGGGTGATTTGAGTCTGTAAGTATTGTATTACAATTGTATTACAATTTTTTTGTACACTGTAGCGATATTATTATATCATATCTGATATATGATATATATCATAGATCAGGAATATATCATTGCTACAAGTAATGATGATACATATGTATATCAAAGCACTTCATAAGATTTTTCTGAATATTTTCTATTCTGAAACATTAAGCATGATCAGTTTGGATCTGTTTTCATCTCCAGACCTACTTTTGCAGTTTTGTTGTCCAGATGCACAATTCTCAATCTATAATGTTGGACCTGCTTGTTCCTACCTGTGGTAAAACCTGGTGTTTCTCCGTAATGAATTTCTTCCTCCTTTGATCATATAGGTTTGTAATTCCTCCCAGCTGAATGCCAGCTCAGATTTAAGAAGTAATACTTTCTTCCTTTTATATATGTATATATGTATTTTTTCTTATACAGAAAATACTTTGTATCAGTTAAGTGCACTTTTATCTTAATTACTTATAGAATTACAATTACTATTTAAATCATTATCCAGGAATTAAATCAAGCATTCTGCCTGTCACAACAAAAAGAATTCAATTAAAAAGTAATAATGTGTACATTATGTATTACTACCTAATCCAGCAGAATTTAAATTAAACAGTTTGTATCAGTAAGGGCTACCTAAACAAGGATTCTGTTAAATCAGGACCTTGATTTTCCTATCCGTCAATTTCAAATTCCTCAAAATGCTTTTGTCCCCATTTTAGAGAGCAGTAGTAAAGTATTGCATACATTACTGGTTTGCAATATTACTTTCCTAAGTTTTTTCCATCTTATTTAGGATTAAACCACCCATTCATTTCAGAACACAAGAGTATACAAAGTATCAGAATGTTTCAGCTATAATGAAGATAAGAAAAATTTTTATGTATTTATGGATTAGCATTAATTTCTAAATTAGGAGCTGGCACTGAACCTGTATATTGGAAGAACAGAATCATTCTTTATCATATATCTGCTGTACATGGAAGGAATTATTTCATTCCTTCTCCTCAGCTGCAGGACTAGCAGCCATTTCCAGATAAGAACTTCTTGCAATATTTACAAATTAGAACATGAATAATTGAAAGCGTTTGGATGTGACTCTTCATTGGGAAATGATATAGAACTTATTCAATCATCTGCAGTGAAATGTAAGTATATTTCCTTTGTGTGCTGCATAAATATTTGATTAACCACTGTGCAAAACATGAGTAAAGCATCTGCTCAATATGAAACTGAAACCTGCTTGACACCAGTAAATAGAAGGAATAAATTTTTCCTAGTGGGAAATATTCAAAAATTGCAGTCTTTGATATTCTGATCGATTGAGTTGAAAAGAATAATGAAATAAGCATTTAAGATAATAGAACAAAAACAAAAAGGTGTAGGCTCTTGCATTCACACGTTACAGTGATGTGTGAAGTGTGGTTGTTTCGTCATTGTATGGTTGATTTGGAATTCATATTTCCTTGTCAGCTTTCTGAATCACCAGTTTGCCAGAAAACAAACAAACAAACAAACAAATGCCAAAACAGCAAACAAACCCCACAAATCCCACAAAAAAACCCCAACCCTGTTTTGTTTGTAGAGGAGATGTTGGTAGTTTCTATTAACAGTTATTGTTTTTAAAAGCCTGTAAGAAGTACTAATTTTATGATTACACAGGGAAAAAGAATCATCATACCTTTGACCATTTCTAATACTGGAGTAAAAGCTTCATTTTTTTGGTAAAAGTTCAGAAGTGATTCCAGCTTTTTCAGTTTAGTTTCCAGAAATAAGAAACACTAAGAATACTTTTGAAAAACATGTTTCAGTGTTATCTGTGAAAAAAAGTGATAGTGCCGGGAAATGAAATGGAAAAAAACTAGCAAACCTATTTCTTAGAGACTTTCACCCCAGTATTACAGCCTAAAGAGGTGAGGTGACTCTGGAAAATCAGGAAGGGCTGAAAAACCAAAGCGATACTGTGAACACATTGACATTTTCTGCTGATCATTGCTACAGCTTTGAGAGTCCTGTTATCTCTGTGGTGTTCCAGTATAAACCTAGCAGACTAAGTTCATATATGTGTTGAAATGGAACTACTGAACTTGTAAATACAGGACAACAGAGAGAAGCAATTTTTCTGCTAGAAGCAATTCTTTAAGAAGCAGACAGTATTCACATTAGTGACATTTGGATTTTGACCATAAGCAGATATAGTGAGATTATGGCATTATATATGAACCTGTGGGACATCATATGTTGAGACATTCTTTTTTATTGCTCTCTCTAGCTCAAATCAATCTGTAAGACTCGTATAAAATATATCTTAAAATGTCTTTTCCTCCCTATATTAAACTGAAAATACAAAAAAGACAATTTTACCTAGTACAAACTACGTTCTTTGTCATATAAAATTTCACTTCTTCATGAAACTGGCAAAGTAAAAGCTCATCACTTTTCAATATTTGTCTTTATTTTGTCATGTTATTATTGAATTATATTCACTTAATTATCTAATGGAGCAAAATCCAATTGAATAAAGTATGTCATATATTTTGTTATATTGCCAAAAAAAATCAAACTTATGGAATAAATTAAGCCAATTGAATTACCTCATTTGTTTTAAGAAGAGGTTATATGTTTGAATATGGTATTCTGTTTAATTTATGACACTGATTTCTTCAGTCATGAATTGAATCCCATAAAGTGAAGAAAAAAGAACCAAAGGATGAAAGAAGGCTAAATTATCTTCACAAGTTTTTTCTCCAGTGATTACAGAGTCCCAAATAAGAGCTGAGAATGAAGAATTACAGCTGAAGAAAGGTAACATTCCTTTCTGAGTTTTGCTCACCTAAAGTGCAGTTATTCGGTAGGTCTATTCCAGTTGTATTTTGTGTTTATTTTTATTCTCCCAACTGGTCCTGGTGTTTTTGTATAATGTACGGTTGCAGCTGTAACTTGATGTCATATGAACAAATGTTAAAATACCTAAGATGGTAAAAATTTAAAGACCTTTATGCTATGTTCAACTAAGAAATCTCATTTAACTTATACTGTATTATTCTGACCCAATATTATTTATGGGATTTATTGAATAAGAAATGGCTTTCCATGTCCGTGAAACCCTCATGAGAACAACGCATGATATAATGAAAGCAAAATATAGTTTTGAAAACCCCTGTTTGGCAGTCAGCAGCTAAGAAACACAGTAATAGAGATTAGCCTCCTTGACTGGATGTCTCAATTTCCACAAAATATATTACCAAGTATGATATACTCAACGACTTTCAGGCACACCCAGGAGTGTATCTGCACACACTTGCTCTAAGCAGGGTGAAGCAACTTCCTTTCCATTTGGAATGTATTCTGTTATTCTACCTGACATAGTAAAACAGCTGGTCTTGCACTGTTTCTCTTGAACATCTTCATTTCTCAGCCACACTCAGTTTGTCTCAATCATTGTGTGTTACCTTCACATGTTCTCCCCGGAAATGGGAAGCTGAAGAAAAGAAGTAATAAAAGAGAAGCCTAAGTTTCCTGTCTATCTCACTTTATTTTATCATTTAAGAATAATGTAGGCTTTGTTACTCATAAAGATCCTGAGCACTTGCCTAATTTTCTTCTCCTGTATATTATACTGTGGTATCAAACAAACCATAGTTTCAAAAAGAAACTGAAGCAAAAATATCGTTGAAAAAGTTTATGTTTACAAAACAAACCAGTTTTAATGACTGCAAAATGAAAAATAAAATAGAAAAAATTCAAGTATGACTTTTCTGAAACAACATAAATATGACATGGGAACAAAACTTTATTAAAATAAGGTTATTTGAAAAGCATTTTTTGAAGAAATTAAAATGAATCTGCAGTAGTTTTAGATAACTTCACAAACTATTTTGAAAGACTTATTAAATCAACATTAAACTTTTTTTTTTCTACTAAAATGTTTATATTTTGTTCCCGAAATACATTTTTAAATACCTCTCCTATATGAAGTTCAACATTTCTACCTTTTATTACAAAATAAATTGTATAATTTATATATAATTTAATCTAATCTATAATTTTTAACTAAAAAAATTCTGATTTTGAAGTAGCTCATCTGGTATATAAATCTATGTGGTCTTTTTGGTAGTGTTTTGGCTCCATAATCAAATTCACTGGTTCATTCAATCACTTTTATACTCTCTTGTTTTTATTTCTAATTGCTTCTATTTCTAGTTGTTTCTTTTATTTCTTTTCCTTTCAGTACATTATTTTCTGTGTCTTCTCTTCTACTTAAGATTCCCCTGACCATGTTCTCTTGTCTTTCTTCCCTTCCTTTCAAAGGCATCAAAATACTAAAAATTAGGGTTTCTAAACTGATAAATTTAGGTTTCATATCAGAGAACAAAACTTTCAGTGCACCATAGGCACCAATGCTACGTGTGTCTGGGATACGTGAGTTGTCATGTAAAGGAGGCTGCAAGAAAAAATGTGGTGCTTATGGGGACCTGCATAGTTAGACAAAAAATGTGTAGGTTTCCTGGTAGCAGATAAACATTGCTGGAAAATGCCTGTGTTTTTTTTATGGGTTTTCCTGCCTTCATCATCCTTCCCTCCCCAGGTTCTCTCTGCTTCCGTGGCTGAGGCTTTCTGGTCCACTGCTCACCAGGGCCTGGCTTCTCTCTATCTTCTGCCATTATCTTTTGGTCTACCTAAGACTGTGCAATGCACCCAGCAGGGTTTCTGCAATTGCCTTCCTTAGAAAGCATCTCTTCCCTCTTTATTCCTAGCCTTTGAAACTCTCATTTCACTAATTTTGATTCCTAATATCTCAGGTAGTCATGATATAACTTTATCACCTGAGTACACATCATTCCCCACCCTTTTTAATTTCACCTCACTTTGCTGTGTTATTTTACCTATACACCAGAATTGCAGCTGACCTGAGTGCATGGCATTTCTGCTCCTCTTTACTACTTGTTCTGATCCATATAATAAAACAATGGTGACAATAATAATGTAATTAACTTTACAGATGTATTGGAAAGTACATAAACAAATAAACAATATTCACTCTACCTCAAATAGACAGTCCTTAACAGATAAAAGAATAGTTCCTATTCTTACAAAACCACTTTAAGTAGCATATTTAACATTATATTTTGCAATTTTAGGTCTTCTACGATACTTACAGAAGCAGGTTAAAAATCAACCCGATAATCCTCAATTACAATATAGCAGCTACAGCACTTGTGAAAATATTGCCAGGAAATGGAACATTGCACAGATGCACAAAACAGAGCTCAAAGCCAGCATTTTTTGTATGTGCACTAAAAAAAGTACTTTATTTAATGATTGAGTTCTCTGCTGTGCAGAGTGCCTCCTGCAGGGTCCCAAGTGCCTTCAACTCTTAAGTCTGTCTCTCTCCAGAAGCGTTGGAAAATTGAGCTATAAAGCAGTAAGGTACTTCTTTATAAAATAATGCTTTCCATTTGCCTTGAAAAGAAATCTTTCAAAGAAGGAATGAAAGCTACTGCTGAGACATTCTTGACAGAAAAGCAAGTTGATTCAAGTGGCTAGTTCTTATGTTTTTGTGATAACAATTCATCAAATCTTGGTAATCAAAAATGATGGAAAAGGAAATAAAAGGGAAAAATACATGGCAGCTAAATGGACCTTTGAACCAACCCCAGACTTTGTGAAGTTTGACGAGATGGGAAAGTTTGATATTTTAAAGCTCTTAAAAATATATTTCTTTATATACTGAAAGGCACTTTTTCCATAAAATTGATTTTGCAGAAGACCATTTCATTTCTTGGTTTTCAGGTAGAATTTCATGGCGAACTATCACTCACAATTTCATTTTTTATGTTATGTTGTCTTCCAAATTTTGTAATAGAAATGGTTGAATAGGAAATAACAAGAAGAACTTCAAACAAAAATCTTCAGGCATGTAAGGGACTGGGTCTCTAGCACAATGAAGACACTTGCCACTCATCTCCTGGCAGTCCCCACACTGTCATGCCGTGATTGAACCTCCAAAGCATTGGGAAAGGTCTGGTCCAAGAAGAAGGTTGTACAAACATCCACTACTACATCAGTTCTGTGGGTAGGAGACAGCAACTGAGGAAAAAGGGGTAGGCCAATGAGTACCGTAGTTCCCTTTTGCAGCATTTTGTATGCACACATTATTTCACAGATATCGAAATCCTAGCTGCAAAGCCTTTCTCCTGGAAGCTGAGCCATTAATTTTTTCTTCCTACATGTCAACTTCACCCAAGCACTTGTAATCCAGAGAGCAAAGAAGGAGAAATATATCATCACAGAACTTGAAAAAAAATTCCCCACACCCCCAAAACAAGCAAAAACTTTCCAGCCTACTTTAGAATTGATCAAATTGTAAATGCCACTTATTTGCTGAAAACAACTACTTTTTAAAGTGTGGAAAGTGGAAAGCTCAACCACTGCATACACTCTGCTCTGTTCCTGGATAATTTGCTTTGCTGAATCTAGCTCTGCTTGATTCCTGGCAATTTGTATCGTGTTTGATTACTCTCTGACTTGTAAAATGTTGCTTTCTTTGTAAGAGTATTTTTTTCATTCTTTTTTGTGTGTGTATGGCTTAATTCTAAGACAATTTTAACACAAATAAGTACTAGAATGGTTCTGTGTGATTTCCATCACCTCCCCACTGAAGTCTGAGTGTACATTCCAGATAATAGTATTGTATCTTCAGCTTCAGAGGTATTTGGAAAGTTAAGATAGTTCACAACTTTCCACTATTTCAAGGGATATTTGGTTTCAGTAGTATTAGAAACATTTTTATCTGTACTAAATGCATTGCCTATAAGTATGTTACAGATTTTAGCATTTTTGAAATAGAACATCCATAATTCTTGTCCACTCTGATTTTTAATGAAATTAATTTCTTCTTATCCAGGATATCACGTATCTCTCTAGCATAATCCAAAGTGGAGATCATGCTACAAGATGATTTTGATAGAGGACATCAAATTCAAGGTAGAAGAAACAATAAAAAGAGAGAATTCCCAGTTAGGTATAGCTGTATTCCAATTATTAAAAAAAACCACTGTTTGACTGTAACAGACAGGGACCTAATTTCAAATAAAAATAACCTCTACAGGAAATTTCTTTCTCTATTTTCCTTAGAAATACTAATTCTCTTCCTACTCATGTAGACATTACAAAAACTGTTGAATATGGCACCTCACTTGTAAGTACTCCCTTTTCCCAAATCCTTTTGGCCAACAGCCTGTATTCTGTATTCAGCTTCAGTCAGTTGTCTAGACTTGGCTTTCTTTGACTTATGTTTTCTTAAGTGGTCTACAGTTCTTTTAGTCTCAGCAGGAGATTGAAAATTTTGAGAAACTAGTGACATGTTAAGAAGAATTCCTGAGCTAACAAAATTTTCTGTGTGCAAAAGGTGAGTCACATTTAAAAATCTCATATTTAAAACATGTACAATTTTGGTTATAGAGAAGAGTGTGATGCTGTATATTTTTTATTTTCACTGAGGGGAAGGCACAAGGGGATCCCTTAGCAGCTTATGCAAAGTTTCAGGCTATAGTTCCATATTTGGGGAATAAAAATGCTCACATTTTATATTTTCACTGAATGACATAATGGTCTGGTTTTTTAACACCAGAGTGGATGTGGATTTCATTTTAAATGGAAACTTCTTATTGGTATACCAAATGGGCAACCAGCATTTTAGAAAGTACACATAATGGAGATTAAGTATTTTAAGCCTCTCAATCTCTATTTCACAAGCAAACAAAATTAAATAATAGGTCAGTTAAAAGTCACAGAAACACATAAGAAAAGACTTTTAATATACTGAGGCTATATACTTAATATTAGGTTGAGCTAATTTAATAGTTCAAAAATCAGAAAATATACCAGCCACAGCTGCTTGCTCCAGCAGTGCTTTGAGTGTGTTTATCTTGATAAATTATATCATACCCCTAACGAGGATTGAAAATAACAAAACAATTATCATATAATAATGTCAGCTTTGAAGATTAACAAATCCCAATGATTCTACAATATATGGCACTTCTATGTTTCTAATAGAGAAAAAATAACACATTAACATATGCTGAAATTTTTATTTGTATTTGTAGTTAGCATGAGAAAGTAGCATGTAAAATACTTGGATTGTCTAAGGACTTATAGATAAAAAGTATTCTAGAGGTAATAGTTGAGTGCTGACAACTACTAAATGAATAAATAATTTTTAATCCCAGGGCTTTTCACAACTTTTGTCTTGAAGAGAAGGGATATGAACTAAACATAGTGCATACAACTAAGGTCATGGTTTGAGAGTTCTCTTTCTCATTTAACCAAAACCAAATCTTGTGTGTTACTCCGCATTCAAACAAAACTTTGGATTATAACAAGAGAAATTTTAGAAAGGGGCTTGAAAGAAATACAACAAAGATATAAAAGGATGAACAAATCATCAAAAGACAAGATTCTCTAGAAGGAATGACTAGGATTGTTCAGGCTCAGATGAAGGTGATGGAAAGTAGGTATGATAGACAACAATAAAATCATTGTCTGTTTCATTTCTGGCCCAAGGGTTTTCTGAGCCACACATCACAGAGGTTCAGAGAAAATCTGGGAGTGCGGGAAGGGGGAAATCACTCTTTTCTACCTGATCTTCACTGAGCATGTCCTGCTGACCATTCAGGGATAGGACTGTCAGGGATAGGACTCTGGTATTGACCATCTCACCCATATGTGCCACCTTCTACAGGCGCTCAGTTAAAGACATAGAAACATCAGGATATTGTGCATTAAAAATCATGGCATGACTATAACCTCTAAGTTATAAATCTCAGCCATGGAGGAATAGCATGGGAAGAGATGCAATATATCATATAACTCTAATGCTGTGTCTATATTCATCAATAAAAATATTTTACTCTTATCTTCAAGTCCCTTAACATTTTATGTTAAGCGGTAAAAACCTCTTTATTAGCAATACTTCTATGAATTTAAAATGCATAGTTTTCCTATGAAGACTCTGTGAAAAATAAATATTTAATATTCCTTATACAAATTCATCATTAATTATGTCCTATTCATACCCATCTTCCTCTGGGTGACTGGATGCAATAAAGTATTAGGTATATAAAAAACATAGTCCATACCAAAATAATCTACTCATACTGAGCAAGAACAGATGTCTATAAAGAGTTATGACTGGTCACACACTGCTTTGTGTGACATTAACCAACAAAATTGGTATTCCTCATAATGACTAGGGATGCTGCTGAATTGCTTGCTCATCACCATCTGCCAGGATGAGAGTTGACCAAGTAAGTGCAAAGCAATGAGAAATTTAGTGCAGCTTTTCTTAGAAGTCCAGTTATAGGTACATGTAATATACATGTATATTGCCTCATGTAGGCAACAAATCCAAGAAATCACCACTGATTACCATTGATGAAGCTTCCCTCCCTAAATCAAACAATATATTTTTTTATATATCTTTTCTTCTTAATTGGTTCAAAAAAGATGACTTTGGGGATCGTGAAAGACTCTCTAATGCCCTGTGTCACCAATTCCAAACTATCAGGAAATAATATATCTGAACAACTAATGTTGCAGTATTATTATCTGACCTCCTTCCTTCCCAAGTGTGTTTAAGATTTTTAAAAAAAATAATCAATGAAGTGGCACAACCAGGTATGTGGAGAAATCCCTTATGTCAAAAATCTGTTTTGAAAAGAGGCAGTAGAAGTGTCATGTTGTCTTACATCTGACAGTACTATAATATCTGGGAGAATGTTTTTCAAATTGAGTTAAAAGATAAAGAGTAATTTGTTTCCACAGCAGGCAGACATACTTCTTATTCAGAGTTTTAGAATTCCTGGGAAGTGGGTATTGTACAAAAAAAAAAAAAAAGTAAACAGAAGCAATCACAGAGAGGTTAGCTTGAAATGTATTGTTTTCTTTTTTAATCATTTGGGTTTAAATTCAAACTCCAAAAAGTACTTTGGTCTTGAAATCAGCATGACTTGTGGGGCAGTGAGAGTAAAATAAATATATAAATAATGTGCTCCAGGAAATGACTGCACAGCATAATAGATTTCACTGTTCGAAAATTTGTCTCAATATTCAGGCAAAATGTTCTTATCCTTAGTTTCATCCTCCTACTCCTATTAAGAGTTTGACTTATGTAACTACAGATTATATTGTAATAAAATTATTTATCTCTGTAAAAATGTATCCCAAAGTTTTGCCTTCAGGAAGCAATAGTGGGTGGTCAAACATTGTTTTAAGACAATAATTATTAGTAATTTTTTGGTCACTATTAGTCATTAATTTGTGGGTATGAAACTTAGCATCTTTTTTCTGAACAAGAATTTTATATTTAAGAGGTTTGTCTTCAGTTACATCAGTCACCTTTGGCAGTATTTTTTAATGAATTCCATTGTTGGTGGAGAAAGAAATAGAGTGAAACTACTGGAAAGAAATAATTGAACGAGCCCAAGCTGTTAATTAATTATTAATCAGAAGATGATGAATTGACCTACTAATCTAAGTCTCCATAGTGGGACTTCTGTTGAGTAAAGAGCAACCTTACCTTTTATTACTTTAGGTCTATAAGTCTAGTGATGTTGTCTCTATAGTTAGCATAAATCTGCTCTAATGAAGATGGTGAAGTGTCAAGCAATAAGCCCATTTTGTTCAACAGTCACCTACTAGCTATTTTCCTTATTAGCTGTTGTCAGTATTCATGGCATTGCAAGACATCAACACGGAGGACAGTTAAGATGAACATCCATCATCTGGTCAAGATGTTTTTCATCAGATCAGATCAAAGCTCATTTGCAAAGCTGAGCAAACGAAGGTGCAGCTTTTTGGCATAGCTGAAACCTGCAGCAGAACTCCTGTGCCATCTCTACCTTCTGACAGCCACCTCCTCTTCAGACATAGGTGTACCCCACTCCTAATTTTGAGTTTGAAGCAAAGGTTCTGTTTCCTGTTCCTAGTATTATGTTCTCATTTTCAGTATTCCCTTGATAATTTAGATACGCTTCATTTTTCTATCTTTTTCTTTAGAACAGACTGAATATCACTTGCTTTTTGTGAGACACAGTGATTATTTTAAATTTATGAATCCTACCAGCTTGGAAATATTTTCATATTACATTGAAGTAAAGCATTAACTGCTGAGTCACTTCAAAAACGAAAATCTAAATGCAACCTCTATTTCCAAACTTTATCCCATTTTGTGTATGGTCATATTATGCCATTGTTGATTATATATTAGTTTATGTCTGCAAAGCCCATGAATATTAAGAAACATTTATAGCTATAACTGTAAAGGTGTTGTCATTACAGGACTTTTTTGATGGCAAAGGTAAAAACTTTCTGTAATTCTACTGAATAAACTCTGCTATATCATAGTATATATCATTTATATGAGTTGGCATTTTGTTCCATTGCCTCATAGCTGATCCTTAAATTTTGTGAGATTCAATACATTTATTTGCACAATACTTGTATACTGGAGAAATTCGGCTCTGCCCTTTTTAAAGAACTCCTTAGGATTGAAGCACTTAATAGATAATATGAGTACTAGACTATAAAATACTATAACTTCAGGAATTTAAATTCCTATTTGCATGCCAAAACTTCATGCTAAGGCTTAAGGTAACTGAAGTTCATTGGGATGTAAATTTCCAACTTTCATTTCCTCAGGTGCCTAGAGACCTACTGGTCATGTCTAAAACTGTTTCAGTCCTATCTGCCTTAAGTACTTTGACAAGTACACTAAGTACTTATCTGCAGAGCTTAAGCAAAACATCCACCAAGAACACCGCAGATTAAATCACAGAGAGGGCAAAATTAAACGAAGGATGGCGCCTTGAAAGTCTTTCAGCTAACAACTAAACAGCATTGTCAGGATGCAGAATATCTTGTTCTTTTCCATTCTCACTCTGTGATTTTTGATTTTTAATTGAGAAACCCAAAAAAACTAAGTATTTGTAGCTGCCAGTAACTGCTAATAATTTGGGTATTTCCATTTTTCTTTTTCAGTTGAACTTATTTCACTTACACAGAGTAAGTAAATATTGACTCACCCAAAGACCGTGAGAAACTGATTATATAACTGGTCAGTTCACATGCAGAGGTGAAGGGAAACACAGCTTTCCCTTTCCAGCATAAATTAGCAAAATATTAGTGGAAGAAGGAATTGGAACCCTGATTCTCTCATCGTGGATGAGTGCTTTCATAAGTGCAATTAAATCAATATTTTCTTAGGCAAAGTGGAACAATACCAAGCAGGCAGATAGAGGGTCCCTCAGCTTATCTTCCTGATGACTAAAAGACTCTTTTGGGAGATATGAAATCCAATCTGCATGGAGGAATGAAACATTTAATATGGGTCTCCCTGGATTGAAAGGAATTATATTAGGTATTTAATTACAAATTTGTGTTTAGTCTTGAAGGTGGGCTGGTACTTTAGCTGTAGGAAAGTGAACAATTTATTCCCCTGTCCTCAGAATCATTAAGGATTGTAAGCAAGCCTTTAGCCAGTATGCTTGATTTTGTGAACTTGACAGAGGGCTGTGAATCCCTTCTTTCACTTCAAAATAAAATTTGATTTTTACACTTGATCATGAAAGATTCACCCAGTTTCATAGAGCCAGTAAAAGATCAGGTACTCATTGTCCACACTGATGACTTCTAGGTTACTGTCTTTATGTTAAAGCTGTCTTTTATTTTGCCCTCTCTGAGAAAGATGGAAGTAACAGATATTAAAGTCTAGGTAGAAAACTTCTGCAAATTTACATGAAAGGGTTAAGTTCATTATCCATTATTATTTGATTTTGAATGACTCTAAGCAATTTTACTCTAATGCAGCATGTGTAAATATGTTTTCATATATTACTGAAATCCACTTAAAATTATCTTTAGTAGTGCAGAATTAGCGGGTGACCAAATTCTTTCAGTTCAAAAGGAAAGTGTTTCTTGTTGCTTGTGTAAAAAAAATGTTAGGGAGTCTCTTGTATTTCCTACATATCTCATTGGTTTGACAAAATGATTAGTTGTTTCTTTTGGGTAGCCAGGCATAATGCAAGTCATCTTTTTATGTGTCTGCAAACTAATTTCCTTCCCTCTAAAAAACACATCTTCAGACTGCTTACGACACAAGTCTACAGCCACTGAAAAAGTCAGCTTCATTGGTCTGGAGAGTCATAGGTTTAAGACCAAAGTTTTAACTTTCATTTCCTTACTTTCCTTAATTCATTCTGAACTTCAAAATATCCTGACAAAATTGAACTAAACACATCTATTATCGTAAAATAACTGAGTTTCCTAGTGTGAGATTGGATATTATATTGAATCATTGAGGTACAATAGTTACCTTATCAGAAAACTTAACAGTCATAAAGTTCTAGAAAAAAAGTCAGATTTGTTTCAGAATAAGAACTGTTGCCAAATATTGTCACAGTATAGTTCTCTCAAAATTTAGAATTTCTGTTCTATTGGTATTTTGAAGTATAATGATGGTCCACATTAACATAAATTTGTATACTTAGCTAAATAATTGAAATTTACTTCTAAATCTTTTAAAAATAACTGATATCATTAAAGAGAAGCATTTGGTTTCAAAATTTAAGATTTTCATAAATTATATATTAAGCACAGAGAGAAGCAGTTGTTTTGAAGAAAAAAAAATGTTTAAAAACTGAATTTCTTCCTCAGTAGAATTTTTACTGAGTTGTCATATTTCTATACAGTGTTTTGATTTTTATGAGTGTGTTCCAGATATTTGGCCTGAAATATTTATAGTAAGTCTTTAAATATTTAGTGTCTTTTTTAAGCCCTAGCTCTTCATATTCTCTAATCAGATGCAAATTTTATCTATGGAAGAGAGAAACATCAAATTCTTACTGCTGTGAAATAAATTTTAGTTGTGTGATTGAATTTCACACCGAAGGACAAAAATCCAGAAGACAAATACAACAGTGTCATTAATGATCTGGATCTTTATAGTCGTCATCTGTTTTTAAATGATCACATTTTTGTGTTTCTGATTTTCACAGGGTCAGAAACAAGGCACAAGGAAATTGTTCCCAAGCAGTAACAAGGTACACTGAGCAGGTGCTCCATCTACAAGGATGGGAGAGAACAGGGATATTCTCACCACACACTTGATGGGAAGACACAAGTGGAGGTTAATCTGGGAAAAAGGAGCAAAACCAATTCCTGTTGAGTTCATTGAGTGAGTGGATTGGGTGAAGAGTTCCCTTGTTGATATAATTTGCAGAGCCCTCACTTTGAGAAGATTTAAGGAAAGTATATTGTGAAAATATTAAGATCATTTGAGCTTACAACTGCCTGATGTAAAGAAGATGAAATTTTGGGAGCACTGTCACTGCAGGAGGTGTTCTGGATGTTGTAGTTTATGTTGATGATGAATTTCTTATACAAGAATCATTACAACTGCTTTGTACTTGAAATAAGAATTCTTTTAGAGTTTTATATGTTGTATTTGAATATAATTCAGTATGAAAGGAAATAAATATTTAATATTGTAGGTCTCCTACTTTCAAAATAAATTATTGGCAATTAAACTGAACCCGAATGGTGACTAATTCAATTGATGCAATTCTCTAGATATATCAGCTAAATGTAATTATTATACTTTAAAAGTACTTAAAATTATTTTCTTCCCTTGACAATGCTGTTTATATTTGTATTTGTTATGCATAACAACTTTAAACTTGCAGAAATATTATTTTTTCTTTTACAAATGAAGAAATAGTATGCAAAAAAATTCTGAGTTTGAAAAACAAATTGAAACACTTTACAGAATGACAGTGTGACATGTTTTAAAGCATCAGCCAGCTGAATCTGCAGGGGGTAAATTGTCCTTGAAAGATGCAAAGGCAGTTTAAAGGGGAATTTATAATCTCTCTCCTGGGTTTGACAATACTAATTTGTCTCAACTATTTTAGAAGTGCCCTGGCCACAGTGACACTTTCCTAGGTGAATTCTAATAAGGTGTTACTGTCTCATTAAATGAGACGACATTCATCAGAGAACAGTAACTCAAAAGCAATTGTCATGGAATATAAGGTGATCTGATGTTAATAAATGACAATTGCATGTAGTTGATGAGATCAGAATAATTATTCTGCAAACAAAACATAACACACTGTGTGTAAAGGCAATGCCATATTTCTGACTGATATGTAGAACAGTACAGAATTGTTTTCTCAGCTAGAATAGTGGTTTTCCACTATCTATGAACTGCTGAGAGGTCATGTCAGTCATTATATTTCCAATTTTGTGGGTGTTTGGCATCATTTTTACCTGTAGGCATGTATTACCAGGCTGGCTATTGTCATATTCTTAGAATGAATCATTTTAGGAAGTACTGCCATAATTTTCTAAAGTTGTATGTCACTTAAACAGATTTTGGCAGCAAGCTGATTTGATTCTTTCCTTGGGATTCTGGAGAATGATTCCTAAGCAGGCTGAGGGTTTGAGACATTAAGCAGAAAGATCAAGAAAGTGCAGTTTATTATCTGTCCAGATGACAGAAAGAAACAAAAACAACCAACAGCCACACTTTGCACTGAGGTGAAAGGAGAGCTGAGTAGCGTAATTTGAAGACAGTTATCTTTTTGCTCAGCGGTAACAAGAGTAGCTGCCACATATTGACAAGAGCACTTTTTCATTTGTTGGCCGCCATAATGCCAGTGTTAGTACTTTCATTTATTAAGGCTTTCTCAAGGCCATTTCTACAGGGTCATTTCAGTCCTAGGATAACTGGCAGCATTTATTGCACAGAAAGTCATTCATTAGAAAATATCCAAGCTGCTGGGTACACAGATAATCCATATATGTTTTTTAGGAACCCAGTAGTACTTTTACTGGACTGGCTCAAGATCAATATTGTTCTGGGAAGATATTTGTACTTATTATGCCACTTTTACTTCAGCATAAGATTGACAGGTTCAGATTCTTACTTACAGTGTGGTACTGCAAGGAAAAAGAGAATGACTCCTAGCTGGAAGAAAGAAGTTTTAGAACAATATTTGAGACAGTAATTATTTTAAATATGTTGAACTACTAAAGTAATTCAGGGACAATAGCTTTTTTTCTGATTTTTACATAAGATCTTATTGAACATGTATAGGTGCTAAGGAACCTATGAAGTCTTTTCTGAAACACTAAACCATATCTGTCCTCTCCAAGAACTGCGAAGCATCCTATGCATTGGATTACTGACTCCCATCATCCAAGGTAGCAGAAAACTTTGCCTGAGCTGTGCTCTTAAGATGCCAAACACATATAAATTGTGATAACATATTTCAGTCCATTTCAACCCAAGATATTAGGATTTTTATTTTACTGGCAAAAGTTGACAACAGCCAATGATAGTGAATTACAGTAGATTGACCAGGACAACATTAGAATCGATCTAACAATGTCAGGGTGGTTCATTCTATTTTGAGTACAGATTCTAGGTAGCAGTTCATGCGGGGAATAAAAGAACTTGTATCTCCTATGTAGTTGCAGGAAGTTCAGGACACCTGCAGCAGGCAGAGATACAGATGTGGAGTTCACAGACATCCTTACTCCATTTGAAAGGAACAAACCAGTATCAACTACCATTTTGGTCTCTTCTCTTCAACCGTCACTTCTGTTCAAGTGCTTCTACTTGAAAACTGCCAGTGATCTGAATTATGGTAGTACAGTCTGTGAAGAAAGAATTTCTTTCAGGAAATAAAAATCACTTTGGCACTTCTGGGTCAAAAGCCAAGTGTTATATTCTATTGGAAAAGTTATCAGAAGTTAACACACTACTTGCAATACCAGTGCTATCAGTGTCAGAGACCTCTCACCAAGAAGCCAGATTCAGTCTACACTAACTTAAAGCTCCAAACAATTTCAGTCTTTGTGGTATAAACACAATCTGTTTCTCTATAAGGTATGAATATATTTTAAATTTTTAGGGGTAAATATTATTTTTATAAAGCACTATGCTGTAGTAACTCCTATTTTAGCATGAATAGCTGTGATTTAATAAAATCCTTTCTTTCAAAATACATTTTGTTTCAATTTCCAGATTTTTTTCTAGCAGAGAGTGCTTTATACACTTTCAGAAAATTGTTCCTTCAGTCTGAATGTGCTTTTATCTTGAGAGGATGGATCCATGGTGAGTGCTATTGGAGCTGGCTGATATCATTGCTAGGCCACTCACAATTATCTTTGAAAGGTTATGGGAGTTGAAAGAGATTCCTGAGGACTTGAAGATTTCCATCTTCAAGAAGGGCAAGAAAGGATATCCAAGGAACTACAGTGCGGTGAGCTTCATCTTGATCCTTGAAAGGTGATGAGGCAAATAATCCTGGAAGCCATTTCCAAATCTATTAAGAAGGTTTGGTCACCAAGTCACCAAGAAGGTGACTGCAAATAGCCAGCATGAACTGACTGGAAGTCAGATCTGACCAGCCTGATAGGTCAGCCACTGCTGGTCTACTCCAGGGGCTCATTCCAGGAAAGTAATGTCTTATCTCTTCATTAATGACCAGAACAATGAGACAAACTCATCAAGTGTGATGATGCAAACTTGGGAGGAGTGGCTGATACACCAGATGGGTGTGCTCCCGTTCAGAGGGACTTCAGCATGCCGAAGAGGTGGGCTGGCAGAAAACAGGTGAACAAAGTAAACAAAGTAGAAGGCCAAGTCCTGCACCTAAGCAGGAATAGTTTTGTACATCAGTACACACAGTAGAGACCAAACAGCTGGAAAGTTGTTTTACAGAAAAGATCCTGGGAATACCTGTAGACAACAACTGGTCAGAAGCCAGAAATGTGCCCTATTAGAGAACATGGCTCCTGGGCTTTATTAGGAAGCTTGTCACCAGCAGGTTTAGGGAGGTGACCCTTTCCCTCTACGCAGCACCAGTAAGGCATATCCCAGTAGAAGCGTCGTGGACATACTGGAACAAGTTCAGAGACAATTAGGGCTTGGAGCATCTGACATACAAGGTGCAGCTGAGAGAGCTTGTGTTGTTCAGCCTCATCAGTGAATGTTCTGGAAACTCTTATCCATGTATATAAATACCTGGTGGAGAACTAAAGAAGATGGGACAAACTTTTCTCAGTGGTGCCCAGTGAGGCAACAGGCACAAACTGAAACAGGAAATCCCACTTAAACCTCAGTATTCAATCTTGGAGATATTCAAAATCCCACTGTTTACCTCCCTTAGCAATCTGCTCTAGCTCCCTCTGCTATGAGCACAGGAGGTAGACTAGATGATATCCAGAGCTGCCTTCCAACCTCATAATTCTATAATTCTGTGATTCAGTCATTTTTAATGAGCCATTGTTACAGACTTGTCTACTCAATTTACTTGAGCTTTAAGTTTCTACTTTTCAAATTCTACTTTTGTATGATAAAGTCATCCTCATTCTTTCACAAGGGAGATCTGATTAAAGTTGTTATTTTCCATATAGATAGCTAAGTGCAACTTTACTGCACATTGTGTAATGCTGACATAAGTTCTATTGCTGTTCAGAAGCCATAGGAATATATTAACAAGAATGAGGAAAACATTTGAAAATGAAAAACATGAAAAAAATTTAATTTCTAAATTATTTCAGCTAATTCTTTGTTAAATAAGCTGGGATCATATTTGTATTAGAATGGAAATGAAAGCAAATATTACTTGTAGTTGAAAAATTATACAGTTATGCCTCCGGTGTGTGATGTTGAAACTGGCAAGGAGATAGCAACCAGTGAGGCACTATTCTTAAGACAAACATGACATTGCCATTGATTTTTCAAATTGATTTGTTTGAATTGAAAAATTGACTTTTGTGCGTAGGAAAAAATTACGCTAGGTATAAAACACCATTGATATGGTTAGAATGATGAGTATCAGAGAAAAAAAAAAAAGAGAAGTAATAATTTGGAAAAGAAACTGAGCATATTTATTTTATCTGAAGAGCCTGTTGCCACAGGTTACCTCTTGTCCAGTAATTTCTGACTTCAGTTATCAAGAGCTTTTAGCTTTGAAAGCTCAAGATCTCTGTAACATGCATCCTTCACTTGTTCTAGTGGGCATGAATATAATATAAGTCCTGAAAATATTCCTATATGACTGTGGGTTGCCTTACTTTGGTGTTTTTTAGAATGGGTTTTGTTTTTACAGTATGACTGGGTGAAAGGACGCAAACTAGCTCTAAGCCATCAACTAGAAGCAGATATGTTTGTGGCCATACTAAGTCAGCCAGAATACCAGTAATGCAGCTGCCTGCCTTCTGATTCAACCCTTGTCAATTGAGGTCCTGCACAACTGCATAGCTGACTCATACCTGGCCATCCAGGTACATCTTTCTGCAACAGATCAGGTAGACCTAATGCTCCCTAGGCACACACAGACAGTAAAAGACAAATGATTTATGTGATATAGCATACAATTGCTGCACAGCAGCAATGTCTAGGGAAACAACATTCCATTGTGTTTGCAAAATCCAGTGAACTTTAATACAGCCTGAAGCACTCACATGGAAACACCAAAGACCTACTGGAAAATAGTGCCATTTATTTTTGTGTCTTTCAGACTGTGCCCACCTGCAACATAGGTAGGGTGGGAGTCAAAACTCCCTGCAGTAGTTTGTTTATGTCAAGCAGATCTCTTACTATGCAATGTGGATAGCAGCAGGTGAGAGAGGGCAGAGTCTTTAGTCCAGGAGAGGATGGTTGCATTGTAAGTCAGTTAAGGAAAAAGTCTGAGATGATGCATGTTCCCTCTGAGCACAAGTCCCTGAAGAAAGCGAGCAGATCAGATTAAAGTTGGCAGCTATAGGAGAGGAGTTGGTACATGAAGCAATAAGAGATCCCCTCTTCTGCTACAAGAAACACCAGCAACATAGTAAGGGAGTTAAGGAGAGCAAGGTAAATTTAGATAAATTAATCACTACATAAACCTTCCCCAAAGTGTATGGCTTGGCTCAAGTCAGAGTGAGACTGTGCTGCTCTTAGGAAGTCAAGATTACAACCTGTGGTCAGGCTGTTCAGAAAGCATGGAAGTGATGGTGCTACAGATACACACTTTTAAAAATGGAAGGGGAAGCACTGACTGAAAGATCTCTACAGAAAGGTAGTAATTAAACTACCAAATTTGTCAATCACAAAAGCTGACATTTAAATGCAAAGCTTTCTATCTTTTTGTGTGATTTTGTACAGTTTATTTAAATATCAATACTATGGGGGTTCTGAAAGTTTTTGAATGACCCACACAGTCTGTAAATGTACACTTATGCCACAAATGATTGTTGTGGTTCAAGCTGAAATATATGTTTCCAGAAACTCTAGAAACCCTCCAGCTTTAACGCTCATATTGTTATGAGCCTATTAACCAAAATAGTTTTATCACTCTCCTGGGAGCAAAAATAAATTCAAAAGAGTATGCATGCTTTATTTGGTGAGTAAATTGTCATAAACTATAACACAACCCTGAGCACCACGATAAATCAGCAGATAACAGGTTTCTGTATTTATTAACATGATAAAACAGACTAACATATTCAGCTCTAAATTGCCACCTGATTTTGTGAAATTGAGTGCAGTTGGCCAGTGCATAATATCACAACTAAAAAATTATAATCATGCCTAATGCAGAAGTTCTCTCTGAATAAAGGGGATGACAGAACCCCAGATGTTCCAGATGTCTGTTTCCAGAACTAAAGCCAAACCCTTTTCTAAAAACTCTCGTAGATCTAAATCTTGAATTTCCTTGTTTAATGACCTGAGTTAATCTAGGAACCCATCTGAATTTTCTGCTAACAAGTAAGAGAACTGTACTTTGGCTGTTTTGGGGCAGCAGGGAACATTAATGTTTCTGACTTCTGAACTTTCAGACCTTCTGGATGAACAAATGAAGGACACTACTGAGGCCTGATCGTTCAATTCCAGCATACGTTAGCTTCAATTTGACCCCAGCTGACTGATCAAGAATGACAAAGAACTCCTGCCTCCACAAATTACATTACAGAGTCAAAAAATGTTCATAGTTAGGGAACATTTTCTTTTAGAAAGAGAGTCATGCAAGAATTATCAGCTGTGCATGCAGTTTCAGTGCACACCCATCTCTCAAGCATCCTCTATTCCCTTTCCCTAAATTGCCTTTCTCTTAAAAACCACTTGACTAGAATTCGTTTTTAATTGGAATGGGGAGACCTGGAAATAGACAAAGGACAGATAGTAAGTCAGATGGGGCAGGTTGCCCAGAAACAGAGACAGAATATTACAGGGTATTTGATCACTGGTGAGAACCCTTTATTATTGAAGAAACTATATGTAAACAGTGGATTGATCCTCTTATAGCACACAACGTACCTGTCTTTGGCTTCATTAAAAAAAAAAAAAAAAAGAAAAGAAAAAAATCTTAAATAAGACTGTGAAACAATTGATGCTTGTTAATCTGACAGCACAAAACCCAGTTAAATAATGCCTGTGAAACTGAGCAGCATCGTTAGGTACAATGATGAGGTATATGTTTAGACAAGTGTCTCAAAAAACTCTGTTTTTACAAAGTATTTCCCATCTATTAGTGATGCCAGTGTAAAACATTCTACCCATGCTCTCTTCTATTTCAGTCCATGGAAAGCATTTCCATATTAAGCAGTTGAGTATAATTTTTTAAAACACTGAATCATTTGGCCAGCACCTGCATACTAGATTTGTTAATAAATTAAAAAAAATAAAATAAACAAAAATAAACCAAACAAACAACAAAAAAAACCCACACCAAAACACACACACACAGACACACAAAAAAGGAAATAAATGTTCACAAAAAAGAAGAGTGTTTAAGTTCATCACTCAGCATTAACCAATAGGTACAACAAAATGGTATTTAATACTGTTCATGTATTCTCTTTGTATAAGAAATAACCCCATCTGAGGTAACTATCAGTAGTCACTGCCTCTTTAACAGAAGTCACAGAAAGAGAAGATATGGCTGTAAAGGCATGAGTTGCACAGGGAAAAAAGACAACCAACATAAGGAAATAGCATGAAGTAGTCATGCCCTCAGATGAAGGATCCATGTGTTCTATTTTTCTACCTCTAATAGCAAACACCTTGAAAAGAGGTTAAAGAAAAGATAAGCATGCGGTGACATGGGATTATATACAGTCGCAGTGGTCAAGGAGGTGCTGGAAGGCTGACCAGGGGATGATACGGAAGGCTGAAATACATTAGATGACACTTAGTCAGCTGTCTTGTATTTATGTAGCACTAGTATAGTCAAAATCCTCATTTAAGTCTTGCTTGACTTTAGACAGAGATAGTAAGAATGGAAAAGTTTGCTATAATCACAAAAGAGTGTTTTTATTGATGGAGGAAGAGAAATAAGTTGTTATAATCAACAAAAAAGGGGTTTTTTGATGGAGGAAGAGAGCTAAGTATTAAAACTAGCATACAAGCCCTACTCTTCAGTGGTTCTAGTGACCAGTTATAGATGTAAAACCAACAGGACTGTATCAGCAATACAATTTCCAGAAAGACAAACCACAAGTGTCCCATCAAGGCACTGCTCTGTCATGAGACAGTATGGGCCATTCAGGCTTGAAATGCTATAGGTGGAGCTTACAGACTAGTTTTATGACTTTGAAATTCTACTCCACTGAAATGATCTTCGTTTGCTCAAAAGCAGAGTAAACAGGAATTCAAAACAGACTGTAAACTTGCACATTTTCTCAGTGTATGGATAGTATTACTGTATTGTTTCTGTAATTAATTTACTGAAAGAAAAGTACATGAGAAATGTTTACATTATTGTCTTTGATTTTTTTTCCCCTGTGAGTATATTTTGTTGTGCCTCATGTTTATTGCCATAACTGAGTGCACCAGAACTGAGCTGACACATTCGAACGCTAAATGACTTCTTCCATTGCATGATTTAGAAAAGTGTAATTTCTTTCATCTATCAGAATACTTACCTTACAAATAATTTTGCATCAGAATTTAAACAGAGATAGTAAGAATGGAAAAGTTTGCTATAATCACAAAAGAGTGTTTTTATTGATGGAGGAAGAGAAATAAGTTGTTATAATCAACAAAAAAGGGGGGGTTGATGGAGGAAGAGAGTTAAGTATTAAAACTAGTTGAATTTTACAGTGTTCTTGGTTTGCATTTTACTAAGTTTGTAATACCCTATTCAACACACAAGAGAAGCATTTAAACTTAAGGGAGGAACCAAAGCAAGAATATAAACCACAATGGCAACACAAGTCTAAAATACCCTTTGAAAGACTAGAAGGAAAATATTATGGTTTGAACAGAATATACAGAAATGTAAAATGCATGAACTCTGTAATAAGTGGTTGGAAAGGGAATATATGAACTAGATTGCTCTGAAGATGCACTTACAGTGTCATTACTGATCTTAGATGCTTAAATTGTCACCAAGGTGATGCCTAGAAGTGTAATTCATTTTGTGGTTTGGGGCATCTCAATGTAAGTTTACCATGTATGAAGATAAAATTTTATGTTTCTCTGTCAATCATGTTCATGTGGAATGAATCCTTGACTGACAGTGTGAAATGTTCTACCTCCACTCTCTTTAAAGTATTATTCTAGAAAATGGCAACTGTGACTCTATCTGGAACACTTCATAAGTCCCTCTTAGTGGCTACTATGTAGGACAAATTAACCAATGCCTTATTTACCTATATTTATTCTTCTATGTTTTAGGACAGAAAACTTCCTCATTTGGGGATCAAAAATTTTCTATTCTAAAGATGCCAGCAATACAGAATTCAGTCAACAGATTTTTACTTTATGTAATGTCCAAAGTGAGCTCAAGCACAGGAATGAGGGTGCACATCAATACACTGCACACACTGCACATCAATATTTTTTCTTTAGTTTCAGAATCCTCCTTCAGAAAGAATAAACAAGTTTTGAGTGCTTCGAGACTGGAAAACTGGGCTTAACATTGGCTTGGGATGAGATTCATTGCTAAGAAGCAAGAAAATAAAATGAGGTGAAGAATGAGTGATTCTAATAAATGAAAGGAAATATAAAACCATGGTGCAAGCCAAAAGATTTTTCTAGAGCTGGCAAACAGCTCACCAGTGCTCTAAACAATATTGTTTGTTTTTAATGAGAGAAAAAAAAACCCTAGAAGACAGTAATAATAGCTGTATTTTATTTTCATTACCTCTATGTTGCAAGTGGTGTTCCTCCCCTTTACATAATATGCCTCAGTTAGTAATTCAGTGAAGAAGAATAAAAAAACCAGAAATTTTTATGCAATTGTCAATAATGAATGTGACCCATTTTTTTCATTCAAGGAAAAACTACTGGTGACGTTAAAAAAAAAAAAGGAAAACCAAGCACATGAACTATCCAGTTCCTTTTTGCAAGACTGTGATTTTCTCAGAAACAAAAAGAAGTGCTATTTATATATATTTTCTTGCTGAGATTACTTCTTTTACCAAAGCTTGTGGCCTTGTAATTACACTTACAATTATTGCAAGATGACATATATGTTTACACAAGCATAAACAGGTTTATTTATGCCTGCATATGCCTGAAGCATAAATATTTCTTTTTAAACAATACACCAGGAAAAGAAAGCAACAGGCAATGAAAATAGCTTGGATTTTAATGTAACTGTGTTCTTATTTCTATGATATCAGTATGCATATATTTTCAATTTGCAGTTAACAATTGAAAATATGTGAAAGCTATTTGAAAACCAGCAGGAAGCAAAATTATCAAAAGAAGAATAAGGCAATGGTAAATAACATGCTTCATGCGGTAAAAAAATATATGCTGACAATTTAACTTTATGATGGTTTCTGTGATATAAACAATCATTCCAGATGGATTTAGAAATTTATTAATTTCAAAATATTCCAAGAAACTACAATAGTGTGAAGACGTAGGAGTAGATTATACTACTTGTGGGTAGAATGTGTTCCACATTCTTAAAAAAGCATAAGGCATGTATGAACACTTAGCAGAAAATTTGATGCTGCTTTTAGCTAGCAGAGATCAGGAGCACAATATGAAGTATTTGGTATTTTGTGAGCATTTTAGGTCATATATAGGCTTGAAGCATTGTCCAGCCCCAGATGGATGGTCTTTGAGATTTTTAATGTCACAGTTCCTTTCCAGGTGAAGGAAAAGCCCACCCAAAATTTACCAGATAAAGGTACAAGCAAGATGGATCCATACCTAGGGCTCCCGGTTTTTATAGTATGTTAAGATCTCAAACTTTTAGTTTAAAAGTTACACATTTTAAAATAAAATATAAAATCCAACCCAACTGTATCTTTTGAAGCACAACCTGTTTGAACTTGCAGACAGCATAATTACTGCAGGGGGGTAGCAGTGACACTGGCTGTTTCCTCTAAGGTGTCACTGCAAAGGTACAAATCTTTGAGAGGCTCCTCAGTGTCACTGTAGTAACACATGCCTGACTATGGATATGTCTCTGAAAGAGAACAGTGCTACAGACCCACTTGACTTTATTTATATAATAGTTTTAAGTACAGGGAGCTCTTACTGACATTCCTGCCCCTCTGAGGAGCCCCTATGGTTACTTAAAATAGGACAGTCAGTGCTTTTACGCTGTTGTTGTCCACCTCTCAGCAAGGGGTGAGAGGAAGGTGCAGCTACCACATGTCAAAGCTGAGAGAGTGAGCCTCAGAGGAAATCCACACAAGTGCCACGTTTATGCTTAAAGATTGAAGTATCACTCCTTCCTTCCAAATCCTACCTAAATGAGTTACGAATTTACAGACACCAGTAAAGGGTCACTATCTGAAAACTGCCTGCTGTTTTGGTAGAGTTTTGCTGAGACTCAGTCTGTAAGGAATAGACCAAGTGCAAGTTCTGAACAGTAGGAGAACTTGGCAGTACAACCGGGTCCGAGTAATTGATAGCACAGCAGTTGTGCAAGAAGTCTCTTACTCTCAGCATATGAATCAAGGAAGCCATTAATCTACCAAGCACTTTATATAACAACTTGAAAGCCTTCAAAAAAATTACAAATCTGTCATTTTCTTTAAGACTTTCAAGTCTGTCTCTGTGCTGCTAAAGAAAATGTAGATTGAGCAGTCACAGTTTGTTGGGGTTTGGGGTTTTTAAGAGGTCTGGAAAAGCACCTGGAAATAAAAATGCTATTCTTTATTTGGGATAGATTTAAGTATTTCAGGTCTAAAAAATAAATGAAAATTTTTTACCGGTATGACAAAGATGACTGGAAAACCATTTCAGGGACTCTGAATCCTAGATTCCATTTTCTAGTTTCTTAGTTGATGTTATAGGAGTAACACAAGCCTATATAATGCTCATATTCAAAAGTGTCTACAAAAAAGCACTAGTTTATATTCAAAAAACTGAACAGAATGCGTGCTAAGCCTTTCATTAGCTTTTCTGTTCCTTTGTGACCATAGCAGTTCATTTACCTAAACATGCACTATCCAGCTTCCCAGAAGATGGAGTTAAAGGGTGGGATCCGTTTGTCCTAATGTAGATGACTAGAGACATTGGCACATGCGTGTGACAATTAATCCTCAAGGGGATGGAAGTACCTAAGATTCATAAATGCTCATTGGTTGAAAGGAATGACAAAAGTCAGAGGGTTCAAAAAGTTTTATTAGCAAATTACACACTTGGCATGAACATTGTTATGTTAGTTGTGGACCTACTATATAAACACACAGAAGTGGGGTTTGAATAAAGAGGTAGTGTGAAAGGGAAGAGAGGAATTGAAGGGAAGAGATGAATTAAAGGAAGGAATGGAGGGAAGGAGGAAGGGAAGGAGGGAGGGAGGAAGGAAGGAAGGAATGAAGGAAGAAGGAAGGAAGGAAGCATTGATCCAGCCGACTGAATGCCAAACCTTGTTTCAGCACCCATCCAGCTAATACGCTGTGCCAGTCCAGTCAATGAGATGTCCTGGGGGACACTGAATGGGCTCTGGGGGCTACCTTTTTATGGACAGGTTTCTCCAAAACGAAGACAAATTTCTCACATCTTATGTAAATGAACTGTCATGTGCAGTCTGATCTTTAAGGCATTTCTGGAA
This sequence comes from Oxyruncus cristatus, assembly GCA_013399855.1. Taxonomy (NCBI): domain Eukaryota; kingdom Metazoa; phylum Chordata; class Aves; order Passeriformes; family Cotingidae; genus Oxyruncus; species Oxyruncus cristatus. Next base: position 387,901 of record VXAY01004703.1, on the reverse strand, counting down.
ATGGATTGGAAGGATTCTGGGCCCTTGGCAGTCTCAGTCTCAGTCTATAGTCCATACCCACTTCCACTCATTCTTATGCTTGTACCATACTGCATTCTTTTTTTTCTCACAGAAAAGTGCTGATTTATCTCCACCTGCCCTCCTTCTCCAGCAAAATCTGGTTCTTTCTCTTAGCATATAATATATATAATATATTATATATAATATAATTCTCTTAGCAATACTAATAGTCCTTGGTTATTACCAACAATTCTTCTCTGTTATTACTACCAGTCTTTGGCTGACTACACAGCCATCTGCTTATTGATGTTTGAGACATACACATTAGCCTCTTATTTTCTGGGAATCAAGAGCTTGAAGGATCGCAGTTAGGACCACTGCTTATAGGGTTGCAAGAGAGCAGGCTTCAGTCATAATAATCTTCTATCCTGGCTGCAATTCAAGTCAGTAACTTCTTTTGAAGGTTCAACAACAAAAACATTATTCCACTTAGGTTGTTATTCGGGCAAGAAAAATAAGTTTCCAAGGTTGTTCGTTATAAAAGCAGGTGCTCATTAGACACGTGTTAGTTCCTGGGAACAGACAGTATTTCAGATAAGCTTAAGAGGGGCTTAGTCCAAGTGCAGTTTGTCAGCGCCGAGGCCTAATGAACATTTCTCGTACCATAGTGGGGCCGGGGCAGGGAATGCATCATCCATCCCACAGCTAAAGTAAGCTTCTCTGGGCCTCTATAATGCAGAATATCTACAAGGGGCTGTCAGATAGAAACTGGTCTTAGCTGCGCCTCTGGTGTGGTAGCTGTAGGCCAACAACACCTTAGGCTATATTACATAATATGTTTAAAACATTGACAACCTGCCCCTTTAACTTTGCCCTTTGACTAACATCAACATGTAGGCAGGATGACACCCACATTACCCCAATTGATGACTCACATCATGCCACCATTGGTGGAACCAAGTGGTGTCACAACTTTTACCTGCATTCAAAAGGCATTTCCACAACTGGCTTTGGCTGTGAGATGACCCATACATTAAGTGTTGTTGACAGTCCACCAGAGCTATGGCATCACTTACAATCCTGTGATTGCTACCAGTGACCTGGTAAGTCCCCATGGGGGTGCATTGTTGCATAAGTTTGAAGAGGGAAAAGGTTGAAACCAGATTCTCCAGAGAAGAACCTAAGAGTGGAAAGCCAGGGTTAGGAGTGATAGCAGCAGCCCAGCTGAAGTACATCTACACTAATGTATGCAGTTTGGGAAACAAGCAAGAGGAGCTGAAAGCCATCATGCAGCCGGAAAGCTATGACATAGTCACCATCATGGAAACATGGTGGGACAACTTGCACAATTGGAGTGCTGCCATGGATGGCTACATGCTCTTTAGAAGAGATAGGCAAGGTGGGAGAGGTGGAGGGGTGGCTCTGCATGTTAGAGAGACTCCTGACTCTGCAGAACTTGAGGTCAGTGACGATAAGGTTGAGTGCCTGTGGATCAGAATCAAGGGAAAGACCTACAAGGCTGACATCCTGATGGAAGTCTGTTACAAACCACCCAACCAGAATGAAGAGGGTGAAGAATTATTCTACAAGCAACTGGTGGAGGTTTCAAAATCACCAGCCCTTGTTCTTGTGGGTGAGTTTAACTGGCTGGATGTCTGCTGGGAACTCAACACAGCAGAGAAGAGGTAGTCTAAGAGATTCCCAGAGTTTATGAAGGATAATTTCCTGTTGCAGCTGATAAATGAATCTACCAGGCCTGGGGCCACATTAGGCCTGCTGTTTACAAACAGAAAAAGGCTGGTGGGAGATGTGGTGGTTGGAGGCTGTCTGGGGCACAGAGACCATGAAATGATAGAGTTTTCAATACTCGGTGAAGTAAGGAAGGGCGTCAACAAAACCTCCTACCCTGGACTTCCCAAGGGAAGACTTTGACCTGCTCAGGAGGCTGGTTTGGAGAGTAACTTGGGAAAGAGCCCGTAAGAACAAAAGGGTCCAGGAAGGATGGACATCCTTCAAGAAGGAAAACCTGAAGGCGTGGGAGCAGACTGCCCTTATGTCCCAAAAGACAAGCCGGGGAAGATGACTGGCCTGGCTAAGCAAGGAGATTTTGCAGGAAATTATGGAAAAAAAGAGAGTCTATCACCTTTGGAAAAAAGGGCAGACAACTTATTAAATGTTTAGGAGTGTGGTTAGGTCATGTAGAAGGGAAATTAGAGAGGCAAAAGCACAATTTGAACTTGATCTCACCACTTCCGTTAAGGACAACAAAAAGCGTTTTTATAAATACATCAATAGCAAAAGGAGGGGCAAGGAAAACCTCCATTCTTTGTTGGTCACAGACGGGAACATAGTTACCAAAGATGAGGATAAGGCTGAGGTACTTAACACGTTCTTTGCCTCAGTTTTCAACAGTAAAACAGGTTGTCCTCAGGACAACTGGCTTCCTGGGCTGGTAGACAGCGATGGAGAGCCGATAGGCCCCTTGTTATCCAGGAGGAAGAAATTAGTGACCTGCTGAGACACTTGGATCCTCACAGGTCTATGGGTCCAAATGGGATCCATCTCAGGGTGATGAGGGAACTGGCAGAAGCACTCACCAAGCCACTCTCTGTCATCTATCACCAGTCCTGGCTCTCCAGAGAGGTCCCAGATGATTGGAAGTTGGCGAATGTGATATCCATCCACAAGAAGAACCAGAAGGAAGACTCATGAAACTACAGACCTGTCAGCCTGACCTCGGTGCCTGGCAAGGTTATGGAGCAGATCATCCTAAGTGCAATCACACAACACCTACAGGAGGGACAAGGGATCACACCCAGCCAGCACGGGTTTAGGTCCCATCTGACCAACCTGATCTCCTTTTATGATCAGGTGACCTACTGAGGATGTGGTCTACCTGGATTTCAGCAAAGCCTTTGACACTGTCTCCCACAGCATACTCCTGGAAAAACTGGCAGCCCATGGCTTGGACAGGGGCACTCTGTGCTGGGTTAGGAACTGGTTGGAGGGCTGGGCCCAGAGAGTGGTGGTGGTGAACGGTTTGCAGCTGGTCACCAATGGTATTCCCCAGGGATCAATGTTGGGTCTAGTCCTCTTTAATATCTTTATTTATGATCTGGATGAGGGGATTGAGTCCCCCATGAGCAAATTTGCAGATGACAAGTCCCCCAAGTTGGGGGGAGTGTTGATCAGCTGGAAGGCAGGAGGGCTCTGCAGAGGGACCTGGACAGGCTGAATAAATGGGCTGAATCCAATGGTATGATGTTTAATAAGACCAAGTGCCAAATTCTGCACTTTGGCCACAACAACCCCCTGCAGCGCTACAGGCTGGGGACAGAGTGGCTGGAGAGCAGCCAGACAGAAAGGGATCTGGGAATTTGGATTGACAGGAAGCTGAACATGAGCCAGCAGTG
>VXAY01004703.1:307649-384360 GCA_013399855.1 Oxyruncus cristatus | reverse complement strand
CACAAGTCCTATGAGGAGAGGCTGAGGGAGCTGGGGTTGTTTAGCCTAGGGAAGAGAAGGCTCAGGGGAGACCTCATCACTCTCTACAACTCCCTGGAAGGAGGTTGTAGCCACTTGGGGGTTGGTCTCTTCTCCCAGGCAACCAACCGTAAGACAAGAGGGCATGGCCTTAAGCTGTGCCAGGGGAGGTTTAGGTTAGATATTAGGAAGAAATTCTTTACAGAGAGGGTAATCAGACATTGAAATGGGCTGCCCAGGGGAGGTGGTGGAGTCACTATCCCTGGAGGTTTTTAAGAATAGACTGGATGTGGCACTTAGCTCCCTGGTCTAGTTGACAGGGTGATGTTGGGTCATGGGTTGGACTCGATCTCAGGGGTCTTTTCCAGCCTGGTTGATTCTGTGTGATTATGCATGTGATCTTTCTCACTGCCTTAATGAAGTTTGAATTATAATGTGTTGTCAGACTACATTAACATTCAAACCACATCACCCTACTTAGGGTATTGCTCTTGAATCCATAGCCAACCTGAATATCACGAATGTTCCTCTGGTATGACCAAACAAGACAGTAATATTCAACCCAGTTGTGTAACTGGTCACATGGAGGTAGAACAGTCAGGAGGGGTTACTTTTCTCATGAAAATTTTCATGTAAGAGGAATCTGAGTACAAACAGTCTCTATCTCTCTTGCTGTCTAAAGAATGCAGTAATTCTGACCAGATCTAAGGGGTCAAACACCCAAGTTATCCTCAGAACAGGATCTTTACATCCCTCAGCATACTATCTTAACTTTGCTCCCGGCTTGCTACTTTAACTCTGTTCCTTACCATTAGATATTAGGGAGATAATTTTCTTTTAAAGAGGTTTTGGTATCCACCTTTACAAAATCTTAGCTGATTATTCCCCCATTCATGAACTGTGCTATTCATTGATTTATAATGACTAAGCAGGAATAACCTTTTCAGTTGCTTCCTAAATATGACTCATTGCTCTGACTACAGAAAAAATCTAAGAAAACTAGCCAGTAAATTCATTTTTAAAGATCAGCCAAACCTGCAACCTACAGAGCTAGAAATTTTGCCTCCACAAATATCGTAAGACCCCTGAACTATTAACTGCCTGGAGTTTACTTTAGATATAACAGCTTGAGCAAAATCTTTCTTCTGGTTCAAGAACACACATAGCCTTTTTATCCCTGTTTCTTAATTTAACATGTCCCCTCATGCCTCAAGCCACTTGTAGCAATAACATATAGTCAGGTTTAAATCCTCTGTGAGCTTCAATCTGAAGCAGAAAGTGCTCCAAAATTCATGGGATATTAATCTCACAAAATCACATTGCAATATTAAAGATTCTTCAGTGGGTTTTTTTCCTAAGCTTCTGGGAACTAAGATGTTACTGTATGAACTTGTAGAATACTAAAAGTTACAGTTGTAAATTTTATATTTTCAAAATGAGTAATTCTTGTAATTGCCATGTTTTCATGTGACTAACTTACAAGTTATCTGTCCAAAAAAAATTAATTTGGCAGTATTGGAGGTTCTATATATGGATGTGTAATACAAGGCAAACTTTATTGAACAGGGTGTTTTCTGTGGCATAAAGCAGAGTTCATTCCTCTCTCCTTCCCCCTCACAGAGCAGTTCCTTGTCTCTCTGCAGCAAAAATGAAGCTAGTGGCAATGGACACTTTTCTACTCAGTGTGAAAATATGGCTCATCAAAATATGGTTCTTTTCAAGGACCACTACTTGTAAAGAAGGTGGGGCTACATGATGGAATTATTCCCTGAATAATACTCTAGTGAACTCCATCAGTTTCTGAAGGTCTTCCATGTTCCATTGTCAGAAATGTTCTATATCAATGCAATTCAGTTTAGACAGTTCCTTTCCCAAGACAATTACAATCTAAAATGCAGGCACATGAAATTCAGGGCACAGTGGCTGAAAGAGATCAGGATAGCATACTTTGTTGCTAATATTTATGTTGGAATCTAGAAAATATTCAACTGGTTTGGGTGTGTGAATCACATAAATGTCCTCACATTTAGAACTTCAATATCTGGGTAATCAGTAATAAGCTCACAGCCACTCAGTCCTAAAAATCATCATTTCTTTGATCCAGGCATCTTAAAATGCATTTTAAATCAGTTTTTTCTCCCTGCATTGTCCCTCATTAACTACTTATGCAAAGTAGAGCTATATTTATGCAAACTCAGTTTTGTTGCATGAAATATAGTGATTCTGAGTTTCCTCTTGGCATTCTGGAGAGCATATTTTCTTTGAATTAATTATTTTAATTCAGTCACTGTAATCAAATTCACCGGGCTATCATAATTTATTTTAAGGATTATTCTGGTTAATATATTTCTTACTACAGCAAGTAACCCTGGTGGGTAGGTCTTGAAAGTTTCAAATGTCAGAAGACTTTTAAATGTTCTAATACATACTTTGAAAATTTGACAATAATCCACAAATTCCCTCTGCTCTTGTTCAGTCTTCTAAATGCCAAAGGGATTTTTTTTTTGAGATTCTCTAAATGTTTTACCACAGAATTGCTTAATTAACTTTCAGAGTTGTTGCTCAGACACTTTCCCACCAGAAAATATTATATTTAGATAAAATGAACAAACATGTTATATTTGTCCTTCAGTTCTATTTCAAAATGTCTACTGAAATATCTCTTTAAAGGAAAATATTATTGGAGAAGGATTCTCTAAGGAACCACTTAATAACAATAACAAAAAAAACCCCAACAACATTTTATTGGGACCATTGTTTTAAATGTAATTAATATTATTATTTCAAATAATAATAAACACTCTATAGAGAACTGACTGCCCATATCTAGGAGGGGAATATTACTATATTTAGCAGGACAGAAAACTTTAAGAAAATAATTGTCATTTAATAATTCTTAACAGGTAAAATTAGAAACCGCATGTAGGGTATCAAGCCTCCTTAACAAATTTACATCCAAACAAAATGAATTCAAAAGTGTATTTGAATCTCTGCACCTTTAGGAACAGTTGAGCTTGCTTCTAGCCACTTGGAAAAACTATTCTGCATATTGGCAAAATCTTATATGTGAAAGCACTGAACAAGACATATTTACTGCAACTTCTGTGAGTCTAGAACTACTTTCCAATGTCTACCCTTAGAAGCTACAGAACTCTCTTGAACTGTATATCTTGAACATTTTATAATAATCAAATTAGACAATTGAACAAAAGTGCGGGTAAATAATTTTAGGGAAATGAGCTCAAAAATGTATCATTTATGTAAAGGACATCACGTAAGTGTGGAAAACCTTTTGAAAGAATTCTTACCTGTACATACTGAAGGCAACCTTAACTCTTTGCGATACACAGTATAAGAGGTAAGATTAGAGACCAAGATTTTTCCAACAGTTCCTTGCAGTATCAGACACATGTATGACTGCAACACAACATGCTGGAAAGACTCCAACCTGTTAACAAGCAAAGGACTCTAGAGTGCGAAAACTGAGGAAAGACTAAGAAGATGTGCTGAGAGAAGAGAGCACAAGCTGAACAGTGGTCCAGACTTCAGTCTATTGTCACTGGGGTTTTTATTTTTTTCAAATATGTTAAAGAAATCCTGCAATCTAGAAGTATCCCGCTGTCAGCAAACATTTCTGAAACTCTTTATTTCACCCTCCCTTCTGCAGACTGGTCTCTTTGCAAGGTATCAAGTCACTGAGAGATTAGCTCTACATAGTTTGTCCCCGTAATTAAACTGTGTAAGGAATCATTATGATGCCAAATACATATGCTTTTTAATTTTGTTTAAAAAAAAACCAAATCAGAAATTGTATACATTAAGCTACTGAAAAAGCATGAGTGTTATAATTGAAAAAGTATTATGGTTATAAAGTCAGGTGCTTATCAGACATTTCTCAGTCAAGCAATTTCAAATTCAATGGCCAGAGATTAATATTTTGGGAGTAATTTTTCTCTTTTCTGGCAAAATTTACTCCACAAATGTCAGAAAAGTATGGTTTCCAGGAAATCCTTAATAAACATCCTAGAACTCTAAGACGGTATGAGATGGGACAGTATGGGACAGTATGGGACAGTATGTCTGTCTTCAAAGGAACAGCATCTTGTACGAGATACTTCTATCTGGCCTTATTTGCTGAAACTTTTTGTACACAGTGCATACTACCTCTGACTAGTAGTTAAATGCAACTTTTTCTTGCCTTTGTTAGATTTTTTTTTTTTTTAAATACTACTTTCATAAATTCTACAGTGCCTCAAAGATCTGTGAGTTTTCTGCTGAAAATTTGCATGTTAGGATGCAAAATTACAGTGATACAAAATATAGACATTTTGGAGACATTATTCTACAATTATAGCATACAATGTCCCTGAAAAATTTATCAGACTCCCAAAATCCTGGCTGATTGTTCATATTGTGCAAAACTCTACTTTCAGGTGAGAATTTGGGAAAACTTTTAAACACCCTTGAAAAGTAGCAAGTAATTGAGAGAAGATAGGTATTTGATTGATATTTGTAATCCCTAAACCACTGTGAAAATAAGTTGTGGGTAGTTGCTTTCCAGCTCATTTTCTCAGGGACAAGAAGTTTATGTGACCAAGTTTTGTCTTTTCATCTGCATATTCCTCTTGATTTCTGTAAAAATTTTGCCAGTCTTCACCTATTTCAGCAAAGGAACAGAGCTTTCAAAAAATGTCATGTTCCTACAAGTTTCACGACTTTTGGTAAAACAGAGCCCTCTGTAGCACAGACAAAGACTGCAGGGCAAGTTTCCATCTGTTTAGATGATTCTACCCCAGATAGCACACATCTCCAAAATTCAGCGGTAGTTTCAATAAGCAGACATAGGAAATGAAGTCTCACTGTTTCTGCTGCACCCTGTCTTATTAATCCACCTCCTGCAGAGCAAGGGGAGACAAATTAAATGGAGGGAGTCAGGGGAGGTTTTTGAATCTCCAGATCACAGGTCTATATCAGATGAGAGAAGAAAAAGAAAGAAGCTACTCATAAAGAGAATCATAATTACCTTTCCGACAGGGTTTTGTAAGGATAACTGATGTATGAAGATAACATAAGAAAGTAATTTGTGGTGGTCTCTGCTGAAACTGTACAGTAGATGTAGTCAAATCAGCCACTTGGGAATCATTCTGCTGATCCCCAGTGTTGGAACACCTTAATGAAAGGTTGGTCCATATCCCAGCTGATTCTGGACAAAATAGAAAATAAAGCAAGAGACTTCTGTTGCTGAATAACCCAGAACTAAATGTCACTTTACCATAATGAAAAATCTGGCCCAGTGAATTTAGAAGAGATCCAAATAGACATTATTTTACTCTCTGAGAAAAATCACTTTTTGAGTTGTAGGATATTTCCTATCAAAGATGGGTTGTTTTTTTTTCATTAAATACCTTATTTAACATTTATAAGAAGCAGTGTTTCAGACCTTAAAATAATTTTTACACTCACTGTAAAGATACTGAATATTAATATGTTAATTGACATATGCAGTGAATTATAAATTTCCAGCTTGGTATATATTTGTAACTATATATTGGAAACACAACTAAAACATTTCTACAGCATTTGATTAAAATTAATTTTGAATCCACTAACAATATAATAAAATGTAGTGTCAATCATTTTAAAAGTATTCTGTGTCATAGGGGAAGAAAGCTATTATCAAGTCTAGGAATTAGTGGAAGTGTCAAGCAAAAAAATAGCCTGTCACACTGCTGCTAATACTTATTAAGACCTAAGACACCTTCTGCTTTCACATACAACTCAACAGCAGACAGGAGCTGAAGCATGCAAATTTGGGATCAATGAAAGCTGCAGTCTTTGATGCCAAAGGATCATGCAGTTGGATACTGTAATTGTATTCTTTCATTTGGTCCCACGGTCAAAAACTTCTCTCAATGATTTTTGAGGTGTCTTGGGAATCCAGTGAGATCCCAGCTGAGTGGAAACTGGTGAATGTTGTGCTGATTTTCAAGAAGGGTAAGAAGGAGGACCCCAAAAACTACAGGCATGTCAGTCTCACTTCAGTGCCTTGTAAAGTTATGGAGAAGATTATTTTGGGAGGTATTGAAAAATACCTGAAACACAACACAGCCACTGGTCACAGCATAGTTCATGAGTGGAAAGTCCTGTTTACCAAACCTGATTTCATTTTATGACAAGGTAAGCCACCCAGTTGATCAAGGGAAGAGAGTTGATTTAATCTTCTTGGATTTCAGTAAAGCTTTTGAAACTGTCTCTCATAGGATCCTTCTGGACAAACTGTCCAGCACACAGCGGGATAAACACATCATGTGGTGGGTGAGCAACTGCCTCGTGGGTGGAGCACAGAGGGTAATAGCGAATGGGGTGACATCAGACCGGTGACCTGTCACTAGTGAGGTTCCACAGGGCTCCATCTTAGCCCTGTGCTCTTCAACATCTTCATAAATGACTTGGATGAAGGACTGGAAGGGATACTGAGCAAGTTTGCTGATGATACAAAACATGGAGGAGCTGTTGACTCCCCTGAAAGCAGGGAGGCCCCGCAGAGAGACCTGGACAAATTTGAGGACTGGGCAATCACCAACTGCATGAATTTCAACAAGGGGAAGTGCCAGATTCTGCACCTGGGATAGGGCAACATGGAATGTAACTACAGACTGGGAAATAAGATGCTGGAAAGCAGTGCCACGGAAAGGGACCTGGGGGTCCTGGTGGATGGCAAGTTGAAGATGAGTCAGCAGTGCCCTGGCAGCCAGGGGGGCCAACTGTGTCCTGGGGGCATCAGGCAAAGCATCACCAGCCAGTGGAGGGAGAGGGTTGTCCCACTCTGCTCTACACTGGTGCAGCCTCACGTTAAATATTGTGTGCAGTTTTGGGTAGCACAACATAAAGAAAGATATAAAGCTATCAGAGGAGGGTAATGAAGATGGTGAAGGGCCTTGACGGGAAGCTGTATGAGGAACAGGTAGAAGTCACTTGGTCTATTCAGCCTGGAGAAGAGGAGACTGAGAGGAGACCTCATTGCAGTCTATAACTTCCTCATGAGAGGAAGAGGAAGGGCAGGCACTGATCTCTTCTCTGTGGTGACTGGTGACAGAATCCAGGAGAATGGCCTGAAGTTTTGTATGGGGAGATTTAAGCTGGATATTAGAAAAAAGTTCTTCACCCAGAGGGTGGTTGGGCACTGGAACAGGCTCCCCAGGGAAATGGTCACAGCACCAAGCCTGACAGAGTTCAAGAAGCATTTGGATGATACTCTCAGACACATGGAGTGACTGTTGGGGATGGTCCTGTGCAGGGCTAAGGGTTGGACTTAATGCTCCTTGTGGGTCCATTCCAACTCAGAACATTCTGTGATTCTGTGATTTTTTTTTCTTTATTCCTCTTCATTATTTTGTCATGTATCCTTTCTTCAGTAAGTCCATAGACATAGTCCTTCTGCTTTATATTTCAGATTCAAGCAAGTTTTAAAGACACAAATATCTCAGCAATCTGGTCTCTCCTTCACTTTTTTAAGACCTCATGAAGGCATTGTTAACCTGAACATTTTCTGTCTACTGTTCCTTTCCTCTTTGCCTATGCAGAATCTGAGCCAGTTTTCTTACATTCAAATGCTTCTCTCTTTGCCATGACATCTGCTTTGCAGCACTGTCTGGCTGCTGGGACAATAAAAGGCTGAGTTTCAGCACACCAGAGTACTGGCATCCTTCCAAAACAATCTCAAATGCTTTTTAAAATGATCTTTGGGTATTTATTATGAGGCTTTTGAAGGCAAGGGGCAATTACTGACACAGATTTCTGTGAATCTTTTGACAAATAAAGTTTTTCATGCGGTTCCTACTTATCTATCAAAATTCATCCTTGATAATATTGTGTAGTATTTTTTCACCATACACCGTGGTTCCCTCTCTCCTGCATTCCTTATCCAAGATGCATCAAAAAGAAAGCATCTTTACAGATTTTTCTTGTTCATTCACACTAGATTAATTCTTATTACTTAATAACAAATGTTATTTTGTTAAAGAGGAACATTAAACATACCATCACTATTTTAAATTGACTCTTTATTGCTGCTATAAGATATTAAAAAGGTATTAAAAATTGCACCAGAGAAATACAATATATAGTATCTCAAATAACAATCATATATTGTAATCTCATTACAAATCTTGGAAGCTGTCATAGCAAGTGGGAAACTATGTAGTTACTGACCGTTTAAAACTTTATAATTATATAGAGTGTTTGTCCATTAAGAAATGAGAGGAAATTTCAAGGATCTATTGGTAACCTTTGCTTTTGTTCTTTGCATTTTAGTGTCTTAGACTGTATATTCATCTCAAGACTCTAATTTCATCCCTGTATGCTCTTCCTCTTTTAATCTTACTCTAAGCCTTCTCACTTTCAGGATCAATTTTTTCTCAGGGAAGGGTGAAGGGGTTGAGGTTGGTTTTTTGCTTTTACATCAGTTTTATTTGCTGGGATGAACAGTGGGTTTTGGTGGTGGTGGTTGTGGGGCATGTGTGTATGTGTTCAGCATGGAGAAAATTATGGCTTTTCTTATCATAATGAATGGGCATATACAAGACTAGGCATGCAACACAAACATATCTCACAATGAATAAATGCAGTTTTTTTATTACCAGTGCTGTTCTGTCATAACCTTCTTCTTCTCTCTGGAAACTGAGATGCTAGAACTAAGCTTTCAGGAGAAATTTTTTAAGCAAGCAGAGTAGTGTTATAGTAAGAACATTTGCAGCCCTCTCATCCTCAGTCCTTCTCTTTATCCTTCATAATACTTTCACTCTTATATTTAACTTTTCCAAACTAAGATTTATTTAAAAAGTTAAACCATTTTCATCTTCTTTATTTTTCTTTACCTCCAGAGGTAAAAATTGGGAGTGAGAAAGATAAAGTGTAGGGATTAAAATACTCTTTATTGTACAGAATCTTTGAGTGATTGGGTAAACATTGATTTTCATTTTTGTAACTTAAAGAAGAAAACTGAGTGAATGTCTTTGACTAACAGTGAAGTCCTCCCAGTGGTGTTTTATAGTGAACTAAATAACTTTATCAAATTACATTTTCTAAACTATTTTTTAACTATGAAAAACATGTAAGGAAATATTTTGAAAAGGACTAGGTTAGTATTTTTTTTTAACTAATGCTCCATGTACTGCAATATTTTATTTAGAAGAGGTTTTCATGTCTTCTGGAATTTAAATTTTGGAACTGTGTAATTTAAAGAAAGAGGATTTTGAAATGGGTAAAACATGAAATGACTATCTTGATAGTCCATTTGGCATAAAATTGGGAGAAATATTCTTATCCAGAAATAAGCTTCTTTAAATTATAATTTTTTATAAATGTTTACAACTTTAGGGAAAGTATCTTTCCATTTTTATTTGGTTTTACTTTAAGATGAAGCTTGAGATGCTAAAGAAAACAATAGTAAATATGGGCTTGTGTGAATGGTATGGAGAAGCTCTTTTGGGAACAAAACAAAGACCTTTATGTCAGGATCTGTGAGCATTTAGCCAAGCTATTAATCCAGAGTTATAAAAGTGATCAGAATAAAAAATCAACCTACATTGTACATCACAAAGAACAGGTTATTCTGTGTTCTTTGAAGGAAGGACATCCATAGGAGATGGACTGAATACATGTTGTAGACAATCATTCAGTTTAGAGATGGAATGAGAACCAAGAAGCCTTCTCAATGAGGACAGAAGCAGAGACAGCTTGCTGAAAGACACTGAAAAGGATCATATGACCTGTGAAAGAAAGAAAGAAAGAAGGATGAAACTACCACTGCACTAGTTCACTGGAGATGATTTTTTATCAAGCAATATGTAGGGCTATTTTAAACATCTGGAACATTCTTTTGGTTTACGTCTGTTGAACAGAATAGTTTCTGCAAAGAAATATTGTGTTGGCTTCACGCCAACTGTCAGAACCCAAAGGGAAAGCCTCCCCCTCCCTTCTTCCCTCGGGGCGAAGGAAAAAAAAAAACTACAGAAACCGAAGAACCCAAAAGCAACCAAATTATATCAAAATATATATATTTGTATATATTTACAGTTATATACAGCTAAAATACTATATACAATATTTGGGATCCCAGGTACAACCCCCTCCCCCAGAAGGAAAGGGAAAAGGAAAAGGGAAAAAAGGGGAAAAACAGATATACACAATCAAAAACTAAGAACCAGCAAAACAAAGAACTGGCAAAAATCAATCTCACCACGTCCCTTGGAACAACGGGATGGCCTGGCACAGCCGGCACTCCCCACTCTCCTGCGTGGCAGATCAGTAGTCACTGCAGGCCTCAGCTGATAGATAAGCAAGACCAACGCAGAGAACCACTGCTCCCGAACCTCACCGGAAGAGAAGAGAGAGAAAGAGCTTCCACTCCCTTCTTATTTATACCTTTGCTTACATAAAAATCATATGGAATACTGGGAACATGGCCTTGGTTCCTTGGTTACAACCTGGTTACCAAGGAAGGCCTAGAATCAAAACCACTACAAATATATACAAGAGACAAATTCTTATGATGACAGAGAAATAAATGAATGGCAGAAGTGATGATATGCCATCTGATGTCAGACAAATGAATGGAGAGAAAAGGCATGTTGTTTGATATAATAACTTAAGCCCCCCCTGAATTTTGAGTAAATTTGTGTTCTGCGGCACATTGTCATTTGCCTTAATCATCTTACATTTTCACCACAAGATCCTGAAGTGTGAGCCACCGTGGCATCACAGTCATCAACATCTGAGCAGACATTGTCATCCTTTCTAGCTGATAAAGTAGAATGGGTACTTCAAAAGAATTTATTGATTTATTCTGTAGTCTACATTAGGGTGAGACGAAATCTGAAAGTTGCTTATTTCAATTGACAACAAAGGTAGCATAAAATTGTCTAGGTTCATTATAAGCTTGTCTAAGTCTTTATAATGTCTCAAGGTTACATGAAGCCCACCCTTCAGTTTTGCATAACATCTTTTGTACCCTTCCAGTGAACAAAACTATATCTATTTGACAATGTACTTTGGTGCACACTTTAAACTCTGTTACTGTTGCATTTAAAAGTTTATTTTTTGAAAAAATAATTTTATTGATTTGTCACCCATAAAGATTCATGGCAGAATTTATTAACTATTACAGTATTACAAAGGAATTTCTACAAACTGATGTATCTTTTTGTGTGTACATGCCATACATTTTGAAAAGAAAACTGAATATCTCTGTGTGGAAGGGATGCTTGCATGCTTACACATCTATTTCCAGTACCTGTTATCCACTTTATAGGCAAAAATTGGCTCTGGCTCATATGGAAGTGGGTGAACTAATTGAAGAGTAAAAATTTACCCTCAGATACTGCAACTAGAATTTAAATCCACTTACTATATATTTATCAGAAGTGATTTAAATTTCACTTCCTCTTACTTTCTTTATATTTTAATTGTCCACATGAACAGTGGCTTGAAGTGGATTGATTACTTATATAGACTAACCACTTAAAGAACTATAAAATAGGGAAAGGGCATCATAATTACAAGGTTTCAACTGTGGGTATTAGTATTTAAGATGAGTGAATTTTCAAGGGAAGATCAAGTCTCACAACCATAAATTATGACTCTTTCTCAACATAACTGACACAGTAACTGTCTGTACCAGGCTTGAAAACCATGGTGGCTGTGAATACCCTAGCTGTAATTGTGAAGTGGTTAGCTGGCTGTCAGTTCTATGGCTATATCCAGCTTTATTTCTATATGGTGTTTATTTTGTATCAGAAAAACATTAAAAATCCAGACTGTTATAAGGTACAAATTTATTTATTTCCATTTATTTCTTAACTGTCTGAGATAGAAACCAATTTCTCTCAACATGCTTGAGTAGCACCTTTTAAAGAGGACCTAGATCAGTCCTGGAAACATTTTATATTATCTCTACAGAAATTATATGCAACTATATTGTTACCATTGTATTTAATTTCCCATGACCCTTTAACATAGTGTGTATATATGACCTGAAAATTTGTAACATGGTATGTAAACAGAATTTCATCCAAGATGAAGGAAGCTTTGCCTGGACGAATGCAGGAAAAGAAGGTCTTTCAAAGATTGTCACAATTTTTTGTGTCCTGATTCCACCAAAAGGCTGAAGACATATGAACTGTGTTGCCTAAACAGGAGGGCAGACTTGAATTTTTTACAAAAGGCTTTCATCAGAGCCCTGTCTAATACTCAAGGTTAACGCTGCAGCTATATAATTGTTGATATTATCTATAACTACAGAACTGTATATCACTATATTGATCATAATCCTGGAGGTGAATTTGACACAACCTCTGTGTGTTCCAGGTATAGATCTGAACCCAGAGCCTGTTTACAGCAATGAGAGTTTCTGGAAATGGTCTCTGGATCCCGGCAGAGGCAGCTGCACCTCCAGCAGCTTTGGCGAGCATCGAACTGGCAAGTGAGGGTGTCTCCCATTGAACAATTTTCCTTTCCTTTCCTTAATGTCTCTTGATTGAAGTCTAGTTTCTACTCTGGCTAATGTTTAGGCCAACCTCAACTTCCCAGTTTATCTAGAATCATGGAATTACTCAGGTTGGAAAAGACTTCTGAGATCATCAAGTCCAACCTTTGAATTTTGATCACCAGCTTGTCAACTGGACCACAGAACTAGGTGCCACATCCAAGAGTTTCTTGGACACTGCCTGGGATGGTGACCCCACCACCTTCCTGGGCAGGCCATTCCAATGTTCAACAATCCTTTCCATGAAGAAATTCCTCCTGATGTCCCACCTGAATCTCCCCTGGTGCAGCTTGAGCCTATGTCCTCTTGTCCTGTAGCTTGTCACCTGGGAGAAAAGAGCGACCTCCACCTTGCTACAACCACCCTTCATGTAGTTATGGAGAGCAATAAGGTCTCCCCTGACCCTCCTTTTCTCCAGGCTAAGAATAATGTAGCTGGTAGGAAGGAGGAAAGAGTACCTGATAAAACAGCTCTGGCTTTGTTTGCGTTGCTCACAGTGTGTGAATATTAGGCGCACTAACTAATAATGCTTTACACTAATATAGTTCATTTGATTAAAGGTTCTTAAAATGATTTATGTCTACTAATTGATGCAACACCATGTTAGACTATCAGTATAGGCAAACATTACATCTCTAAAACATTGCAAAAATAATAGTGGTTTCAATCTTCTGTCACTTGTAGAATAAAATCCAACAACTAGATAAATGTTTTACCACATATGTTTCTTACCACCAATAAAATTGAAATCCATAGGTGTAATTTAAAATGACAATGTTGTAACCATCTTTTTTTGGCCCCTGAAATTAATGTGGGCACAAGGTAAGTACATTCTGACAGTTCGGTAGTGATCCTGAGGAAGTATGGTGTTAAAGCAAATGTCCAGCCTTTTTAGATTTTGAAGATAGAAGAATGGAACAATGAATATTTCAATGTTTTTCTCATTGAAAAATTATACATATATATATATAGTTATGTAGACACATACATGTACATGTACATATTAGTTTGCTCTCAAAATTAATTTTTGTCCTTGGTTTTTCTGGATTGACCACTGTCCCAAAGAACTTCTGGGCTGCAGTACTCCAAGAACTTTTATATATTTGCAGAAGAATCAGCAGAAAAACTCCATTACTACAATTTTACATTTATGTCAGACAGTGGTGATCAGCACAGAAAGGTTTTCAAGCCAAACTTCACATGCGAAGGAGGCATGTTTTCTGAAGGGTTAGTTCCCAAACAGAAAAGGAAAATCCATTTATCATTTTGAAGATAACTCTGAATTTCTCACTTTGATTACTGATCTCTGTGGTAGGATGAAGAGGATTTTTTTCCGACTGAGGCTTCAGTGCTTGCCATTTTATTTATCTCAGTAGATTAGAATGATCTGAGTTTTCAGACCTCTCCAGCCTATTGCAGGGCTGACCGGTATAATGAGGCTCTTTGCCTGATGAAAAGGATTAAATCCACTCTTGCCTGGATGTGCACAACTCATCTCCTTTACACACTCAATTTGTTTATCTGTACTGATACGAACAAAATAGCTAAAGCTAGGATCCCAGTGCCCTTGAACGCTTTTAGAGGTAAATATTTTCAAAACTAGGAACGAGCTGTGATGTTGTTCTAGTAAAAAAATTGCAAGCTGAATGAATAGTATTATTTTCTTCATTTTATATATTTATATTCTCTATTTCTTTATTTTCTTTTATTTTATATAGTGGAGTTATTCAGCTATATGAAAAGTAAGACTCAGAGCACGAGAAAAAAAATGCATGCACAGACATTCCAGTACCATCCTGGTAGAAAGAAAAAAAAAAAACCATTTAATGTGAAAAATGTGTGAGTCATTTTATTAAGTCAGGCAAAAAGCAATGAGACAAGGGTTAAAGTTATTTCCTGTTAACAACCTTTGAAGGAATAAAACCTGCTTGCTAAGAAACTGAAAAATCATGTAAGTATGAGAGGGGCATGTGAGGAAGGTATATGAATTTCAGCTAACCAGCAAGTACTGTGTAAAAGAGTGAGAAGCAGTGACTGCCTAAATAAATACTCTTCTTTGTGACAGTGTACTGGTTTTGTAAGCCTGACTTCTTAGGCTTACAGAAGAGCTCAATCCCTAGCCACTTGCAGCAGTGCACATTGCAAACAGCGTGTCAGCCAGAAAATAAGAGCAGTCTCTCTTATCTAAGCTCAGGACAGGCAGATACAGAGTGCAGATACAGAGAGATGTTCATTATGCTGGTGATTCCTAAAACTATGACCATTTCCAATTCTCCATTTAAGACAGCTCCAGAAACTGCTCAAAGGCACCCACCCATGACAGTGTTAAGAGCTGGCTGAAGAGGGAGCAGAGGGAAGAGATACCTTTCAGTAGTCAGTTATCCCAGAAAGGTCCTTGTATGAATACTTGAAAAACATAATATGAGAGAGGAACAACATGCTCTCTAATAAACCCGTACAGACTGATAGGATGTCATAACAGAAAAGTAAGGCCAAAATAATCTTCTTCAAGCATGTGAGTGGAAAACTGCAAACACGTGACATTATGTCTGGCATTATCACCTGATTGCTCTTTGCTTGCCTAGACCAAACTTGAGAAAGCCAGATTTACAAATTTGTGACCTTAGAAAGTTTATCTGAAGTCAGCAAAGAAACCTCAAAGGAAAATAGCTCTACTTGTATAAGGGGTTTTATTGAGAGCTTGCAAAGCCTTTTTGCCCTGGGCATGGCCTCTGAACCACTGAGTGTCCCATACTGTAGCTATCAGCTTGGCTTTTCAGCCTGAATCATCTCTCTTTCAGGAGAGGCCATCATTTTCTCTTTCTTGGTTGGTTTTCTGAAAACTGTGACACCCTTTTGATTCACTATTGGCTTTATACACAGAAGATCAAAGGGAAGGAGACGATACGCTCCATAAATCACATCCTCTTGCCCTCCATGTACACAAACAATTATAATAAAAT
The DNA here is from genome assembly GCA_013399855.1 of Oxyruncus cristatus. Classification (NCBI taxonomy): domain Eukaryota; kingdom Metazoa; phylum Chordata; class Aves; order Passeriformes; family Cotingidae; genus Oxyruncus; species Oxyruncus cristatus. The sequence goes on along the minus strand of VXAY01004703.1, from coordinate 368,835 downwards.
TGAAAGATCAAATTCTCAGTTCCTTCTCTGCTTGTTTTTTGATGGCTAAAAGGAAGTATTTTTGATTTTTGTTTTGAAATATTGTTATTCCAATGGCTTTCTCCTGAAAATAGGTTACTGTGGAACAGCTGCTGTCTTTGTCATTGATTAGTTTAAAGGTATTCTGACACAGAAATTGGGTATTCAATCACCTCAGTTTGTCCATGATGCTCTGTCACATTACAGGAAGATGTCAAGTTTATATTCAACATTTCTCTTCTTTCTATTTCCACATCTTCAGTTTTTCAGAGGGTTTTTTTTTTTTTTGTTCTGTTTCGGTTTCTTTTTTTTTTTTTTAATTGCACTATTTGTTAGTTCAGTTTCCTGTTCCTGCAAGCACAATTCAAGATTCTTTGTTCTGATAACCAATTTAGAAAGTGAAACTCCCTGAAGAAAATCCCATGGTTCTGAGACGAAAAGGCCATGAGGTTTTCCTCAATTTCAGTAATCAAAGGAGGTCAGAAAGGTTCCTTTTAACTCTTCAAGAAAAGTCTCACTGGCTACTCTGCTGCAGCATTGAACTAGTTCTGTTCTTGCTAAAGCAAAATACTTCTTCCTTGATCTTCACCTGGGTGGGTGATCATTAATGTGTAGAACTGTAACTGCAATGAGGCACAACATAAAATGCAATATAGATTGTCCTGCAAGATATTTGAAGGCAATCAAAAATTTGGCTAATTTTTAGTGGACAGTAATGAGGAAAGAGAAGCGATGATTTTTCTTAGCTTAGTCTATCACTACAGTGGTATATGTTTACACTTTCACTGTTAGTGTAGGCAAAAGCACCACTGTTTTTACAGACCTATTTTATTTACAGACCTATCTTATTTGCAGACCTTTCACTGTATGAACAGTTCTCTCAGACATATAATCACAAGAAATCAGACAAGAAATCACCTCGCCATTAAGATTCACAATGGCTAAAATTCAGTCTACTTTCTAATTAGAATCAATACATTTATGACTGTCTTAACTTCAGACAGTTTAAATTCTTCATAAACTTAATCTGACAGTTTCTGATACAAATTTGAAAGACTTTCTATGACAGAATCACTGAATCACTGAATGGCTGGGGGTGGAAGGGACCTCTGGAGATCACTGAAGCAGGGCTACCTAAGAAAGGTTGTCCAGGACCATGTCCATATGCCTTTTGAATATCTCCAAGGATGGAAACTCTACAACCAACTGGGCAACCTGTGCCAGTGTTTCCTGATGTTCAGATGGAACCTCTTGTGTTTCAGTATGTGCCCATTGCCTCCTGATAAACTATTCTCAAAGTATGTGTAAAGTCTTTGTGTCATATGAAGTTTAAATAAAACACAAAATTTGAAATATATACCTCAAACAATAAAACATTCAGATAAAAATATTACCTATGAAACTTATCAAGGTATCTATGCACTCAGAATTTGTTTTCAAACCTATGTAGTTCCTAAAATACTGATAATATAAAATCCAGTCTTTTCTTCTTTCCATCTAGAATTTGGTCTGTTTGATGCAGTCATACATGCTTAAGCCAGGCACTCTTTATTATCAGAAATTTTTAATGACATTAGAAATTAGGAGAACACTTATGAAAATGGAGGAAATAACAATTTGCTATGTAATAAAAAATGTATCAGCAACTGTATACCAAATAAAACAGCCTTATACATTTCCAGTGCCATTCCCAAAACAATCACTTTTCTGAAACTAGAGGTTATAAAGTTAGTAGACTGACAAGTGCTCGCCATGTACATCCTTTGCTTGAATATTTTCCTAGGACACAAATAAAACAATTTCATGCTGAATAACAGGATTATTCATTTTGTACACCTAAAACATTTAGCCAGAAATATGAAATCTAGCAAATGGTTAAATTTTAATATTTCCAACAGTCAAGGTATCTTTTTTTTCCCCTCAGAAAAGGACTTGTAGGACTTTGGACGTCTTTGAGTGAGTGAGCGAGTGAATTAGATGAAGGAGGCAAGGCACTGATAAGCTGTATTTCCTGGTTGAAGCTTTTCAGGAACAAAATCTTAATACTGAGTCACTGAATAAACATTACAGTGTTAATATGGAGACCAAAAATCTAAATTTAGATTTCCACTTTTTAAAAAATATGTCCAGTGCAAAAAATTTATATGTCTAGCAGCATTCACAAAATAACAAAGCAGTTTCCAAGTCCCCTATGAAACTACCTGTCACATTTCAGAGTAAGGCAAGAAAAACTGACTGAGTATCTTTAAAAGAAATATAAAATTAATAACATAACATTTTGTTAAGGAAATATGACACAAAATCAAGATCAGAACACAACTTTTTCCTTTAGATTTAGATAAAGAAAACAGTATAATCCATATGAACTTAAGAAAACCTTTAGTAATTTGTCTCATTAAATATGCTTCCTGAAATAGTTTCTCATTGAGATCTTCAGATTATTTTCCCCGAAATTCAAGTATCTGTTAATATGAAAGTTTATGAATGCCTTCTTGCAGGTGTCCTGCTAACCATGGAAATTTAGTTGCATACTTTGATAAGGTCTTTTTAAATGAGGGAGTAACTGATCTACAGCAGAGGTGTATGTTTTCAGCAGATTAATTTTCCCTATTTAGTGATTTTAAAAACAAAAAAGGAAAGTTAGTTTAAAACAACTACTTTCACTGGCAAGCAACTAGCATAAATCTTTAGCAAAGCCAGGCAGAAGGAATAAAATAATTTTATTTAAATATGTGGGCAGATTTGTGTGATAAAAAGGATAAACCCAATACAAGAATTTCAACAGTAGATTTTTCCTGAGAACAGTTTGGCAACGGCTCACAGTTAACAGGAGTAACTACTAGGTACTAGGTTAAAAGGTTTCAGCTTATTTTTCAGTTATTTAAACTGAAAAGTGTGGTATATGGAAGTAAAATTCAAAACCTTTCTGGATTCCCAGTCAGGTCGATGACACTGCAAATGGACAAGAACCTTCTCTCGTGCTGATCACAATGGACCTCTGTGCAGGCACAGGGCTGTGTCCCACACCTTACCTTCAGGTCAGGCTGGTCTCACTGTGACGTTTCTGAACCTACTCCACATTGAAATAAAATTTCCCTTTGGAGACCTTTCAAGACAATGGATTTGACAGAGACAAGAAATATACTGCTGGGGGACGAGCCATGAATTTACAGAGGCTCCCTCATCCAGTAGACTGGTTAGTGGAGAGAAGGTATAATCATACCCAGGAAATTAGCGTCAATGAGGTATTGGAAGTAAATTCAGGGGGCTTCTGCCCTCTGGTTAATACTTCTCACATGGCAAGTTCTCTGTACTTTGTGATGAAAATTTTGGCTTAGAGAAGATATAGTGGCAGTCAATGGTCTTTGGGGGGTTTTTGTTATTAATTTTTATCTCAGCTAAACACTAGATATGCCTTTCAGCAGAGATATGTGTCATTATCATCACTCTTCTTTATCTGGAAAGTAAGATTCATGATACAAATTTGGTAGCAACAGTAAAGGGATTTATAACCTGGCATATTTTTGCAATGACTACACTTCACTGTCCTTAACAAAGCCATCTTTATGCTCAAAATGCAGTACCAAAAAAAATCTATGAGTGAACCTTGGGCAAAATATGTGGCCAAGGAGGGACTAACAGTGTGATTCAATGAGTCAAGGGTGTTTTTCAATTTTCTGCTTGATTAAGGGATCTTTTCTCTGGTTTTACTCTCCTGCCACTCAATGTTCATTACATTAATGCAGCAGCTACAGACTCTGAGTCAGTTTTGTTCCAGTGTTCTTAACTAGATGGTTTTGGTGTCAGCAGCTTTCCAGGAACCGGTTCATTTGTTGGTGTAAATTAGCTCCAACAAAAGTATACTGATTAATAATGGCTACAAGTGGATTATAGCCTACTATCAGGGCAGAATCTAAAAATCTTTTAATGGTTATACAGCTATATTAATAAAATCAGTTATTTTTCTGTTAATTAATTTTCAAATATTTTTTAGCTTTAATCTTTGACCCAGAGACATAATTTCATTTGCAAAAATAACCTTCTAAAAAATAAGTTTATAGTGAATATTTAGAAATATACTCAAAGACAGTTTAATGTAAATCATCCTTTTCAGAGTGCTGACTGAAAATTACTGAAAAATGCAACTTGTCAGTATGCTTTGAAGAAACAAATATACAATAACTTTCAAGATATCCCAGTCTTCACATCAGCATAGTCACAATCTTATTGTCTAACTCAGAGATTATGTCACCATTTAGATTAAAAAATTATCATAGATTTTGACATTACTAGACCTAGTATTTACTACAATTGAACATGACATTGTAAAATGGAACAGTATTTCAGACTGTAAGGCTGTAATTGGGCCTTCTGACAGTTCTGGTCAAAGCAAACAGGATAATCACAAATAAAAATGGTGCCTTGATTTTTATCTGCACCTCCAGGGTCATCAGCTGTTGTCATTTCTGTTACAAACACTTTAGTGTCACCAGTGCAGGTAATGAAACTCTGAGTTTACAGACACCATAAGTGTTCTATTTTCCTGCACTTGCTGACACTCATCCTAGGTCTCCTTCGGGGACACAATCCCTGCATTTCCTGAAATTACTTGTATAAGACAGCTTTCTGTGTTACAGATGGAATCTACAATCAGTGTTATAAGTAGCACCCATAATGTTTCCTCTTTTCATATAGTGTCTTCAATTCAAGGATCCTTCAATAATCTATTGATTCCAAATTTCATTTTTTGAAACAGGGTTTATCTTCCTTAATTTAATGAAGTAGGTATTTTGCTCAGATGACTTAACCTATTCAGTTTCCTGGCTAAAAAACACATGCTCTGAACTTTTAAACAGCAGTCTCCCTCAATTCCTTATTGTAATTCCAAGTTTATCGAAATTAAATTTTCCTCCGTTCAATGTTTTGAGTTTTGGAACTCAAATCTGGAATGCAGTCTTTGCATAGAGGCAAGTACATTCAACTTTCACCTGAGACCAGAGATCTAAGTAATAGAGACTTGACATCTTATAATCATTTTTAAAAGCCATGAACTCTTCTCCAGTTCTTCATCCAGCAGATAAATTTGACCTTGGCACATCAGTGAAGATTTCCTTGAACAACAGGTAGCAATTACTGGATGCATATTGTCCAGTGACTTCAGCAAGGTATCGTTCTTCATTCTGCCTCTGAGCTTCCCTTTAATAGGCAGAAAAGATTTGTGATTGACAGACAATACATCCAAGTTATGACATATTATTGTGTCATTGCAAGCCACTTAATGGCTCTACTGGGAAACAAAGAAATGGACAAAACAACAACAAAAATGCAGAGTCTAGCCCAGTTAGTACCACACAATTACATATTAGTAATAGTAATTTATCACTCTTTTTGCCCCGTACAAAAAGTATTTTATCAGCAATATAAAATAATCATTTATTCTCTCTTTTGTACATAGATATCATTAGTGTACATAGTATTATAAAAGGCAGGGAAGACTACACCCCATTTCCTTGCCTAGGGGGATTTACAAGGAAGGTGGAAAATCAGGGGATGTTTTTCACCTAATCACTTTATGCATAGCTTAAAAGCAGAGTCAGTTTACTGGCAAAATAAAATGGTACTCCCAAATAAGGTACCAATATGATCCTCAGTGATAATAATTTCTGGGCTTTGGAGATAAGGTCTTTAATTAATTCATTTAGACAATATCTTGCAAAAGAACCTTAATTAAATTAAATCATTATTTCAGGAAGCAATATGCCAAATTACGCAAAACTAATTAGGGTAGTGTGGAAATTGGTCCATCCTCTGATTTACAGGCAACGTGTGAGAGTCTCTTTGCAGTAGGATCATCTTCATGAAATTTATCAAAGGCTCTGACAAAAAGTAAGCAGAAATTGTCTCCCTAGCATAGCGAGAACTGCTTAATTTTGATTTATAATGGAGAATCATTCAAAAATATTTGCTAAAAATGTAAGGAATACTGACATCTCAAAAGAAAATATTTTATTTGAAATATCAGTTTGCCCTTTTAATCCAGGGAAAAGACTAAAGAGATCTTTTTTACTCTATTAAATATGATGGTAACACTAATGGTAGCCATTAATTTGGAAGACAGGATGGAAAGTTTTCAAATTCTTATTTATTTGCACATATTTTAACAACTTCAAATGAATTTTCTAAATTTTAGCTTTTCAGTAAACTAGAATTGTTCTTTTAAAAGAGCAGCACCACTTCATTATTAAATAATTAGTTAATTGCATCTCATCAGAAAAGTTATATTGTTAAATGAAATTTACTAATGTAATTTCATTTCATTTGTAAAACACCAAAGCAAAAACAATGGATCGCCAGACCTTAAAAATTAAATTTTAAAAACACACAGCCAATGACAGCATCTTGCCCAAAACCATTTTTGTTACTCGGCAATGAGGGAAAAAACCCACCCTTAATGCTGCAAAGGAATAATATATTGAGCTTTTTTCTTACGTGTTAACCTTGGTAAATAGCTGAGCACAACATGGGTGCTCGTTCATTCTCCCCAGCTGGGATGGGGAGAGGATCAGAAAAGTGTGACAGCTCATGGGTTGAGACAAAGGCAGTTTCGTAGGCAAAGAAAAAGCAAAGGAAGATATTAATTCACTATTTATCAGCAGGATTATGATGTTTAGCTGTTTCCAGGAAGGCAGGGTTTCATTGTGCATAATGGTTACTTGAGAAGACAAATGTCATAACTCCAAAGATCTCCCCTTCCTCCTTCTCCATCTTTATGTTCAGTTGGGGTCAACATCATGAAGAGAAAAGACCTTGGTGCTGTGTGAGCACTGCTCAGCAATACCTAAAACATCTCCCTTTGGTTATAAATCCAAAACACAACCCCATACCAGCTACTGTGAAGCAAAGTAATTATAAAAAAAGATTAGTTGCCTCAGCCAAAACTATTACAATACTGTATACTCCATCCTGACCCAAAATTGTAGTAGTAGTTTTGTGAGCCCATTATAATAGGAAGAGGGAAAAAAGAAGGAGTGGAGTGGGGAGGCAAAAGCATCACAAAAAATCACTAAATATTTTTTCATTCACTTTATGCTCACACTTTATCTTGGAGGTGAATTTACTACACTTTGCCTTTGAAATACCAAATTCTATCCTCTAGTGATAAGCCTGTTTTGCAATTAAATTCCTATTAAATTTCATTGCTGGGCAGTTGTCCTTCTCACCTTTCCTCTACTAACAGCAGAGCAGACTGCAGAATGTTTTCACAGCTCTGCAAGATGGATCCTTCACACTTAATGCATACACTACTAATAGCACTGAAATGCACCATTCCTCCAGATGCACAATACAGACAAAAGTATCTAAATAATCAGGACTGCTGTTGCCTTAGCCAGACTACGTATTCTATGTATCTCAAAGTGATCAAATGTATTCCTGGAGAAATGGTACAGAATATTCTTTTACAAAGTAATAAAATTAATGGTTTCAGATGTGATTATAGAGATCACATTTACTAATGGTCCTGCCAGTATTTCTTTTCATTAAATAGGTTAAAACAATTATTTATATTTTAATACAAGGTAATTAACATGGATTTTGTAAAGCAGCAATATTTCACATGCTCATACAAACGATCTGAAATATTCAGGGCTTTCTGGTTCCATAATATTATTGCCTGTATTGCTCTAATATTAGTACTAAACCAGATAGATCATTAAGGCAAAAAAGCTCTTATTGGGCATTTTACTGGGACCAAGGCAAAGAAAAAAAATAATTTTGCAAAATAACTGGAATATTTGTAATAATTTCTAAAGAGACAAGAAAACCACAGTTTAACTAAACAAAATTCCTGAAAACTTGTAGTTAAACTTTTGATGATTATTTTTTCCACTCAGTGCCTGGATCATCAGTCAAACTGTACCTCTGTGCCCTTCATGTCTCTACTCCATTTGCATGACAATAGATACCAATTCATTATTTTCATATAGTGATTTTTAGTCAGTGCTATTCATGCTTATTTAGTTGTTAGCTTTTTAGTGTGGTAATGAAACCTTCCTCAAACCTTCCCTTATAAACTCCATTAGCTGCCTAAGAAAAAGGTGTAATAGCTGTAGAGAGTTGATACTTGGCCGAAGTACATTCAGGTGCAGGATAGAATCAACAGAATGTTACTGACTAGTAGCACGTAGCAAGGGATCAATCATTTCTAGTGCAGCAGTGTGCTTACCATAAGTCACACCAAACTAGGAGATAGGCAGCAGAAGTGGATATGAATCTTGGTTATCCTGTGGTCCCTTGTAACGAACACCTTTTAGTATCAAAGAGAGGTTGCATTTCATGTGTTTTACCTTTCAACCAGAGCAATTAAAACAATGAGATAATTTATAAAAACTTAAATATTCATTGCCTATTGTATATATATACTGGTATCTGATCTTCAGTTTATACAGATATCACTAATGTAAGTGTTCCGTACTGAAAAAAGAAAATGTAAAAAGTATGTTTTGTAGAATAAGAAATTGCAAAATCAGATATAGGCAACAAATCATAACATACAAGCCTGCACACATGAGTTATAAAAGATATAGCAACCATAAAACAGGTATGGATCTTGCAGTGGACTTTCTATAGCGAACAAAAACCTTGCATGATTCCCCAATGAGAGATATGCATTGTGTCTGCTGCAATGTTATAGCTATTAATAACATGGCTACATCATGGTGTATCAATTAAAAGGTGACCATCTGGAATGAGCTTGAAACCAAAGTCTTCTAATTAAGGATGACAAATTCTATATTTACTGTTCACTCAGCTCTCCTGTGTTTATACTTGATTTTTTTTTTTTAAAAGATCTTCCATGGTGAAATCTCTTGGGTTTTTTCCTTCCTTTACTTGAAAGTACAATGAATCTGTGTAGCTCACTGAATGATTTTGGCCTTGCAGTTACATATCATAGCAATAGCTGTGATCTGACCAATAAAGAGAGTTAATTAGTACATAGCTCTTTTCCAATGGGCACTCTTCAATGCAGAGCAAATTCTTGCAGTGTTATTTCACTTCAGTGTTATTTCACTTCAGTTATTTCACTTTCAGTGTTATTTTCACTATTCTTGCAGTGTTAGTTCAGAAACTGACAGTAAATGTTAGCTGTCTTTTCTAAACACTGGCATTTCATTTTATATCAGTGTCCTTGGTATCTCATACAAAATGGTGTTCTGAGTCAAAGGGTGGTGGCCAGCAAAACTTAGCCATGAGCATCATGAACGTTGACAGGTTGTCCACTCAGGGGTTCAATGGTAGCGCACAAAGCCCCTGCTTTTCAAAGGCTAAGTAAAATCTGCAAAGCTGAAGAAATGTCTTCCATCAAGTGTTGATTTTCATGAGGTTGATGATTTCTGTGAAAGGTTTAAGGTGGTCAATCAAGCATTCTGCAAATGCTTATTTTTCCTACCAGCTTTTATATTTTTCATCCTGGGGCAAAGGAACTCTTAAATGTCATCATGTCTAAGTGAGTGCAGACAGAGCTGCCTTGTTATTTAGCTGTTCTTCAACCCATTCTAGCTACACTAGATGAAGCATTAGAGGACCACAATGGCCCACAATGGAAAACTACACTGCAACAATCTAGTAGATACTATTTTTTCTCATTATTGTTCTGATATGTTTATTCTTCCCCACTTCTACTGTCCCACCTAATTGTCTCAAGTGTATTATTTCTGTGTGTTCATTCAATGTGTTATGTTGAATAAGACCTTGGGAGATAGTTTTATACAGGGAGGAAGGCTGATCATCAATTATAGGGGGCAGTCACAGTCATTATTCTCAGCCTTCCAGAGACACCTAGTGAATATTTAGATACTGACTATCCTCACTACAGGCATTAACATTTCCACAACAGCACTATTGTACCTTCCTGACATAGTCAAATCTCATGCCTACACTTTTAGAACTGTATTTTGAGGGTATATGTGGGTAATGGTCTTCATAAGCCATCACAAGGTAGAAGTATCACCAAATTCTCTTGCTGTGCAATGGTTCTCCCATGACTTAGTTCACTGAGAATTAACTAGAGTCTAGGAATTCAAGTTTATCACTTCTGTTATGTATTTGCCTCATTTGACCTTGAGCCATTTACCCTTATTTTGTATTTTACTCTGATATTTAGCAAAGAAACAGTACCTGCTAAGCACTGATTAATTGTAAATTCAAAGGATATTCAGTGCTTTGTTTAAGCTCCTCAATGATGAAGTACACATTTTACCAATTTTTCATGTGCAGTACTGTTTTTGTACTCCCACTATGTCCTTTGTTAGAGTGCAAAATGGCATTAAATGTAATTTCAGAGAATTACAGTTATCCTATGTGTAATTGACTCCAGGACACCAAATTAATCATTTCACAGGCCATGTTCATTTTATTTCTTTCTCTCTTGAGAGAGAGTATAATTATGTCTTTATACTGGATAGACACATGATCTACTAATAAAATGAAGAGATTAATTACTTTCTCTGATTTTTTTAATATCAGATATGGCATTTGCCATAGGACAGCCTAATAAGATCAAGGTAGATAATGATGAAACTTTAAACTGCAATATTTGCTGGTTTCTCTTTGAGATTATCAATAGAGCCTTGTGTCATAAGTTTTGAACTAATTCGGAAACTCCATTTTAGGTGGCATCTTTGGTCAGAGTCAACTAAATCCTGCACTCCTGCATGTACAATATATTTGGTTTCAGCCAACAGATAGGTGAGAGATGATAGAGAACAGCCTCATGAAGCACTCAGATCTCTGACTAAGTGCATGAAAGGGAGTGATAAGTTAGAAAGAAAAAGGAAAGAATATTTTGTTATTGCTAAATTGTTTATAATTTTTAAATTATATTATGCTAGCAATATTTTAACCTAAGTGAAGTATTGATGTAAATATTTTTATCATTAACCCTAGTCTTAAAGTCGCTGTTTAAAACAGGAAAATATTTTGGGTGTTCTATATTGTATCTGCCATTAATTCAGTCCAGAAATTTTTATTTTAAGTTAAAGGTGCTCATTTAAAGACATGTATGTGTCTCTTTGCAATACTAATCCAAACAGGCTAGAAAATTCCTATTTCTCCTGGTATGGAATATTGCCAATGTATTAGGGAGAAAAAAAAAATAATAAAAAAAAAGTTGATATGCTTTATTGCCAGTAAAGAAGGTAATTTAAAAAACAGAAGTTTTGAGAGTTAATTCTACATGCCCCAGCTTGCTTTTCAAACCATCACCTTCAAGGCTGCTACATAAAGAGAAGAAAGGGGGAAGGTTGTCTTGGTTCTCAATTCCTCCAGAACTTTCTTCTTCAGTAGAGCAGAAATAAGCTGTTTTACAAGATGTCAGAATACACAGTTATGAATAAAAAGGAAATAAGAAGAATCAACTAATATAGTTTACTTTTCTCAGGACTTGACATTGATGCTCGTTTGGGATGAAAACCTTCATCTCCCTTTTTTATCTGCAGGTCAGTGAAAACCCTTTTGTGAGACCATGAATCCTCTTCCATGAATTCAGAATAATTCAAAAACTGTTCTTTCAGATGAATTTCATAAATATGAAAATAGCTGCACCAATCTTCAGAATGATGCTGGATGAATACTGGACAGCTATTAAATAATGCATTATACAGTAATAATACTCATTTGCCCATAGCTTTGAAATAGGTCTGCTGCAGTTTGCTTGTGTCTTGAAATCTAAGGTTGAGCCTGAAGGTGAGCTATCTACATAAATTTCAAATGACAGAAAATAAGATCATTTAAGCCACAGTGTTGATGTATTTTAAATTACATATTCACCCTATATGAGGCTCATCACCCAGACGGACTGAATGGCCAGTTCTGTCCTTGTGTGTTTTCAGGATCCTCTTATATAGTAACATCTATGCAAAGATCTGCATGCAGAGAATGGCTGAAGTAAAACTAGAGAAGTCTGCATATGAAGATAGAAAAACATGTCACACCTACATATCTATTACATAATTTGCATATAGAGGAATGGTCCTTTAAATATCTGTATGTTTGCCCACATAGAGTGGGCAGGGCAGGATCTTGCTCGCCAAGTCCTGTACCACAGCCAGAGATTCTGAGCTGCTTGTTCCAGGCAAAGAAGTGATGGCCTCTGGCTAGGCTGAAATAGGTGTCTGGGCCATGGGCAGGAGTAGAGGGAGGCCCTGGGAAAGACTGGTTATAACCAGGAAAGTCTTTGAATAACCTCAGAACCCTGGCACCTTGGGGCAGATTCCATTTGTTTTCTTTTTTACCCTGTAATCATGACCCACAGTTTGTCCGAGTACAAACCCGGACATTAGCAATCTCCGGGTTTGCCTCGGGAATAAAAACGGAGTATCTGTATGCACAGATACTCCTTTTCTGATATGCACTGATATGAAGTCAAGCTGACTTCAGGTGGATGTTCTTCAGTAAAAACTGGAAGCTGATATTTTCATGCTGAAGTACTTGTAGTTTTTCTTTTAGTTAAAGATAATTAGTATTTAATTTCCTTTATTAAGTTATGTTAGGAGATTATTTTCTCATTATTTTCCTGCTTTTCCCCCTCTTGAACATGTGCCCCTTTTCTCTGTTTCTAAAGCCTATTATTAATACACTCTAAAGGAATGTTTTCTACCTGTTCACAAACAGGTCATGATTTTACCATCTACAATGTTTAATTATAATCAGTTACATGCGTCATTTAGTTACTTTTCAATAATTGGGTCTTTAGGTCAGCAATTTGTAAGCCAGTGATGGCACAGTGAAGAAGAGCTCTTTCTTTATATTCATTCCACAGTCAAATATACCTCAAAATGTCTTTTTAGGTTTCTTCATTCTTATTTGCATCCACTTAATTTTTGAATTGCTAAAAACCTCAGCAGAATTTATAAATATGTCATTTGACATCCACAGCATGGGCAAACCTATTAAGGCAACATGAAGAATGAGTCATGAATTGGTCAACTGTGAAAAAGTGACCTTTTGCACTTTTTCACACTATAAGAATAGCAGTGATGTGATTATTTTTGAGACCACAAAACAGAATTCTCTTCCTTCCAAACACCACTTGCCAAGTCATCTTTAAAGCTGTATTTGGAATCAGGTGGTTTCTTTCCTGAATCTAGCAGAAATTGCTCTTCCCTCTGCTAATGATGTAGAGCAGACAGCAGTGATAGATGACAAAAAGGTTGGATCCTGAGGCCTGCCCTCACATTGCCTAAATCTTGCCAAGCATTCTATCCTTTTGCGGCTTGGAGTCTTCTGCTGAAATATCAATTGCTAAAATACCCTTCAGCAGCTGTGTTTCTACTGATAGTATTTCTCCTAAAACACCCTTCAGCAGCAGTGTTGCACTGATACACCAGGGTTTCATTCCCTTGTGATAGGCAAAAATGGAGTTGTGAAAGATGCAAGGATATACAGGGTAAAATTAATATATTGCAGCAGATAAATATAAATGAATAAGTTGAAATGTAATAATTTTTATCTCTTTGATGACAACCTTGATGATCACAGAAATACTTGATTCTGAAAATCAGCTGATAGAATAATATGTTTAATACATGAGAGACCAATTTTGCCTTTGATAAACTAAGTGTATTTAGCTCAGCAGAGAACAGGGGAATCGGTGTACACTATTCCTGAAAACATGTACTAACAGAAGAATAGGGTGTAGGAAACCAGGGAAAAATCTCTGCAAGAACTGCTTCGGGTCTTGGATTACTTCCCATGCTGAAGAAGAACAGTAGTTGAGTAAACCACAAATTTGAAACACACAAATTTGTCAGGCAGGTTTCTCTCCAGGAAACACCAAGCTTGAGTGCTGAATGGCTTCATTGGTGGCAATAAGTTTCTAGGTCTGTTGTCAATACTGACAGGATTTAGGGTAACAACAATTAGCACAGTAAATATAACTAGTTACAGTCAGATCCCATTTTCCAGCTTGCATTTCAGATGGTGAAAGTTGTAATCACATGTAGTTTTAAGCTCATATCTGATCATGAATCAGAAAGCTGCTGGACCTGATTGCAGCCTGTCTGTATGCAGTATATGTAGCCTCTGCAGGTGCATATTCAAAGGTTAGGACTTCTCTCTTCATAGTGACACACAGCTTTTCTTTCTCTCAAACTCAGAGGCAGACATTTTCTTGCTTTACAAATGTCTGGGAATAGTAATTGGTTTCAGAGACAACATGACAAAACCAAACTGATTCGTGGGGAAGACAGCAAGAGGCACAGACAGGTGCAGCAATTTGTCTTCTAATTACATCTTCTGCTTGTGATCTGTAGTTATCATTAAGACAGCCAATGCCTTTTAAGTCTCAGATGATAGACAAATATATAATCATCATTTGTATGCAGCTATGCCTCTAAAATGGACCTCAGCATAGTGATCCATGACTGTCATTCCAATGATTCACAATTGCTTTACTAGGATTCTTTCAACTCAAATAGTTTCAATGCAGGGATAATACTGCTACCTACTCATTAGCAGGTTATTTCAGTGGTGCCCTGCAGTTTCTACTGCTCTTATGATTATTGAAAAATTTCAAAATATTTTAAAATTAGGACAGGAATCAAGAATACAGTGACTTTGCCACTGACTGAACTATCTTAGGCAAATAGTTACAATTCTTCCATGCAAAGTTACCAATAACTAGGGCACAGTGGGATTTATTTGTGTTTCAAATATCAAATAATTTCAATTTGAAGTTTCCCTTTAAAGGCCAGAGTGACTTCTGGTGTAATAGATATTGTCTTCCACGAGTGTACTCTTTACAGAGCTGAAGTCCCAGCTAATGAATGAAAAGGTATTCTCATTTATAAGACCTCATTTCAGAAATCTTTCTTCTAGGAAAGGTTTGACATCATCTGAAAGATGCACACATTCATATGAAGAGACTTCAGTCTTCAGATATCTGAATATAGTTAGTCAAGATCTCTATTGATAGACCCCTTGCATACTAACCCAGTCCACCATTTCTTCACTTTCTGTTACTCCCCTGTTATTATTCCTAGTTTAAAGCTCTCTTCACCAGGTTGGCCAGCCTGTTGGCAAAGAGGGAGTTGCATTACTTTATCAGATACATCCCTTCTCTTCTCTGTAGTTCTTGATTCTCAGGTGAGCAGAAGGGAGCCTCCACCCCCCCTTGCAGGGAATATCCTACTGCTAACATTCAGCACTTCACCTTTGTTGATGCTGAACAGTTCAGTTTCAGACAGTTCTGATTCTTCATTGGACATACTTCCCAGCCCCTCATCTTCCACTGGGACACTGAATCTATTCTGTAGTTGCAAATCTGCAGGTGGAGGGGGAACTTTTCTGCTGTTGCCAGAACTCAAAACTTCCAGTCTCACATCGAATGGAACCTCCATTTCACATCCCATTAAGTACAGACTCCATCTGCCTCTCCTTCAGTACACAAAACCTGTCTAAAGCTTCTTAGCCTAAAGAAATTTAGACACATTTGACTCCCTGTAGAAGTACTAAAGCATGTGACTGTCTCTGAACTCAACACATGCTAACTATCCTGGTGATCATATGAGCGTTATGCCCATATTTACTTTTTCTTCTTACCCAAGGTAAGAAATCTTTTACTTTTCTATTTACTTTTCTTCTTACCCAAGAAGAAATCTGAATTTTCAGATACAGTGAAATAGCTTCAACTTAGTGTTACTAGGAAGCCCACACCACCATACCTCTTTGTGTTCTGGTGAGGTTCCTAGATACATAACTCTGCATTTCAGATTCCACTTGTGATCCTGCACCTAACACTGAGCTGTAGGAATGCTCCGCTTTGTAACAACCAAGTACCTGTCTGGATCTAGGACTTTGGCCTTCTCATTGGTGGTGGGAAGCAAATAATCAGTTAATCAAAGTTTCTCTTTGACTCTTCTTCACTACCTTCAGTAATGAAACAGCAGGTGACAGTCAAGAGGGAAATAACATATTCAAAGAGCGTGATCATGTCATAGTAAACACTCCCTATGATTGAGCAGTCAGGTAATTGCAGTGTGTATCAAAATTTGTACTGGCAATCTGATAGCCTGATTATCTCAGTACAGTGCTGAGATCTGCCTGATGTGAGGATGTCCTTGTTGCTTAATTAACCTGAAAAGTGACCTAAAGTGATGTTTATTAATACGAAAATCATAGTGGGATGACGGACACAAATACAGTACTTTGGAACATAAGAGAAAACAGATAAAACAAAACAACCCCCTACCATTTCTTAATTTGGACTCAGAGTCCAAGCAAAGTAAAAGTATCCAAAGTAAAAGATCCAAAAATATTATCCAAAAGAAAGCTTGCCATCCAGCATTAAGCAAATTGCTTCTATTAATAAATATGATCCCATAGCCACCGTGTCATTTTGGAGAACCCGGGCCTTTATTTAGCTTGCTCTGGACCTAAACAGGACTCTCTCTTAGCATGTCATTTTTGGAAGTCAAACCTGAATAATTTAAACACTTAGAGATCATAAATAAAATGTATGACAAGATGTTCCACCTCAAATTCTAAGCCCTTTTTCCTGCCACGTAACCAGGTAAATGATAGGGCATTTAGCACAGTAAGAGAGACAACAGAGTAGTTTGTGTTGGAGGTGGAAATGGAATTCCCAATCTAATTCCACAGAAGGAAACTGGTGGTCTAATGGATAAGCATGGGTAGTTCATTAGTCGTATGTATATGAAATACTGTTGTTATTTTTTTGTATTTAGGATAAATACAAAATGAACATTAGAGAAGAGCGTGTATTCCTCTCAAAAAAAAAAAAAAAAAAACAAAAAAAAAACCAAACCAAACCAAACAAACAAGTTACTCGGCTAGTGTAGATTTTCTTTTCATACTTCCAGGAGAACTACACGATTGACCTGGAAACCTGTCTTACTAATGTAATTTCTAATTATAGTTTGCAGAGTCACAATAACAGTCTTCCCATTCTTTCCCTGTTAAAACTACTTTATATCAAAACTTTTAATGTGTGGTTAGTCATTTTCTTGAATAAATTAAATTCTAGCTGTCTTTTCCTGAGCTATTTTACTTCTCAATAGAATCAGATTTTTAACTGTTCAATAATGCATATTACCAATTTATAAAGTTTTGTACTTTTCCCTTTACACTGAGAAATGGTAATGCTTCACCAAAGCTGGGCACACCAGCTGTTTCCACCCTGCAGAAGTGTGATTATTCTGCTTTTGGGAAGAAATACCTGAAAACACAGGAATCATTCCCCAAGACAAAAACAAGTCAGTCAGCTACCCTGGGAACGTAAACAAGTTTTCATTAATACATTTTTGATGAGGCTCTGTGTGTTTGAGGAAGTTGTGTCAGGGAAGGTTTAGGTTGGATATTAGAAAAAGGTTCTTCACCCAGAGGGTGGTTGGGCACTGGAACAGGCTCTCCAGGGAAGTGGTCACAGCACCAAGCCTGACAGAGTTCAAGAAGCACTTGGATGATTCTCTCAGACACATGGTGGGACTCTTGGGGTTGACCCTGTGCAGGGCTAAGGGTTGGACTTAATGCTCCTTGTGGGTCCATTCCAACTCAGCATTTTCTGTGAGTCTGTGATTCTGCGGTTATAGAAAAATTCTCATCACAGTTTTTACTCACTGGTAAACTTTCTAGGCTGAGTGCTAACAGTTAAAATAGGAGTTCTGGGGTATCAAACAAAGACATCCATCCTTATGTCTACAAATGAGCAGACTGCATAGTTTTGAAAATAAATAGGACTGTATAAAGCAATATCCAGATTTATATTCTATTTCTCCCAAGGAGAAACAGCCTCCAGTAAAAAAAACAGGGCAAAAAGTGACCAAATTTTTTTAGTGGTTATTGGAAGGTGTTCAAGGAAAGGTTCTAGAATGACATAATACAAAACAGGAAAAGAATGCCTTACAATAATTAACTATTTTCAATATAAAGGCAAAGATATAAGACATTTTAGCCTAATACAAATCACACAGAAATTATAAATATGAACACATGCCCAGTAGCATTCACATTCTTATAGGTTTGCGATTTATCACTTCAGATATCAGAAACTGAATAAAGTATTTTGCAGTCACCGGTTTACAACTGTGACTTGATCAATGACTCTGGGATGTCCAAACTAAAATAAAGTTCCAGTTTAGCACAGATATTGTTTAAATTTTTTTATCAGCTTTTCTCCAAATCTGCTGCTGAAAGCAGGCGTCCCTATTCAGACAGAAGAACTGACTGTGCTATCAACCTTTGCTTCTTGATACATATCACTCCAGTGACTATGCAAATACGATAGCAATGAAGTTACTTCATTGAAAACTCATGTACCATTCACGTTAATAGGAAATTTAAAAATGCTCTGATACCCTAAGTGTACAGGCTTGATCATTTAAACTATACTTTTCCCCCTTCTTTGGTTTCCATTAACAATTCATTTTCCACCACAAAGAGAAATACACAATTTGAAAAAGGTGGAATTACAAAGGGTTTAAATCAGTAGTTTGATTACAATACCTTTATAAAGTGTGAGCTCTAAGTAGCCCATCTTCTTCCTGGATCACATCCAAATAACGATAGTGTTCTAAGTCCCAAAAATTAATAACATTCATCTACTGAAAGAAGTCATTTCCTGGAATGAATCTCTCTGTTGTGTTTCAGCCTCTTCCTTAGTTAAATGCTTGATAATGCTTTTAAAAATTGATCCTGTAGGATAGTTTCTGATAATAAAAGAACATTACTTCATTTTTATCTCTTCTTGGCTATGTAGGACAATTAGCACAAAGTCTTGGCAGACAGTTCTTCTGTTCACAGTGATTGTTACAAAGGTATCAAGGGAATATAACCAAGCTTTTACAACACACATATGATGCAAAAGGGCAATTCACCACATACAGCAGCAACAAAGCATTTATCACTAAAGCTGTCTGGAAAATGTTCAGCGGCCATCTGCCAATTAGAGAATAATCTGCTGTTCATCTGCAGCAGAGAACACATATTTAGTTGGCAAGCAGGTGTAAAGCAGAGGCAGATAACAGACACTTTAGCGGTTAGGGGGGCAGTTAGCTCAGCTGAGAACGTGAAAGAGGCCCAGACACTCTACTCCATGCTTCATGAGACTCCATAATTGTGGTGGTGACAAGCTAGAGGGCTCTCTACCCATGGCTGGCTGGAACAACCTTCCCCAGGGAGCCAAAGTTCTTGGACCTGGCTCACTCCAAGGAAGGAGGCTGCCATGCAGTACTGGGGTCCCAGGGAGTGCATGGTGCTGCTCCCTGGGGCTGGAGCTGCTGGTGGCTTTACCTGCAGGAGCTGAGCTTTACCTGCAGGAGCTGGCTGACACACCAAATGATCAAGTACAGGAACTATGGGAGGAGATGAGCAGACTGAATAGCATTGGGAAGAGGGCTCCTCTTCTGTCCTCAGATCTGAATTTACAGAATCAGTACAGTGCTCTAATAGCCAAGGAAGGGGAACTGGTTACCTAGAGAGAATTCAAAGCCATCTGAGCCTGAATCACTCATGAGTGCCAAGACAGGCCAAGTGGTGGAAGTTACCATCTGCAGGGCAGAGAGGTGCTATGAGAGTTACTGCCATGGGATTTTTATCACTTGCTGGCAGCCCAGATCAAGGATATTGCAGAGAGGCTCCCAATGCTTACACCTCAAATTGTTCACTCTTACTTTCATCCATGTAAACACCCATGACATCACAAAGGGATACATAAAAGAAATTCAACAAGGGCCTGCAGATTTCTGTGGCCAAGGGTGGAAGACATAAGAAGCCATGTGATGTTCCCCTCAATTTTACGGGTGGCTGGGAAGGGTTTATGCAGGAGCTAGTGTGTGAACATTGTTCTAGTTTTCAAGAAGGACAAGAAAGAAGACCCCAAAAAACTACAGGCATCTCAGTGTCATTTCAGTGCCTAGTGAAGTTATGGAAAAGATTATTATGTGAAGTATTGAAAAAATATCTGAAAGACAATACTATTATTGGTCACAGCCAAAACGTCTTCATGAGAGGAAAGTCCTGTTTATCAAACCTGATTTCATTTTATGACAAGGTAAGCCACCCAGTTGATCAAGGGTTGATTTAATCTTCTTGGATTTCAGTAAAGCTTTTGATACTGTCTGTCACATGATCCTTCCAGACAAAATGTCCAGCACACAGATGGATAAACACATCACATTGGCTCATGTGTCAAGCACAGAGGGTAACAGTGAATGGGGTAACATCAGACTCGTAACCTGCCACTAGTGGGGTTCCACAGAGCTCCATCTTAGCCTGTGCTCTTTAACATCTTCATAAATTACTTGAATGCAGGACTGGAAGGGATACTAAGCAGGTTTGCAGACAACACAAAACTTGGAGGAGCTGTTGACTCCCCTGAAAGCAGGGAGGCCTCACAGAGAGACCTGGACAAATTGGAGGACTAGGCAATCACCAGCCATATGAAGTTCAATAAGTACCAGATTCTGCACCTGGGATGGGGCAACCCTGGCTGTTCATATAGACTGGGAAATGAGATGCTGGAAAGCAGTGCCACAGGAAGGGACCTGGGTAGGCAGAAAGTTGAATATGAATCAGTAGTGCCCTGGCAGCCAGGAGGGCCAACTGTGTCCAGGGGGGCATTAGGCAAAGCATCACCACCTGGTTGAGGGAGGGGATTGTTCCATTCTGCTCTGCAATGATGTGGTCTCACCTTGAATTTTGTGGCAGTTTTGGGCACCATATTATAGGAAAAATATTAAGCAATTAGAAAGTGTCCTAAGGAGGGCAATAAAGATGGTGAAGGGCCTTGAGCGGAAGCCGTATGAGGAGTGGCTAGAGGGCATTTGGTGTGTTCAGTCTGGAGGAGACTGAGAGGAGACCTCATTGCAGTCTACAACTTCCTCATGAGGGGAAGAGGAGGGGCAGACACTGATCTCTTCTCTGTGGTAACTGGTGACAGAACATGAGGGAATGATCTGAATTTGTGTCAGGGGTGATTGAGGCTGGATATTAGGAAAAAGGTTCTTCCCCCAGAGGGTGGTTGGGCACTGGAACAGGCTCCCCAGGGAAGTGATCACAGCACCAAGCCTGACAGAGTTCAAGAAGCATTTGGATGATTCTCTCAGACACATGGCATGACTCTTGGGGATGGTCCTGTGCAGGGACAGGAGTTGGACTTGATGATCCTTGTAGCTCCCTTCCAATTCAACACATTATGTAATTCTCTGAGATACATTTCAGATCAATCCTGGTCCAACTCACCAATCTACATTCTGTGAAAGTGCCTCTGGATGTGGAGTTAGCATCTGCTCCCTCAGTGTCATTTATTATTGATACAAAATAGAACAATTTAAGCTCAAGAAATAAAGGAAGCAACAAATACTGAATCTAATCTTGTGGTTACTGCCCACACCCAGGACAAGAATGAGCAAGTCTCTGTCTCAGGACCACAGTTATTTATACAAAATGGAACAGCTTTAACAAGAACACTTAAAAAATACTGGACATTTTGAATCCCCCCCTCTGACTCTGAATATTAGAATATTATTCCACCCTTTTCCCTAGACCATCTTTTTTGTCCTCAAATTATATAGCTGCCTCAAAATTTTCTAATCTGTGTAACAGAGCTCATGAGAATTTTGAGCATTTAAAACAATTTCCAACTTGTAAAAAGTTGCTTGCATTATTCCTTATATAGCCTGATATAACTGACAAACAATATGCAGAAATCTCTCTTATATTCTGAAAATATGGACATAGAAGTGATGAGGTGAACTATGAAGACATAGGAAGTCTTAGAAAATGACAAATGCTGATCTAGCTAATTGAATGTAAACACTAAAATGCCTTCTGCAAAGCACAGGTGAAAGCAAACACAGGTAATTACTGTATTTTGGTTCCCATCCCTGTAGCTATAAAATATGTGCTATCAGCATCATGAAATTGGAAAACAAACTTATGTTCTAAATCAAAGAAACAGGGCTTGGTCTGAACTCCACGATTTAGAAGACATGGTATCACAAACAACCTTAATGTTCTTTGACAAGGTTCACAAGCATTAGAAAATTGAAGTCATAATGAAACTGCAGCTAACTCTCAATCTCTGGCCCTAGGATGTACATTGTTGTTGTGTGTATTTTGGAAGCCCCATCTGTTACAAGCCAGGCTTTATATACTGAATAATTGCTAAATTCCAAGGAGACCAGGTGGCAGGGCAAATTAATTTGGAAAGAAATAGGAAAGTCGTGGGGGAGGGAGCAGAAAAATTGTAGGATAAAGTTTATTCAGCATATTCTGAATGTACTGAATGAGGGCAGGAATAAAGAGAGGAAGAAAATATAGAACAAAATGCAGAAACGAAGGGGAAAGATGAGAAAATAATGCTTTTATATTGAGACATACTTATAGGCATATTTCTTGGACTACACAAAATGAAAATGTAGGGAAGATGAAAAAACCTGAGGATTTTTCCATGAAATTTTCTATTCAAGAATATTCTCACTCTCAATAATTACTGATATATTTGTAGCATCAATTCACAATGCCTTGTGTAAACAAAACAAATTTAATCTTCTTCTTTGTGAATAGTTGAAAATGATGTGGAAAAGAGAAGAGATGAGGGGAAAGGAAGAAAGCCAGAGGTTCCCACTCTGAGTGTCACATTCACAGTTTTTCATGTGAGAAGTACTCACAGAACACTAACCAGATCTATATAAACACCTGCTACTATAAACACAGGGAGCACTCTGTGGAAGAAATCTTGGATCTGTCTGTCTGTCTGTCTGTCTGTCTATCTATCTATCTATCTATCTATCTATCTATCTATCTATCTATCTATCTATCTATCTATCATCAAGCAGATTGCCTAAGTACAGAAGTAAATCTGTAGAATATTGGTAAAACCAGTGCAGAGGCCTATGATACCTATAAATTACAAGTGCACTACTCAGCATATAAGTAATATTAACTTTCCTTGAATCTAAACATGGGCATATAAAAACTGTGATATCAACAACAGCACATAGGAATTTATTAATGCTATGAAATCATAGCAAAATGCAATATATACTTGTTATATTATTTTACCTAAGTATGTGTTCAGTGTGACCACCAAAAGGGCAAAGAAAGTGTCTCTCAAAGAAGAGACACTCAAATAAGAGAAAGTTACCAGGCCTGAAACAAGATAATTACATAAGCACAACAGACTCCAGATAGGCCAAACATCCTGCTGAATATACAAGCATGACTTACAAGATTGAAAAAAAAAAAAAATGCCAAAGACAAACAGTAAGATTAATGGTATTAGAAGTGGAGTGGACTCCCATTTTTGGGAAGCAGGCAAAACTTTCTCAGAACTCATCCTCCCTGACTAAGCCCATCAAGGACAGTACTAGCCTTCAGTGGTAACAGCGTGGCATCAGCTTCATACCTCTTTCAGGATATAACTCTTAAACTAACAGTTTTGTATATGCATAGATGATGTAATCAAATTGCATGAAAACTACCAATCTGTGAATGAATCAATGTAGCAAAATTTAGTTTGTAAATTTATAACCAGTCTATTTTATGGTTTTTCTAAACATTGTTATGACAGTGTCTACCCATCTGACACATTAAAATTACACATTACAGTAAAAACTGAATATTCTTGTTTGTTTTTTTTAAAAATTTCAGTGTGGTTGAGAACATCAGAATTTGTCACCAAACAGCATTCTTAGAATGCATGAGCTGCCAAAACAACCAAACATGCTCAGGTTACTGTCTGCCAGGCCCCTGATGCCATTTCCCTGAGACCTGTTCCCCATACAGTTAGTTTTTAGTTTGTACAGTAGAAGATTTTAGTCCACCCCAGTTACAGGACCTCGTATTTGTCCTTGCTCAATTTCATTAGATTTCTTTTGTGTATTCCTCCAGCCTGCTATGAAGTATATCAACCGGCTTCCCCAATTTGTTGTCATCTGTAAACTTGGTGGGAGTGCATATCTTACTCTCTTCCACATCACTGATAAACATATTACTTGCCTCTGAATAGACTATTACACATTAATCACTAATCTGTGATCTTAGCTTATCCTCTAAGCCTTATCATCCTAACAGTTTTTCATCCACCTGGTTGTCTACCCATTCAGATTGTAACACCAGAATTTACTGCAATAATATTGTGGCAGGTAGTGTTGAAAGTGAAGGTAAATTACATCAGTTGTTCCTGTTTCTTCTAAAAACATGTTAATTTTATCAGAGAATACATTCAGGGTGTTAACACTTGATTCACCCTTGCTAAGTCCATGCTGAGTGATCCCTACTATCTCCATCTCATGTACCCAAAAATGTGCTTCAAAAAATCTTGTTCCATTACTTTTCCAGGGACCAAGTGAGATTTGTCATCCTGTAGTTCCCTGCTTTATGCTTCAAGACATTCTTGAATGTCTCTGATCCAATATCTGGTTTCTGGTAGTTGTCAGGAATCTCCCCTCACCTCCATGGTTTTAAAAAAAATTATAGGAAGCAACCTTGCCTGGACATGGCAAGTTTTCTGATGGCCCAGCCTGGCTGGGCCTGTAAACTTTTATGGGTTGAGTTCTCAGTGTTCCATGACTCACTTGTCCTTGTAATTCAGGTCCTGCTCCCCACAAGAGATAACTCAGGAAATCAGTTTTGTTCTGATGTTTTAGCCTGGTTTCACTAGTCACTGGTAGCATTAACTGTGTGTGTCTGATATAACAATTCCCTCCATAAATTTTCAAACCTTTTGCCCAATTTTAAACAAATGTAATAGCATGTATATACTACATATTTCAAGAAAAGCTAGAAGAGAGAATCAAAAATTGTTCCCCATATCGTAAGAATATACTTTTGCTGTGTACATGACTATGGTAGTGGGAACTTGAAAGGCTATTTAAAAGACACATCACATAGGGGCTGGAAAGAAATAAGCAGTAAGAAATCAAACTTCAAAAATTCTGGTGCCTATGAAAGTACTTCTTTGAACATATGAGATGAAGTCAGCTGGGTCATACATAAAACTACTTCTTTGTAATTACTTCCCCTTCCCAAATAAATGTGTAGATCTTTTTGTATGACCTTGCTCTTCATATTTTGTGGAGGTGGTTGGCTCACTGAGACAATTTTTGGATTTTTTTTTATTCCTATTTCTCCATTTTCCTCTTCCTCTGTTAGCAAAACAGTTAATTTTAATACTGCCTATCTTCCTTAAAACATCCTAAGTTCCCAACCAGCTTAGAGCTGGTAGAAGGTTTAGAAGTCCTCCTGCAGTGACTTTTGTAATGCCAGCTTGATGAATACTGCTGTCTTAGCAATGGTGTGCTTTGTTATTTCATCTACCTTCTATTGTCCAAGATATACTCTGCTCTCAAGATATATTCTGCTCTTCTTTTCCTTCTCAACCTTTTTTCTTCCTCAATAAATGTTAGATTGGATACTTTCCCTGCATTATTGAACAGAGTTTTAAGAGTAAGGCATATGGAATATTTAATTTGACTTTTAAAACTTGGCTCCACCCCTACTAGAACAGAAGTACACATGTACTGTCCTCTCTTCCGGCATGTGAAATACTATGTTCTCATATGCAGACATATTCTTCGTCTAGACCATAAATATGTATATCAAACAGCAGATAAATATCTGATTTGTTAGGTACAACCACAAGTAGATAAAAAATACATGAAAGACCACAGTCATTCAGGGCCTATCCAGTTCATTATTCTGTCTCCAACAGTGGCTGCAAGTGGACCCTAGGGAAGGAAAAAAAAAAACAGTGAAAGTATAAACATGTAAGTATCCATTTTCCTAGATTTTTTCTATTTTCAGCTCAGGAGATTCCCTGACTGACTGGTTGCTTGTCAATTTACTGTCCCTAAAGATGCCTCTTCCAAGTGCTTGTCAAATATGCCTTTGAATACAAATAAAATCCTTTAAAACGCAGTTTCACAAAATTAGTCCCAGGCTGCTCAGTTGCTCTGTATATTTCTCATCAGCCATGTTGCCCACTGTGAACTGTTTGCAGTACTATCTCCTTTGAGACCGAGGACCCAGAATTAAATACTGTATTCAATAGATATGAATATATACATATATATATATTCTGTGCCTTGTCTTCTAGTTCTTTCCAATTAAGTCTCAAGAATAAGTTATTAACTAGGTGAAATTTTTGAGGGAAATAATAAAAAGAGAGACGAAAGGACTGTTGTAGAGAGAGTAACAAAGCCATACTACAGTGTGGCATAAATCAAAGATATCCCCCGCCTGGAGAACTATTTGGTAGTTGACACATCAGCTTATAAAACATCTCTGCTTTTTGATAATTTTAGTGCCTAACATGGCTCAATATAAGATAAATATCTCTATTGATATCTGTATTTCAGCTACTTTATTAATGCTAACAATTCACAACTAACCATTGTGTATTTATGTATTTCTTCTGTGCCCAAATTATCCTGTTGAGTTCTTTGGGCTCCTTCTTGCATCTTTGTCAAATGTGTCTTGAACTGGTCACCATCTGATATAGGATACCAGAATAGATGGACAGCAAGTTGATCAGATATGACATCTCAAAAATGAATATACGAATTATGCAGCATGGCACATTTACGTATGCCTTAAGCGTCTTCAGTTAATTAAAAGGACTTATAAGAAATCCTGTCTGTACTAACTAAGCTTTGCATTTCTTCACCTCAAAGTTAATTTCTAAAGTTAAAATTCTAAAGTATTTTATATCAATTTTTTTTTAATTCAGAGTTGAAGGAATACGTAAAAAAATTAGAAAATATGAAAAATAGCCTGCTGTTGGAGGTTAATTTATATCACAGTTCTGCATAGCTTTCCTATCTCAGCCTGAAGACTAGTCAAATGAAATTTTTTAAAAATAGAATAAGAATGAACTTACAGGGCAAAATTTGAGGCATATTTTACCTCCCAGGAAAACTTGAAAAGCTGATGATCAAAGAACAACCAATGAAAAGGCAAATAAAAGTAATTGTTCTAATTTATGCTTTCAGAAAAACTTCTGAAAATAGTTATGGTCTTATTGACCAGATAGTCCAGCTCTGACATCAAGAATTTGAGCAATATTTAGTCTACTTAAAATTCCCTGTTTCCTTGGCTAACATTAGTATTGTCACACTTAGAAGCAGGAGTTAATGGCAAGAACTGCAGATCCTCAAACTTCCATACAAAACTTATCTGCAGTCCTCTTTTTTTTGAAGCAAAGACCAGACATTCAATAGAAGTCCAGCACATATTTTACATACTTTTACAGAGACTTACTCATTACATATGCAGCAATAAAAAACCACACCAAAACTATAAAATCCATACAAACTGTAACTGAAAATGTAGTGATGGAAAATATTTTTCATTTTTCTGAAATAGATTAATCTGAATTATGCCTGTTCTTTTAAGTCACAGTCTGTGTTCAATTCAAGAATTCTGCAAAGGACCAACTCAGTTATTACTTTAAAAATCTGAAGATATTATTTATTTACTACTTTTCATCACAGTCCAAACCACGTTACAGACAGAACAGAAAGTTCTAAAATGGGAAAGGTACACTGCAAAAATAAATACTGTAGGAAATTGTTGTAATAATTTTCCTTATTGAGATAAGGAGTTTAAAGGGAAAATAAAACTTGAAGCAAGTAACTGTGTTTTCAGAATTAAGAAACCAAAAATATTCCCTCTGAGTTTAGCTCCTTCCAATCAAGTAATCCCAGCTTTAAAAAGTAATTCACATTTTTATACAACTATGCATTATATGCATGTATACATACAGATAGTCATACATAAATGTAGCACACACAGACATATTTCAAATACAGATAGAACATCAATTGGGCCTTTTGCTGACAAATGACTGCTATATTACCTTTTGCTATGGGCCATACTCCCTTTGTCCATAAGTACGGAATATTTTTCCATTAATAGAGGTTACTCTATATTACAGGTCTTTAATGTAGCAGTTTTCCTGAAACAGCACTCTGTTTTAATGTTATGTCATAGGAAAATTTTTCTACAACGTTTGCAATGTATCAATTGACACATTCATTCAATGAAACAAACAAAACCAAGAACTGTTCTGAGTATGTCTGTAAGGTCCTTGCTGACTCAGTACCAGAGCATTCTCATCGTTTTGACTTATAGTTTTGTATACCCTGAAAAGCACTGAGCAGATTTGCTGTAATCATCCTAAACTGTAAATCTGAATGCAAACACCACCTGCCATTCTTACAGCCCTTCTGCCATTCATATTGCTATCCTGACAGAATGGCAGATGGATCATTGTGTCCTTCAGCAACCTGACATTTACACCAGTCTGAAAGTTTCACTGTATTTTGTGACAAAAGTCTCTCGAATAGCTACCCAGGAAATCTAGCCCACAGCTCTAGAGTGGAATCTTGTTTGCCCAGGTGTTAGAGCATGGATGTATAAAGCTAACAACCAACCACACATCAGTTTCGTAGTAATGCACGAGCTGCAGAAGTTCTTCAAGCTGGTAGATAAGCAGTTGCAGACGAACAGTGAGGTTGCTCTCTAACTGGATAATGGGTTATATACTGCAGTAGGATCCCTGGTGGCCAGAGTTTTGAAATTGATGTACCTAGACTTTTGTCTTCTAAAAACACTTTTCAAAAGGTCAGAGGCATTTAAAAGTCAACACATCTAAGTTGTATTAGAATAGAAATTAGCATATTTAATATTTCAAATAGGGAAATGTCAAAGTAATTAGATAAAAAAGAATTATATTAAAGACATATGAATACCTCTCCTTCAGCTTCCTCTCTCCTTGCAGGAAGACACTTGATAACAGTTCAGGGGCTCTCTAAGTCACCACTAACAATGCACACTCCTTCCAGTTCCCAGAAAGGTTTCTTCTGTTGCATAAGGCCAGGTTCTCTACTCCATGCTCCTTTTCACAGTCTCAGAGGGTAAATCTGATCTGCAGAATGCCATGTTATTGCTCTTGCTCTCACCCACTGCCTGCCTGTGCTACCTCATATGCCTGCGACCTTTCCCTTAGCCTGGGTCCATTTCACAAGCAAAGAAGATGTGCAAACTAAAAAACCAAATAAAACATACCCTCTGTCAAAAAATCCGATTTTAACTGTACTTCTTGCCTAAAGAAATGCATGGATCCAAAGAACTAACACTGAGTACAATCACTCCTTTCTAAGTCACAGCTGGCTTCAGATGAAGGCTGAGTTCTGATAATCAGGTCTGGGACTACATAGACACGATAAAGAGCAACAAGGCCAAACCTCCTGCTTTCTCCCTGGCTGAGCAGCTCAGAGAAGAGCTTAATTACACAGACAAGTGAAGACACACACATCTTTTAGGATTCATTTGATTTCACTCACTGTGCAGTTTTCTTCTAATATGCCTGGCTTCTAGGAACTTTACTATATAATATATGCTTAAAAATGGCAATCTCCGGGAGCAGCAGAGGAAGGCAATAGAAGAGGAGGAGAGAGGACCAGGGAGAAAAAAGGTCAGTTTGGCCATTTAGCTACCAGTATTTTTCCATACCAATTAAGCATGGGGAGATTATTACAAAAAAATTATCTTTGCATAAGGCATAGGGTGATACATACTACTGTGCATTGATAATAATGAGGGAATTCAGACTGTCACATGGAATATTTATAAACTTTTATGCAAAAATCTTACATGATTGACTGTAAGATTGACTGTACATAATGCTGATGAAAGTGAGTTTAAATCTGAGGTTTTCCTGATCATATGCGTTAATTTATCAGAAAAAAAATGTATATTCACAGCTCTCTGTTTGTCATAATATTACTCATGTTCAAGCATTACTGGCAAAATATTTCACATGTATGATTTCAGTCCCGTATCTACCACCAGAATCAATTATTTTAAATCTTCCTCATGGCTGGAATAACTTCAGAATAATCCTTTCCTCCAACTGGTAGTAGAGAGGTGCTATTAGAGAGCAAGGTGAGAATTACAAAAGCAAAGTATCTTGTCACTGTGGTTTGTAATCCTTTTGCAAAATCCAGCGCAGGAAAGAGGTCAGAGCAGAGATGAAAATTAAAGAGGGACATTATATGGCATAGGTTTTTAGAGAAGCCCCAAATTCAAAGGGAGAAAGGCAGTAAGAATTTTTTTTACTTTTTCCCCTCCCAACCCAAATGAGGTTTTTACATCACACCTGCAATTTCAACAAAGTAAAGGGATCAGTGAATTCTTTTTACATCTCAGAGTTTCCTGTGTGTAGCTGCAATGAACAAAGCTAAGGAATGCTGAAAAACCACTCAGTCTAGAGTCAGCTTGTTTCAGAAGGCCAAGAAATAGGATTGACTGGATATTTAGCTTCTAAAAAGTCCATAAAATTTCTGTGTTTCAAGACTCCATGTCTACATCCTCTTGGTACAACATGAACAATGAAAATAAACTCATAATAATTCAACTGTCTAAAGAGTAATACTTCATGTGTTTTGACATGAACAATTCTCATTAATGGACCTACTTTTATTTCTCTGTTAATATGACATCTTTTTGGGTTCTCAACATTATTTTGTAATTTTGTGTATTTACAGTTTGTGGTAAGATGATGATCCTGTAACAGTGGCTTGAGAAAATTTGGCTTCTATGTCACAACAAACAACCAATCAAGTCAAAAGGTCTTGTTTTCTACAACTCGTAAACATAGGTGGCACTCCAGGACATAATAGAAAGTGTGCTTTCCATATTGTCATTGGATTAGTTTATAATGCTAATTCAACTTCACATTTTTGTGTTTTTGCAAAGTGGAAATATAAGTTGAACACAAAAATTCTGAAAGTAATACTTAGCTACCTGTTCTACTTAGAGGAAATTAAAACTGCATTAATGTTATCCTAATGATAATTCTAAGAGGTATTCTAAGAGACAAAATGAAAACAATTGCAAATATGAATTGCATAATGTTGAAAAAATATACTGAAGTTATCAGATAAAAAGCAAGGTAACTAAAAAAAAAAAAAAGATAAATGGGAGTTGAAATGTGCAATGATTCAGTTTTTATTAATACAGATGTATTAAGTTGCCAAAGTACTTTAACAATCCAAAAGAGTGAGAAAAATACTGTGAGAAAAATCAGACCATATCTGAAAATAACAAAAAAAAATTGACTTTTTCCCCCTGTGAATCCTGTTCTTCTATTTAGGGAGTGATCTAGACTACTTGAAATGTATTTTATTTCCCTCTATTGGGTTTCAGAAACACTGGTTAGAAAACTGCTGATAAAAAATTTACCGGTATCATAATTTGGTATGACCCAATGTTTGGTCGTTCCAAAATATTAGGGCACACTGGAAAAAATACATGAGAAGAAATTATGGAAAACCATACTACCTCTCCTTACTCTGCCATACTTTTATCAAGATATTTTCTCTATACTTGATATTCAGCTTTTCCAGCATAAGGAATAAGGTTCCAGACCATTCAGAATGGATCAAACAGAACTGATTTGTTGGTCAGTAGCACCTTATGATTGTAACACTGTAATTCATCAAGAATCAATTTTCTTAATGTCTGGTTACAGTCAATTTTTTAATCTACAGATGACCTGTATATTTTAGAGCAACTCTGAAGTTCCTCTACAGTTTTCTCAATTATTCCCTTGTTTTGTATGCAATAACTCACAGAATTAAAATGTCAGACTTTCTTATTAGTCAAATTTTGAGATACATAGTAGTAAGAAAAAATGAACTTGGCACAAATGAAGATAGGAAGAGCCTCTCAAATAGTTTATCAACTGTAATTTACTTCATTCTTAGATTCAGCTTGCAGTCTGGATGCAGTAATTTCTAGCTGACAAGACTTTTTTTACTGCCAGCTCAGTGTATTCCAGGTTTTAATTATGCTGTAATAACAGTCTTTATGAACAACAGGTTTTAAAGCACCAGATGCAATTTCTGCATTTTCTGATATTAGCATGCAAATCAATCTAAAACAGAGCCAGCAATTTTTTGGGCATTTTCTATACCACTTGAAATCAGACTACTTACTGCTTCAAAAGATGGAGAGAAGAACGCTGTGTTTCATATCACTACATGTCATAACTGAGCTATGTGCAAAGACTGTGGACCACATCATCAGATGATCATATCCAAAACTCCTGTTATACTATCTATAACTTATCCTTGGATACACTCCATAGAATCTGTTTACTTGAATTGAAAACAGAAAGGAATACCACTGGATATCTTTACCTTAATTTCAGGTTTTCATTACTTTCACATATGACATGAACCTATCCTTTAACAGTTCAAGGCTCACTGTGCTAAATTGCTAGAGGCTTGTTCTCACTCTAAGTCAAGGAAACAGATGTGTCCAGCTACAGAAAATGTTGTAGGCTATGCAGCATGCTTCTGGAATCAAGATCATTGTGCTAAATATTAACTCCTGGCAGGTACTCTTTATAATTAATGGAGAAAAATTGATGTTTGCAGAACAATATTCATTTGACCAAAGAGCTACAGGTGGTCAAATGCATACAACCTCTGTATCTAGACAGGCAAAGCAATTCTTGCAACATAGTCTTATTGATTTGAATTTTAATCTTGCAATCTCTACCCTGAGAACAGCTGTTCTGCAGTTTTATTTAATTATCTTCTGGCTAATTTTGTCTTGTTTCTGCTATTAAAGCTGAAAATTTTTGATCATCTAGTCTGCTCCTGTGAAGTATTTTACTTTTACAGATTCCAAAATATATGTAATCAATTAGCATTTAAAATTTCTCCTGTCACACAAATCAAACAAATTAAAAAAATTTGCCTATACTTCCGTGTTCAAAAATCATCTTTAGTTTGAGAAAATACCCATAATTCTTCAAGAATGTAGCATTGCAGAAAGACTTTAAAGAGAAATATCTGTGGACAGGAATGTGAAAAGTGAAGTAAAAGTAACCAACTATCTTAATCTTTGGTTTAGTGACCAGAAGCATCCAATATTTTAATTTCATCATTTTTCCACTGGGACTTTTCTTCTAGATCCTAAATTTCCAGCCATTATCAATAGGAAGACTAACCCATTTATTGCCATAAATACTTGAAAGTTATGTATAATGAACTCTTTTGGTTTCATTCTCTAGTTCCTAAATAATTGGTGTTGTGTAAGAACACGTGAATATCCATACCATATGAAACTAACGAGCTGCGTAGCCCAAGATTTTATATCTGAAAACTGCCAGAAGTGGAGGCTTAGGGGAAAGATATAGGAACACTTATTTCCTTCTATTCCTTTTGCAAATTAAGCAATATGTTATATATCTCAGCTACTAGTTGATAATTTCCCATTTGAGTTCCTTCAGATATCCTGTGCAAATACCAGCTGGTTTCAGCCATTTTTGTAATCTGGTTTTGGCAATAGTTATTATCCATTTTATTGACTTGCTGAGAAATTTTTCCTTATGACAGTTTTATTTGACACTGTTTCTCCAGCTTTTCCAGAGAAAAGAAATGCTCCTGTAGAAAAGTCAAAATGGACTTTTATCTTCCATGAGTGCTTCCTCAGTAACATCCTGGTTAGCTATGAATCCTGCACAGTCTCCGCCTTGCTTCGTCTTTTGTGCTCAAACAAAAAGCCTTACACTTAGCTTTAACATCTGTAGCAAGTTGTTTATTATGATTTTAACTTGCCATAGTTTACATTCTTTACTATTTTACTCACTTTGTCACACAAATCCTGATCATGTACACATATATAATATAAATATTGTCTTAGTACAATATCAGTATTTCTGCAGATGGTGTCGAATGTTTTGATTTTTGTTTTAATATGTTTTTAGTCTGAGAATAGCACATTGCTTTTGGATTCGAAAAAAAATTCTGTCTTTTTGATTTCCTTTTTAATTTGTATGTTATTTTAGTGGAGACTGAATTCCCACTCTAAGCCACAAATTTTACCCATTGCTATTGTGCCTGTTGATGACTTCTTTAGGAAGATATACGCAGTGTAAAGCACGTCCCATTTCAGGCTATCCAGTTGTTTGAAAGGTAATGCTTTTGTGTGAAAAGAAGTGATTTTAAAGATAGACTATTAAACAGTAAATAGAATTCAGATAGTAGACCAGGGATACAAAAAATATGGAATAATAATGTGCTAAGAAAGAAAATTAATACATCAAGAATTAATTCATTCTGTCTTATTTTACTTATAAAAGCAGAGATTGTTTATGTTTTTGTCAGGACCAAGTACACAGTTATCAATTATGACACACTATAATTTAATTTGCGAACATCACATGGTAGACCTTGTAGTTTTTAATCACCCATGGTCCTGTGCAGAAACTTTCACTTCAGGGGTTCATTCCTTTTCTTCCACCTGTTGGATATAAGCATCTGCTCTAACTTAATCCAACAATAAAAACTTTCAACTTCGTTGAGTGCTGTAAATGCTGAACTAATTTGAGTTTGAGAATGCTGTTCTTGCTTTGTTAAAGTTCTGTTCTATGCTTTTTGAAGCTCACCTCCCTCCTTTAACTGGAAAGGGTAACCAAACCTTTCAACCCTCACTAAGCCTCTGTCTTGTTCATCCTTAGTAACAGTGGTGCAGAACTCCTCATTAAGGCAGGAAGCATTCAATGCATCATGCTGAATCATTTGTTCTGATCTTTGCTAAAAAAAATCAGTTATTATTTGCCTATAGTTCATCTTTGCATCGCAACAGGAGGACTTCTGCCACTGTAAAGATAACTTCAAAAGTCATGTCCCCACTTTCTTGGATTCGCCCATTTTCCTCTGTTCTCCTAAAGGATAAATTTAGCTTGTGAGTAGCACACTCGCTTAAAGAGCAAGAAACCCAAGCGCATGTCGTGGTTCATCTGTGTATTTACTTTGTAACCCAATCTCTTCTTCTGCCTATAAAAATCACAATAATAGTACCCACTCTGCCAAAGAACTTTAAAGCTTCAGATAAAAAATGCTATAAAAACTAAATGCTAATATTCAAGTTTTGTCAATAAGCTGGGTATCAGCCAGCGGAACAGAAGACTAGACACAGTCCTTTACCATTGGAAAGGCTGCACTAAAATGGAGGTTGCAGTAAATGACAAAATATTTCGACTCTTACATAAACTTTTAACTAATTCCATCAACAATTTGACATGCATGTCACAGGGGGGTTTATAAATAGATACTGTCACAATCTGTGAGTCTTCAGAGAGATTTTCTATTTTGGAAAAGAAAACTCTGTTCAATAGAACTCAAGGGTTTGCAGAAGCCTGCCTTGTGACCAGCACCTCAGTTTCAGAGTAGAATATTCTAGAGGAGCATCCCACAGGCTATAAATCAAAAGCTTAGTTGTTGGTATGTAAGGCTATGGAGCTGATAACCTTACACAGGTTTTCCATTACCTAGCTGTGACTAATTGAATCTCCTTGATCAGCCTGAAAATAACGTTTGTCCAAAACAGCAGGAGAAACAGAATCTTTCCCCACCATATAGTCCACTGCACTCTAGTTGGGTTGGTGTATAAGGGTTTGCCTGATAAAAGGTCACAATGCTATGGCCACTTCTTCTTTGCAAACTTAGAGAATGAGCAGCTGTTTCACATGACAGGACCCACCCAGAAAATGGATGACCTGAATTCAAGGAAACCAAAAAGGAGTGACTGTTTATACTGTGCATGGTTATGCTGTAGCGCTCCTTACTGTACAACATTCTGAAAGGCAAAAGTTTTTATAAATTAAAGGGGAAGTTGAATGGTTCAAGACAAAGCAATGTACTGAGGCTTACTAAATGTTTCAGAACTGCTGGAGGCTGACACAATGTTTCAGGGATATACTGCAATATGTCTCCTCTACATCAGTCATTCAATACTAACTACTTTTGAGGACAAGCCCCTGGACTACACATACCTTTGGTTTTGATTACAGTTCTGCTCATAGGTTGTGTGCTGGATCTGATGGAAAGAGTCTCAATTTTATAATAATCAATAGGTTAAAAAAAAAGGTCCTGGAGACATGAAGTTTTCCTTTAACTATTTATGAAAACTAACCAGCAATCATTTTGTAGCTTCTTACTTTAGCTACATTATTCCTACATTCTTTGCCTATCTTCCATCAAACCAGAACACAATTTTGATGGTCAAAAGCTCTCTCACTGAGAGCCTTTTCTAGGGGCAGGAGAGACTAAAAATCTGTTCTTCTGCTTCCCAAAAGATATTTAAATTACTAGGAGAAAGATGTGTTCTTTATTTCTCTATTATAATTTCAATTATTATGAAATATTTAGTTTTCTTCTTTATCAAACAATGCTTTGTTTTATTTTAGACCATTAACTGATTTATAAGTAAACAACAATTCAACCAACACAGCTAACAAATTCTCACAACTTCTCTACATAGAGAAATGGAAGCCTGCACATAAACTACAATAACAGCTGTCTACTTTTCCTCCCTCCATGGTAGAATATATTTGAATGTGAAAGATGTATCAAGAACCTAACAACTCTTAAAAATTACTCCACCAAGTCTAAATCTCATATATCCAAATGAAATAGTATTTCAATTTTACAAAAGCTTTATATCAACAAAATAAAGATTTACTTATTTTCAGTAAATAAGTACAAAAAATCTATTCTGTACTACCATTCCATATTTCCCTTGGAAGTATTCCATTTTCAGTGCACTTACTGAATAGACTGCTACTTATTTTTTTCCCTCTCCTTTTTCACTGCAGGAAATCATATCTCCTTTCCAGGAACCTATTCAAGCTTTATTCTAAAAGCAGGATTAGTCAGGTTTTTTTCCAGAGACTTCCTAAAGGATCACTGCACTGATTGTATACTGCACTGAGTCTTCCATAAACAATAATGATGTTTTTCTTCAAAATATTTCCACTCATCCCCTCCTTTCCCCTGTAAGGAAAGCAAAAAAGTACAAGGTAGGATCCATCTATCCTCGGTGTTTTAAGCAATCAAGCCTCCTTCTGGCAGAATAGCTTTATTTCATTCATTGTTGTGACCAGTCAACACAGCAGCTAATTAATAGCAGTTAGGAGCTGCTCATCTTCTGTTCTCATGGGTGAGTGTTCATAACCTGCAGGCCCTGCAAGTAACCATTTGATCAACCGAAGGCAGACGCCTGCATCCAGCTCTTACTGTTATCTTGGGATGCTGAATAAGCTGGTAAAGCTCTCATTTCACTTCTTGCATTACTCAGCCTGTTCAGCAGCTTTTTCTGCTTGCTGCCGTACCACGAAGCCAGAGGTGTGAGAAAGGGAAATGCTGTGCTGACTTTCCTCTTGGCTGGTAGGACTGGGCTCTCAGGGAGAGCAGCCAGACCCAAGGGCTAACTAACACCTGGGCTGGAGCCACTGATGAAGGTTCTCTGTGCTAGGTTAAAATAGTGAGCTCCCCTGATCTGCTGTGTACACTCTTGCAAAGCCTCCTCAGCACACTGTGGATTTCCTTGCTACAGGTCACAGTGCAAGATTACATTCAATTTCCACAGGTAGTCCCAGGCTTTCTTCAGTAGAACTTGTCCCTAGCCAGAAAGACTTCATGCCTATACAGTCATTTTGTGACAGGTACAGTACTTCAAACTTCTCTTTGTTAAACTTCATGTGATTCTTGTTGACTCAGTCTTTCATCCTGGTGACTTCTGTTCATAAGGTATGAACAGAACTTCCTTTTGTAGTATGAACCTCTCCTCCCAGTGTGGTATGATCTGCAAACTTGATGAGTGTGCATTCAATCCCATCATGAAGTTTGTTTGTGCAGATTTTGAATAATATTGGTACCAGCATCCACCCATGAGGAACTTCATTCATGACCAGTACCTCGCTGTTTAACCAAAGGGAAGGCTCTAAAGCCTCCTCAAAGCCTTCTCCTACAGTGACGCTTGAAGCCTCTGCCTCAGATATAAATATAATCCACGGGAAATGTAAAGTACTTTGAAATGGCCCCAAACCTTGTTCCGTCTCTACACTGGCAAAAGAAAATAAAAGGCAATGAGGATAATTAAGAAGGTAAATGGTGACAGTGACAGCTGTGGAGTTAGTATTCACCACTGTGGTGTTGGTGTGCTGTCCTGGAGTGTGTCCAACAGTTGGTGACCAGTATTCTCAATACCACACCTGGAATAACAGTGGTAGCTAGAGAGAAAGAAGTCTTGGATTCCTTGATCTCAGTCAGGCCTTAAGTTACACCATTCCTTTATTGGAGATACTTGCTGTCCAGGTGCAGTTTTCTGGAACCTCATAATACACGAGAGTCAGCAGACAATGTTGACTGTCTGTTGATTCTTCTTATGATACTTATATGATACTTCTAAAATACGTGCCAGAATTTGTGTATTCACTACCAGTGAAACAACAGAGACTCTTCATGGGTCAAAATATTTTGAAGCCACCCTGCAGAAAGGCAGCAGCCCCTAGAAGACCAAAGGTAAAGCATAAGGATCAAGTGACAGTCCTCAAGTCTTCCAAGGCTAATGGAGAGGTGTATATACACAAATCTTTAATCCAAATACCTATAAAGAGGTTCAAAGTAGACTGTGACTTTATGTCCAGACCTATCATGCTGAAAAGATGCATAAGGTCAGAGGAGAAGATACCTGGGTGTGGTTTACACAAATATTTTCATGGGTATCTCTAATATTATCAAGAACCAGGCTTTCATTTAAAATCATCCTTTCCCCTGCTAGTGAAGAGATTTTTGGAGCAAAAAAGGGAATCATACTCTTAAAAAAAAAAAAAAAAAAAAAAAAAGGATGACTGGACTCCGGAATGACAAGAAGCAATTAGAATTAATAACCTATCTACAACTTACCTTGCTTCTTGTGGGTGGCACGTAAAGGGTGAGACAATTTTAACTGCCCAGGTATCATGAGCTGATCCCTTTGACTGGACAGGCAGACATTTTTAGTCCACAGCAAAGGTAATGTAAGGCAAATTAGTGACAGAACTTGATGAAAACACACTTTCTCTTAAATTTGCAGTAAGCTTGCATGGCTCAGATGACACATGGGAATTTACTATGTTTTGATTGCTACATTACATTGATGAAACGTCCTTCATGGATATTCAGAAGTAAGAAGTGCTAGTTCAACAGGTAATTCGTTACTAAAATGAAAGAAGGAAAAAATAGTTTTTTAAAGAAGTCTTTGTTTTCTTCTAATCTAGAATCCATAAAAAGTTTGTTTTTTCTCATTTTTTATAGATGCCTCACAAACTGTGTCAGAATTTATAGCTCAGAGTTCTGAATAAAAATTATTAATAGAAATACATTATGATGAAAAAATGGGCATAGAAATTACATTAGAGGGGAACTCTACATATTTTTAATATATTAAAAGTCTATCTCAGTAGCAGCAGTGTAATTCTGTGGTATTTGCCAGACTAAGTTTTGACATTTTTCTTAGTGAATTTTGAGAGTACTTTATTTCTTACCTGCATATTTCACAAGAGAGATTATTTTAGATGCAGGTAATAAGCTTTCTAATCACCATCCTATCCTTATATGGTAACTTTGATTTATGCAATCTCTGGTTCCCAATTATGCTTTATTCTTTTTATACCAAACTCGAGAATCATGAGTGCATCACAAGATGTTGATCCTCCAGCTGACTGTGCTAAAGCTGCCATTTGTACATTGAGAGCACCATTTTTAGCTATAGCACCATCCTGCAAGAAGTGATTTCAATTTATTTTATGGAAGAAAATGAAAAAAATCCTTGACACTTTGCACACATTCATATTAAGAATTATTTATACATCAGCATAAAAGTATTTATGTTAAAGTAAAATGAATTTACCAGTCAAATAAAAATAATTTTGGGTCCATCAGCTGAGGCATTTAGATTCAGATATCCTAGAAGGTAGAACATCTTATAGCAGTACTTTAAAACATGCAGGTTACCATATATTATGTCTCTACTCATTATGTTTTTGTATCCTGCTGGAAAGATAGCTCACACATATATCACTCCCTCATTGCTATTTTCAAATTGCATTAAAAAATCTTCATGAAAAGTTATGCAAAAAATATTGTTGAATTGCTTCTACATTCAGTTGTAAGTACTATCCCAAAACAGCTTTTGCAACCACCACCCACTTTTAAATTCTGCATTTCTTTGGTATCTCATTAATTCTAACATGACCATGATATTCTGATATGTATCTAAGCCATGGTTATGTAATTTCTAGACCTCCTGATAAAAATATTTAGCCTTTATAGAGAAAAAGCAAGTCTTCATCTATGTACCTCTCAGAAGGGTTTAGTGCCACTTGTAATATTAGTTATTTGATAAGCACCAACTTGCACATTTTTCTTTAATAAACAAGGAGAAAAAAACAGTTGAAATTAGAACAGTTGAAACAGTTCTGCATTGTTTAATGGCAGAAGTAGCATTCTATTCTAATTAAATGAAAACATAATTAAATCTTGTAAGGGGGATTAGACAAACTGGATTTAGATAATATCTAAAAATTAATCATTAGCAAGTACTGAGTCTCTAATTTTCATTTACCATGGAAACTTTCGGTTATTTAATCTCTCATTCACCTGACATACGCTGGTATCCTACAAAAAGGCTATTGTAACTTTTTACTCTTCTTGACATTGACAAAGGGATTATGGAAAGATAGAAGATCAATGCCAATATTGTTTCATTTTTCATTTATTTGAGCCAAAGGGTAGGTTAGGGTAAAATATTCAATTGACTCAAATGAAAGTGTAAGACAGGTCAGGGAGGCTAGAAAAATTAAACATGAACATAAAAAAATTGTATTCCTTAGCAGAGAGTTAGCAGAATTGTGATTCCATCCTGTTACCTGTAAAGTATGTGGTTCTGCTGAAATCCTTACCCGTACAGCCATAACTTAGAGAAGATGTTCACTTTGAGAAAGTTACCATGCAAAAGTTGTGTTATTTCAGAAAGTAGGAAGTTCCCTGCCAATATGTAATTCACAGCCATTCTCTCAGTAACACGTGAACATAAGCCAGTTACAAAATAAGACCCTAACTTTAAAAACACCAGTGCAACTATATATTTTATTCTGAAGCTCACACAGAGTAAGCTGAAGAATAAGATGCACACATTGCTCACTGAAGTCAAGGAAGCTATATTTCACTGGCTTTGCCAAGCACAGGCTCATCTTGTTTCACTCTTTCACTATTAAGAGCATGAAAAAAAGAATCAGAGCTGCCTGTGAACACTATTCTTCCTCATAATTTATATTGTTTATGCCCTGTACTGTTAAACAGGACTAATGGTCATTTTACAAATTGTAACATGTATCTGTAGTAGGAACTCCATTTTGTATTATTTGCTAACACCTAACTTGCACTCGATAGCTTATTGAATTGCACTTCAAACAACTACTCTGACCAATAAAATGGTTCAAAACTTCAATAAAAACTACTGTTGAGAAATGGTCAATGCTACAGTCAAAAAAAATTGGCTGTTTATCTTTCAGCTACTTGTATATTTCCATGGAACACCAAACCTTTGGTTCAAAGAGTCTTTGCAGAGAAAAGGGCAAACCTGCCATGCAAAAAACAGGGATAAAGAAGTGGGAACCAATTCTGAATGTATATTGCTAGCACGAACAATGCAAGTAAGCATAGAAGTCAACAAAATAGTTATTTCATTCAAGAATTGAGGGCAAGATGAGCTTTTCAGTCTAACAAGTTGAGATAGTTCAAATCTACAAAAGGTGAAACCAGAATGGGCAGGGAATACACCATGGAAAGTCTGACATTTGGTAGTGAATTCAGAATTTCTGAGGACCATAAAATGAGAGTTGCAAGAGCATATCCCCATCCCACCATCCTCACTCTTCCCCCCACTCCAGAGCATACTCACTAGAGAGTTTAAACTAAAGGATCCGATAACTAACAGGC
Organism: Oxyruncus cristatus; assembly: GCA_013399855.1. Taxonomy (NCBI): domain Eukaryota; kingdom Metazoa; phylum Chordata; class Aves; order Passeriformes; family Cotingidae; genus Oxyruncus; species Oxyruncus cristatus. The sequence goes on along the minus strand of VXAY01004703.1, from coordinate 326,959 downwards.
TTTTCTGAAGCATAACGGGGAAGTGACCATGGCAGTCAGAAGTTTCAGACACTGAACTCAAGACACGAAGCAGCTAGATGGAAGTGCGCATATGCAAAGTACTCACCACCTGGGCTGCACCCCAGGAACACACCCTAAAGGATAAAAGTAGACTGTGTGGAGCTTCTTACGTTAGCAAAATTTTATACCTAACATCTAGCTTCCTTGCAAAAGAGAGGTGGATCATGCAGGGAGAGTCCTTGTCAAGGGAGAACAAAACAATACAAAATTCTAAAGCCTGAGGCTGTGTAATGGATCCCAGGATGCTGCTCAGACACAGACTGATATCCAGAGAAATTGCCTTGCTCTTATGGAGAAGGTTAAATCTCTAAGGTTAAACCTTTATCTAAATATCTTTTCTATTTTCTTTGGCTGAAAATGGGAAAGACTAAAGTTTTTTTTATGGATGAAATATTATTATTTTTACTTGTTCAGACAAATTGCACCTTTCTTTTCATATTTAAAAATCCACAGGGAATTGAAATTTAAGAAATCAGGAAAAACTTTCAAAGGGTAAATTAATCCTTCACTGGAGTAATTATTGTATTATCCATTTGGTATTCAATCAAACTGTTTGAATATAATGTATCAGTGACAAATATCATAAAGCTGAAATTATCTGGAAGAACAACAACAAACCTGTAATGTAACTGCCATCAACCCACAGCTCATTACAGGTTTGAAGCCAATGCCTTCATCTAAGCTTGGTCTTAAGTCCCACTTAAAGCAATAGTATTTTAACACACATCTTCAGAAATATAAGTGCTTGGTTGTAAATAAGGCTGTGTGCTGAGGCTACTCAGTGCCCTGTGTGATCAGGCTTTAATTGCAATTATATTAGATATACAGGGTTGATGTTCCTGGTTGAAAAGATGATAATGATCCATAATGTGATTTTAAAGTATTGACAGTGAACATCTGGAAGAGTTAAGGTGGAATCAGGCAGCTGACTATGATGAATCTTTTGATTTATGATGATCACATCTGCCAGAGAGTTTACAAGCCTACGTACAATACATATATATATAAATATATATATAAATATATATATATAGGTAAAATGAGAAAATGTTAATCCCCATATTATGTAAATACATCAATTCGTTCATACTTTTTCACTTTTATTACTCCTTGGGTAAACTTCCATATTGAGAGGTCTACATTTACTTAGATAAACTCAAAAAATTGTCAGATTAAATAAACATATCACATCCAGCAGTATTTTGTCACTAATACATTATCAGAACTATATTTATTGTTCTAATGCATCTTTCACAGGGCTTTAAATTTTACACTCTCTATGTAGCAGTAAAGCCATTTCCATTGCAAACTTGTAACAGTAATGGATAGCAGCCTTCTGGGGATAGTCTTCTGAGAAATTTATTTCACCTCATGTTTCTCAGTCACCCAGGAAACAAATTTGTTTCCATGACAGATAAGGATTGCAGAGATCACTTTTAAAAATTATTGTGGTACAACGCAAGTCAGTCGTAGGGAAAAGAAAAAAAAAAAAGAAAATGCAGGAAAGTACCATTTCCTATATTTTCTTTAATCTTCCCAGTTCATGTTGTAGAAGCGTCAAATGTGCAATTTTTCACTAGCAGTCATCAAGAATTCTGAGAAATACAGTTTAGGTAACCTGTTAGTTCTCCAAAGTCTCTAAGGTTTTCTATTCATTATTTTTAAGATGCATGTTGAGCCTATTCTTTTAACCAATATGCACTGAAATCAATAAACCTGGATTTCTGAAAAATATATTTCAATATCAACATTGTTAAAAGAGAAAGAGTTACAACTCAAAGACTGATTAGTGCATACACCTTTACTGCAAAGATTTACAGAATAGATTTATTTTGATACAATATGAGCATCTATTGACTTGAATGGTTTACTCAGAATGCATGAGACTAAGTCTAGATGTGCTCATGGGTTCATGTTTACAGGTTTGTATCATCAACACAAATACAAAAGACCACAAAGATGAAAACATCTCTAGACCTGGGGAGGCTGTCAATTGGTTAACCTCCATTAAGAGATTTTTACACAGATACAGCTTTCATAACACTGTATGTGGGCCTTTTCTGCCTTTCTGAGTTGGCAGTTGTGCTTCAAAGCCCATTTTGGCAGCCACATATTAATGACTTTGTGATACTGTGTTGAACCATTGATCCTGCAAAGTGTGCAAGCTCTGTGACAATGAAAGAGGTATCATGTCGCTTCTTTCACACTTTCTCTTTTCAAAAGCAGAGAAAAAATCTTTAAGAAAATATTTTCAGTATTTTTCATTGAAGTACTTTAGAAAAGAAACCTTGAAAAAAGTCCCAGAGAGCACTGGGAAGTGAAAAAGCATCCCCTACATTTCATATTACTATTGACATGTAAGATATTTTTTAACATCTGCATGGTAAAATGCACATGCATTAATTTAAACTGGATTTTATAATTGTAATAACAATCCTCATCTTCAGAGGAAATAGAGTGTGAGGTGATGTAATGAAGCAGTTTTTTATTAATACTTGTTGCCAAGAGAGAAAGCACAACTACATTCTTCTAAATTTAGGTAATGAATCAAACCTACCAGCCGCTGTCTTTGCTGACTTAGTGAATGGGTCAGCAGGAGGGACTGGCTCACAAGCAGTTTGAACACTGGCTCCAACTGAGCAGCAGGAAAAATTTTCCTGATGTTGATTGTTGCCAGAAAACCAAAGACCCAAGGACAGAAGTATTATGTAGATAAGCTTTAGTACCATCTAGCTTGACCCATTTCTAGCCCAAGAGAATTTTGCCACAGACTGTAGTGAGAGCGTGTATGCACATGTGTGCGTGAGGGAAAAATATAATCTTCATTCCTTCAGTTGTTCAGGTGCAGCAGACCTACTCTGGTATTGCTCTGTATTATTAGACTTAACTGTTCTACAGCGTTTCTAGTAGCACAGAAAAACCCTGAGCTTAAATGACAAGCTGGACTCCATTCTAGTGTTTGTATATGTGTATGCCACTTCAGTGACACCAGTGAAGCAATATTTGCTTATCTGTATACAGACGAGCTGTGCCCAAAATCTCCCATGACGGTTTATCCCATAAATCTTACTTTGTAACATTATTTCGAGCTACCTGTTTTCAATTCCAAAAAACCAAGATTATATTAGACATTATTTTACACATGATTGGATGGTGCTCACAATAGTTAATGAATTCCTTGCAAATTTGAAAGTGTGGGGGAATTAATCTCACAGATCTTCAGGATGTTAATCACTTACATATGGGAAATGATGGAAGATCTGAGCAGGAGCCAGCAGTGTGCCCAGGTGGCCAAGAAGGCCAATGGCATCCTGGCCTGGATCAGGAACAGTGTGGCCAGCAGGAACAGGGAAGTGATTCTGCCCCTGTACTCGGCGCTGGTGAGGCCACACCTGGAGTGCTGTGTCCAGTTCTGGGCCCCTCAGTTCAGGAAGGGTATTGAGGTGCTGGAGCAGGTCCAGAGAAGAGCAACCAGGCTGGTGAAGGGACTCAATCACAAGTCCTATGAGGAGAGGCTGAAGGAGCTGGGGTTGTTTAGCCTGGAGAAGAGAAGGCTCAGGGGAGACCTCATCACTCTCTACAACTATCTGAAAGGAGGTTGTAGCCAGGTGGGGGTTGGTCTCTTCTCTCAGGCAACCAGCAGTAGGACAAGAGGGTCTTAAGCTCTTCCAGGGGAGGTTTAGGTTGAATATTAGGAAAAAGTTCTTTACAGATAGAGTAATCAGACATTGGAATGGGCTGCCTATGGAGGTGGTGGGTTCTCTGGCCCTGGAGGTTTTTAAGATGAGACTGATGTGGCACTTAGTGCCATGGTCTAGTAACCACGGTGGTAGTGGATCAAGGATTGGACTTGATGATCTCCAAGGTCCTTCCCAACCCATGTGATTCTGTGTGATTCTGTGAAGGGTATGTATAAAAATTCACATGTAGGGCACTGCCCCAAAGAAAACAAAGGCTGAAATGTCTTGACCTCCAGTCCCAGCTTTAATTCACAGATTGTCCTTTACTTTTGAACCAGCAACACCTTATATGCTTTCCAAGTGGTTACTGTATTCTATTTTCTAATAATATTTAATTGTGACATTTTATAGAAAGTATATTTTGAACACCTTTTTCCAAGGCAGAAAATAGTTCCCTTCAAAACCTTCTTGTAATATGTTCTGAGTGTAGTTTTGCATGAATACCAAAATATTACCTGCACTTATGCATATGCACACAGGAGAGGATCCACAACACAAAAATAGAAAATAACATTAGTTAGTTGCAAAAGCAACTAAGAAGTTTTTAAGCATAATACCCATACAATGTATTTATAATGGAGAAGGTAATGTGATGCATTCCTTTTTCCGTGTTTCAGTCCATGTCACCTGGGCTGGAGCAATAGCCTTTGCATTTAAATAGAGACCTTTGCAGAAATGAGGCTAAATGCATTCAGCTCTCTAAACTAGTTCTCTTTGCCATGGCTAAAAGCACTTGCATTTATTCATAGCCTTCATTAAGACTCATCAGTTCAGGCTGTTTTTAAGCCTCACATCAAAGTCTAACTGTAACTCTTGTCTTTCCTTTGGAGACCTGGCACTGTCTCAGCCCATGCCAGATATCCAAGGAGTTTTCTTCACAGTATAGTACATTTATCTTCAGTACTGACTCTTTTCCTGCAGTTTTACACTGCTTTACTCCATTAAAAGTCTATTATGTGATATTCATCTCATCTAATATTCTCCATTTCCCAATTTTCTGAAAACTACCAGAGTATGCAAAACCTTCTTGTTCTTAAAGAAATCCAAGTGAATGATTTAGATGGAGATGGCAAAATGAATACAGTATTGTACTGTAATTTATTAATATACCTGATCATTAGGCATTGTTCTACAGATTATCTATTTTGCCAACAGAAACCTAAAGTGCTTGTGGTTATTAGGTTTGGAATTCCTGATTTGTTAAATCTCCCCTTGCCCAGCTCTACTGCCAGGAAATTGAGTTTCTGACTCTGATTGAAATTTTAAACACTGGCACCAGCAAGACCTATGATCACTTTTGATAAGTTCAACTATAAAATGCTGATATAAAACTGGCATCTCAGCTTCAGCAAATACCTTTGTCATTTTATGACTCATGTCTTCAAAGTTTTTGTGGAGGCCAAGACAATTATCCCAACATTTATATTCCGCAGACACATTTTCATACCATTTTTCCTCACTGGAGTTGCAGTTTCTCCTGTGACCTTAGCTTAACCCCCTACACTCATTCTTTATTTGCAGTGATCTTCATACTTCATATGACTTGCATACTCCATGTAATTAAATTTAGGACCAATTATGTTCTGAATTTCTGCTATAATACAGTTATCAGGATTTTAAGCTCTTTAAGCTGCTTTTTTTGATTTTCCTTTTCAGTATAAGAAAGACAGGATCTTAGAAATTCTCAAGACTTAAATGACAAACCTTTATCAGAGAAATGTAAAAACCACACCGGATTTAGAGATTCTCCACACATTTTGAAATCAAGAGATGTTAATATCTCCTGTTTATCAAAATATTCCCATAAAATACATACTGGAATATGTTTTCAACAAAGTATATCTTTTTTTGAATGAAACTAAAAATATATGATTCAGGGCTCTCTGAATAGCATGGCATTCCTGGAATTTGTCCTGGTCTCTGTTTTTTGAAACATTAATCACCTTGCCTTATTCTGTGTGTGTTAATATATTAAAAAATAATTACTCCTCTACAGATTCAAAATACTAAGCCTGCCATTTTTTCCTATAGATCACAATGATGTTCTTTAGATTTCATAACTGCAGGCAATTTTCAAAAAAAAAAAAAATTATTCTGAGTTTAGCTTCTCAGTCTCAATTCATTGTTTTAGATGTGCCCACTTTTGTTATTCTGTAGTGATCACTACTTGTCAGTGTCACAGAATTCTGCTGGGTTACAGTGGTGAGTCATTACTAAAAGTAGTTCACTGGTTGTCGTAGATGTTTTCAATGACTTTCCAAAATATGTTTCCAAAATACTCCTTTTATCAGTATCATTCCTTTAAAAAAACCTTTTAAAGATTGACTGCCTGATGAAGTGTCATCATATGTAAAAGGAAGTCCAACAGTAAATCATTTGAAACATTGAAGTTGTGGAACTATTAAAAGCTGAATCTGCCCTGGGAAAAAATTTGCTTTCCATTGAATTATGGAAAATAAGACTGCATCAGCATGTCAGAGTATCTTGCCAATCTTCCTGCAGTAAACCCAGGAACACTTTTATTATGTAATGGAGGGCAGATGCTTGTCTAATCCTTTTAAAATATTTCAATGATGAACCATCCGTAACATTCCTAGGAAAAGTTCTCTGGCATTCTGTACACTTAAACATTTGCTCTTACTGTTGTCTTGCAACTTCAGTTGTTTTCACGAAACAGTTTATTATCTTCCACTTTGTGGTTACCTCTACAAATGTGAAGACTACTGTTTTGGTCCTCATTTTTTATCTCGTTATTCTCTCAATGTTTGATAGTGTGATGGCAGACTTGGAGGCTATCACCCATTGTTTTGCCTTTATCCATTATTAAAAGAAAATGTTTTTCCTTTTTCTCTAAACTTATTTCATTAACCACGTGAGTAAGTGGGGGGGGGGGGAGAAAACAAACAAAAACAAACAAACAAAATTAAAAAAATCATCTAGATGTGTCTTTCTGACATCTGTGTTTTTTGGATTTTTCGTGTCAGACAATACAGAATAAAACTGTATAATTTTGTTTCTACTTGAAAGTTAGCCAAACATTAGACTAGAACACTTATATTTGTTTCAGAGACTCAGTTTTCCTTTGATAATGATGGCCTTTGCCTAAAAACATCAAGGGCTACCTTTATACTTATTTCATAACAAACTACCTACCATTAAGTAGTTTTGACTGCATGATTTACAGCTGGAACACAGGTTTCTGAAGCAAAGGTTTCTGAAGTTAAAAATAAACAATTCCATGTAACGCGGACACCAGTTTTAATTTTTTAGGATCCCCTTTTAAGAAGTTCTGACAAGAAATTTTTAAATACCAACAAAAGTCTTTTCAATGCAATATTCAAAAAAGAAATATTTACCCTGTTTTTTATAATACAGTACATCAGCAGTCAATTTCAAATTTAGCTTGCATACAAAGTATATGGAAAAAAGGTATTCACATACATACTAGGAAATTATATATATGTAATACTAAAAGCTTAAGAACAAAAGAAGAGGGAGAAACAAGGTAAAAGAATTAAAATAATTACAGAAACACTATATTTTTACATTTGACTGCAGAAAATTTTCCTCATCTGAAAATCTCAGTGGTAGAAGATCCTAAAAGAGGATAAATGGGACACTCGGTAATGAACAGATAACCTGAGAGCAGATTTGAGTCTTTTTAGCAACACTGAGTTCTGCAAAAGTTCATGCAAACTTCTTGCATTGGTGAGGACATATTAATAGAAATAAAACTTAGAAATAATTTTGTTAAGGTCCTAACCTGTCCTAATATTCACTGTGGAGAATATGAAGAAGTTTCAAATTCTCTGGGAAGTATTGTAGAGTTTATTTTACCAAAATATTTGGAAGTACCCGTACCAGTTTTGGTTGGGATAGAGTTAATTTTCTTCATAGTAGCTATTATGGGGGTGTGTTTAGGATTCGTGACTAAAACCATGTGGGTAACACAGAGATGTTTCAGCTATTGCTGAGTAGAGCTTACACAGAGCCTTTCTCCCTATACTGCCCAACCAACAAGGAGGGCAAGAGGGCATTTGACACAGCTGGGACAGCTGACCCCAACCGTCCAAAGGAATATCCCAGACTATACTGATGTTGTGCTCAGCAATAAAATCTGTGGAAAGAAGGAAGGTGAGACCTTCAGAGTTATGGTGTTTGTCCTACCCAGTCACTGTTACCCGTGATGGAGCCCTGTTTTCCTGGAAATGGCTGAACACCCGCCTGCCCATGGGAAGTGGTGAATGAATTCCCTGTTTCACTTTGCATGTGTGCAGCTTTTGCTTTTCCTGATCAGTTGTCTTTATCTCAGTCCACGAGTTCTCTCAGCTTTATTCCTCTGATTCTCTCCTACATCCCACCTTGGGGGGAGCAACTGAGCAGCTGTGTGGTGCTTAGATGCCTAGTGGAGTTAAACCATGGCAATATGGCAATACCATATCCCAGAGTGACAAAAAATATGAAAAATATACATCTGTAGAGGGCCTGCAAGCCATGTTCACGAGAAACAAGTAAGGCTTGTTTTAAATTACAGTGTTGGAATGTGAAATAATTTCACCATCAGCAATAAAGTTGCCATTCTCAACTGCTAATTTGGATTTAGTTCATGAAGTACTTTGGTCTAATGGTCCTGGAGTTGGAGTCTATTCACAGAGCAAACACAAAAGGGGAAATTTCAGTGTATAGGGTAGAATTTCTCCTAATATGTCTCAGCCAAGAATTACATGAACCACCTTGAAAGGTTATAGGATGGTTACTCTCTACGCCCTTTTGATCAGTCTGGTAGTCTGCACTATATAGCAAGATGACTGCAAAGTATGGTTTTGTTTTCATAATTATGTAGTGAACTGCTTTCAGTAGTACATAGTTATATACATGCATACATATGTGCACACATACATAAATATACATATGTACATATATATATATATGTACATTTGGGCCAAATCCACACATTCACACACACACACACATGCACACACACTCATATGTTTATGGAATTACAGGGAAAATATAATATCACATCATCCTCGTATGGTTGTAACCTCAGTGGATACCAGGGGTAGTCAAAAATAACTATTTGAGACTGCTATACAGGTTACTTGTCAAAAAAGTATTTGAGATCTGTATAGATAAACTTTACTAATGTTCAGTGGCTGAAGCACAGCAAACACATCTCTGTGTAAAACAGCTTTGATTATACTGGGAAAGGTTGGACACTGAAAATTACTTCATTGATCTATCACGTTATTTATCTTTATTGGTACACAGAGTCATTAAATGGAAACAAACTAAAAGCTCAAGAGGAGATCCAGTCTAGGCTATATAAGCTTGCTGTTGAATTACACACACATTGCAGGCACTAATATCTTTCACATTACATGACTGAATGTGATGGCAAGGAGTTATTATACCTTAAGTTGTGCTCCCATGATATCCTCATGAGATGCAATGTCTCATTTTTGAGAGGGCCTTGAGAACAGCAGATAAACATATGGACATAGCCTGAATACAAAATGTGCTCATAAATACGTGTTCATAAAAGTATTCACTCTTAGTGTCCACAAGGATGAGAACACTATTCACCCTGTAATCATTATGAAATCTTCAGTTAATAAGTAAAAGTTGGTGCTGGTTATGATGGTAATTTCAACGGCTCAAGTGTTTGAAGGTTGATTTGTTGCTTGTTTTGACTCCTTAGTACTGAATAAAATCCAATCTAAAACTAAATTACTTGCCTTCTTGAGTCAGCTTTCATCAAGCAAGCATATTAATGACATGAATGGCCAAAATGGGAAGGAATTAAACTTCTTTAGCAACCATTTATGCAGTAATTCAAACATTCAGCTATTTTTATTTAACAAGAAGAAGAAACAGGTCAAAAGTATATAGGCAAAAAACACAGTGGTATTAATCTGTATTTCTTATTATTCAGATCTAGAAGGCCATTTTTCTTGAGAATAATGATTTTATTCTGTTCCATTACTTATTTGCCTTCCTCAAGAGGAATAAAATTGGATTTCCTTATAGAATTGATGATTTGTTCAGAGATTAAGTATAAATATTTGGTTAAAATTAAACCTGGAGCATAAACATGCTTTTTCATTGCAGAAGACAGTATTTCTTGGGGGTTTGTTTGTGTAATTTATTCAGAAAAACTGTATTATTGCTTCATAAGTTGAACGTATTTTCACTTTCTAGAGAAGAATGTCCAAAACTTTACAGTGATTTATATTATTGGGGAGTCTGATGCCTTTTTACATACTAAAATACCACTTTTACATGAGCAAGACTTATTATCTCTTTTTCATGCTGTCAAAGAATGCCCACACTGCTGTACTTTGCTGATACCCACCTCAAGAGAGGGATAAACAGAGAGCCTGTTGTCTGGCTCCCACACTTCAGCTTACTGAGCATGACTTTTCTCAGTTTCTTCTTTCTACTAGTTAGGCAAATAGCTTAAATGTAAAGTGACAACCTTTCTGTTATTACTCAAACACCGACAGATTGATAACAAATTCCTAAATGCATGTTTAAAAATAAACAAGAAACTCTTTCATCTGCTCAAAATTATGCTTTAAAGGGTAATCCATATCCTGGAAAAGTATAGAGTGATGATGAATTCAATTTATTGACATCTTTTTTCTTTCCTAAAATGCTTCCTTGATCACAGTTTCCACAGGTTATCAAGCCAAAGATCAGTCTAACACAGTATCTCACAGCAACTAATAGCAGATACTTAGAAAAGAATAAATTGTAACCAACAGGACAAGTAGGGAATGCTCTTGCATCTGGTGAAAGCTTCCAGTGAGTGTTAGCAGTCAAATTCTGGGTCTTTGTTCTGAAAAATTACCTATTATATTTTTAAGCCATTTAGATTTTAGACTTTCTTGACACTATGAGGTAAAGAGTTTTACAGTGTAATAATGGCTTGCGTGAAAACAGTATTTCCCTTTGCTCTCCCCAAAATTTTCCTTCTACTCATGTTGGCTGAGCCTCATACCTTTCGTATGTTAGCAGTAATTAGTGAGTAATCATTCACAATGCTCCTGACACTCAGGAGGTAGAATTCCCTTATATCAGCTTTCTGAAGATACTGGTTGTATCTTGTCTGTGGGTTTCCGTTTTTCTCTTCTTATTCAATTGTGACTGACAAGATATTTTTTCCTTTTCCTTTTTAAGGCTATTTATCTTTGTTGGTCATGTATCTTGTAGTCAACCTGTTGGTTTACTTCATTAGTCTCCCAGAAGTTTTACCATGTTAGCATATGTTAGTAATTTCCATCTTTTTTTCCCCTATCACTTATATATATTGCTTGCTACTTCTGCATCTCCTTTTTATCACTATGTTTCTTGATTTGCATATCTGTAGAAATGATTGCTGTGTGACCCACAGTTTTACAGACTCTCCATGTATTACTCTCATAAACTTGAAGATCTCTCTGGTGTTCCCTTGATTCTAATATTGATGGATTTCAGATGGTTTAGTTTGTTATTTATCTCACTGTTTGGCTTTCTTCCTTCATCCTGCTATTTCCATCTGAGTAGTGACAAATTGAAATTTCCACTCTCTAGTTTCAGATGTGCTATCTTTTAGCACTTGTTAATCCAAGTGCAAAAGAGCTTTTAAATGGTATTTTGTTTGCAACATCCTGACCTGGGTGCACCAGCAAAAACATCACATAATTCATGTCTTAATTTATATGAAAAAAGAAGTAGCCCAAAACAATCCATTCAACTAACCATGCTGTTTCTTCTACTTCAACTCATGGTTGAAAAACTCATTCTTCAAGAACTTCTTTCATATTCTTGGAATTAAATTTTTTTAAAAAATGAGCAGATGTATCTGTTTAAAACCATTAAAACTACTAATATCTTTTTCTTTCATGTGCCTTTGTTTTTCGTAATTTTTTTCAGAAGACAGATAAGTTGCTTTGGTTTGGGGATTTTTTCCCTCATTTTACAAACTATATGAATAATTTAGTTTGAATATAAAAAAAAAAAAAAAACCAACAAAAATTAATAAAATAACCTACAAGAAGGTGTCAGCCTAAATTTCAATCAATAAATTTCACTCTCCAAATATATTCTAAATTATGGAACTATGAAAGCTGACTGTAAGTATTGTAAACCAGAAAGTGTTGTGTACACGACCACCCCAAAAAGCAACATTTGTATCCCAAGCCTACGCTGCATCGTGCAGAGCTGGACTGCCAAATGCACACAAGTCACTGCACTGGGCAGGAGCTCCCTGTATCACCACCTTTGAAGCAAACCACTTGGCTCTTTCACTCTCTGTGGAGAAGCAGTGCACTAAAAAGAAATGTAGCACCACTTCTGTAGCAAAGGCACAAGGTGTTGAGTGCTTCCTTTGTTTTAGGTTTCATACATGCTGTGCATAAAAGAAAGGGAAGGACTCTGCAAGAGCAAGTGAAACCACTAAGAGCTCTTTCTCTTGACAAGATTATGCAAGTGTAACTAAGAAAAAAGTTAGACATTCACACATCTTTTCTTGCAAATGTGTCATATCGAGGGGAACTGATGAGTTGATTTGAACTCCTAGGTCCTATTTGCATGATATTTGTATATGTATACATCTATAACCTCTTCTGGCAGGGTTTGTTAAGTCCTGGCTTTGATTCTTATTTTAGACTATTTACAATGTGAAATATATGTCCCTTTTCTCCATGGGTGTGGAAAAGTGAGACTTAACTGACACTCCTTATTGAGTGTCTTACAGCTATGATAGCTGTGAGAAAGAAATGACTTCTCACCTGAAGCTCTGGTGTTTACAAGTCCCAGCGCGTCACCTAAACAAATAAACAAGCAAGACAGGACAAGCTTTGTCACAAAGTTTATTCCTTACACTCTATAAATATAACCTTTTTACCCCTTGTTCCCCTAGGATTCCTAACCAAAACTACCTTCTCTCCCTAAATTACCTATAAAACACTCCTAAGAATTTGTCTCCTAATACACTAGTTGATATAGTCCACAGTGATAATGTGAGATACACATATTCCAGTCCTGGCGGCAGTAGTCTCAGCATGAAAACAAGCAGCCTTCTTTTCTTAACTACTGAGGGACGGCTCAAATATAACCACAACTCAAAAAGAAAACTGAATACACTGGTGTATTTTGCTATTTATTTATTCTAAACATCAGAATCTCCTATTTATTCAGTGTCCAATAAGTTAATATTAGGAAGATATAAAATAACCTTATTTACAGATTCCCATCTGTAAAATTTCAGCAATTTTTATATTCTTCACATCTTGTGCCACATAACTTCTAGGTATTAAAAGCATATGATCGGTTGCTTTTCTTGTATCAAATAAAAACAACGAGAAAAGTCAGTCGCATAAGACTACTTTTGAATTATTAACTGATTCTTCTGTCAATGTTGAAGAAGAAATTTCCCCTGTCAGTTATTTGTAAAATTTGTAAGGTATATAATGTGCTAAAACCTGGTGGCATCCAAAAGATCAAGGACTTGTACATCAGAGAGAAAGGGTGTTTGAACAGTGGTAATTGCCATTTATCATGCATCTTTTTTTATTTCACATGATGAAGAAATACACAGCAGAAGGCAAAACAAGAGCAAAGAAAAAGAATCCAGAGTCTTTCTCTCCCAGTATCATAGAACTGAACTGTGGCTCATGCAGATAAAAATATCCTGTATTTCCTCTGTACATATTCCTTCTATTATGTTATAGGGAGAAAGGCAAGTATATGAAAAGTTTAACCTTCTGATCTATATAATATGCTGTCATTCCTACAGCCTAACTCCGCCTTTGAAGAAATAATCATCTAAAATTTTCTTTTAGTAAAAAGTTTTTAATCAATTTGATTTGGCATTACCAAAGAAAACCCAACCCTTCTCAAAGGGGAAAAAAAAAAAACAACACCCCAAAAAGCCTGAAACAAAGCAAAACAACCCCCCCTAAACAAACAACTCCCCCAAACAAAACCAAACAACAAACCCCAAACAAACAAAAAACCAAAACCAAAGAGAAAAACCTCTCCAACCAAAGAAAAGCAAACCAAAAATTTCAGGCATGTTGCAACTTTTTAATCAGACTTTAAGGACATCAGAGGCTGATGGATTCTACCCTTGCTGAAAAGAAATTTTCATTCAGATGATGGGCCACCTGTCTGTCAAAAACTCCTTCTGTGAATATTGTAACACTAAATTAAGCCTCTACGTGCTGAACATATTTATGAGCACTACCTTTGAACCTATAGGAGCAATTTTACATTTCAAATTAAAAAGCAAGGACTCATAGTCTGGAATATTGGGATTTATAAGACCATTTTTCATAATCTACAATGCCTTGTGAGTAAGAGAAAGAGAAGAAATGAAATAAACTTGTTTCTAGGCTATGGTGACCAGACAGGTCCAGGCTTTCTGAATCATAGGCACAATATGTCCTTTCCTTTTTCCTTTCCTTTCCTTTTTTCTTTTCTTTTTTCTTTTCCTTTTTCTTTCCTTTTTTTCTTTATTTCCTCTCCTCTCCTCTCCTCTCCTTTCCACATACATTTTCAGGTCCTTAGAACAATGTAAAAGNGTGACCAGACAGGTCCAGGCTTTCTGAATCATAGGCACAATATGTCCTTTCCTTTTTCCTTTCCTTTCCTTTTTTCTTTTCTTTTTTCTTTTCCTTTTTCTTTCCTTTTTTTCTTTATTTCCTCTCCTCTCCTCTCCTCTCCTCTCCTCTCCTTTCCCTTCTTTCTGACATACATTTTCAGGTCCTTAGAACAATGTAAAAGACAACTTCAGACAGAAGGACAAAAATAGAGATTCTTGGAGTCTTTTTGGACAGCCTGTAGATTTGAGCAATAACTTCCCCTGAAAAGCATAGTTCATAGCAACCTAACAGAGATTTTCCTTCAAGTCAGCCTTCTTCTGAGCTCAAAAAAGGTTGGAGGGGAGATCTGACCTTTGATGAAGTTGCTTTCTCTTTTATTCCTTCAGTTCAAACAAAAGACTCCAGGCTTTTGAGCTGCACTGGTTTCATTTTTTGTTTGCGGAAAATGAAGACATGAGACAAGTTAAAGGTATGCAGAATGAAATTTCTGTCAGTTATTTAAATTTTAGGACCTTAATAATGAAACCGTTGTGATTGAAGATAGCCTTTGCATGTTTTAAATACGTGTATGGCATTAATAGATAAAAATTGAAAATAAACAGATACTGAACTGCAGACACTACAGGGTTTTACTCTAAATAACACTGGAGGTCTCAGCAATGCACACTTTAGAATGGCTATGGCTCTTAAGTAATTAATAAGTAATTAAATGTCTCTAATGAAATGAAAACTATAAGTAAATGATTCAGCTCATTATCTTACATTTGAACGTAGCTCTTTTTGTGTAACACATCAATATGGGGGGAAAAAAGCATTTAACTTTCCAACGACCTTGTCTTTCAGATTTGATTAAGTCTGTACTGCAGTTTTATTTCCTGTGGTGCCCATTACTGCTAGGGAAGACACATTATAATTATCTGACAGTACCAGAATCACTTAAAAAAGATAAATTCTTGCCGTTGAATCTAAAGTATACCCTTTAACTCATTGTGGAAACCTGTGTACTGTAGCAGAAACTAATCAGAAAAAATAAGCCTATCTATTCAACCAACAGTGTAAATGAAAAATGTCTTTATTAAGAATGCATATGGATACATTAAATTAGCTTCTTAATTTTCGTATACAAATGTGGTACTACTGAAAATGAAGAGAGGTATTTACACCAGCAGCTTCATAGGAATGTTAAACAAAGCACAGTCACTTTGCTGAACTCTCTAAAACTTACAAAATATAGCTTCAGTGAAACTGCTTCTGCATCATGCAAAGAAAACAGAGAATTATCCTCATTTAAGGGAAGTGGTTGCCAACAGAAACTGATTGCAAGAAGGTCTGCCTCTTAATATGCTCACAGCCCAAAATCCTCTGCAAACAAGGGTTGAAAAGTTTGAAATTATGTTCCAGGACTGTAAATAGGAAACAGGGAATCACCAAGCAATAGTGCCTTACTGAAACTAGGCAGCTGAGGATCAAGAGACCCAGAACCAACTCGCTGCTTCTGCTGCCTATGTATTTATGTGGATTTGGACTACAGGAAAATGCATCTGGAAAGCATAACGAACATCAAAATATTTGTGTCATCATATCCCTACAACTGAGAAGGAGTTAAAGTAGTCCTGGACAGCACTGCAGCATAAGGTAGAATCAGAAAGAGAACTCCCGTGCTTTGCATGCTGAGCCAAGTTTCTATATAACTGGAGCAGTTAAAGATTTTTGATGTTAAGAGTGATCTAGAACTGTACTTTGCTGTTCTGGGTTCTTTAGGGGTTTTTTGTCTTGCAACCTTTTTTTTCCAATTTTACAGTCAAGAAGAAGTTAAACGTTGTTTTTACTAAAATAAAGACATTTTCTTTAACCATATCTGTGTTTAAAAATCTCAGGTACTATGGCTAGCAGAAAGCAAATTATTTCTTCAGAAGCAACATGGTTTTGACATAAACTGGCTGCAAAGTGCAACCATAAAGAGAAAATTAAAAAATGGAAACCTTGATTTGGCAAAGAGAAACTCTTTATAGAAACAGTTTCTCTTTCTGTGAGAATTTCTGACCAGATTTCTGCTCTACAGCAACACATATTAAAATTTTTTTATGGACTTAGAGTAGCAGAAACAAGCATCTGATGTTGATCAGATATGATATGTGTCCTATATTGATGTCAAATATGAAATTTTGCTGAAGAAATTGAAATATGTGTATTTGTCCTTTTCTCTCTGCAGACCAGACATCATGTGCTCTAAAAACTGTAATCTTCAGTAGAATATAAACTTTAATGTCATCTAGATTTAACATCAGATCTAAATCCAGTTGCACTGTTATATCTGTTAGCACAGCAACAAAAAGATATGTTTTTATATAGACTTTTTTGAGTATTTCAGTAATTTCAAATAATTTCCAAATAATATTTTCTCATGCTTATTTTTCATATTAAACACTATTCATATGTATTAAGTCATTTGGCTTGAAAAATCAGTTCTTATTCTACAACATCTGTTCATATTGCTTAGACTCTCTAATGCTATTGAAATGCAAGAACTTCTGTTCTAGAAAGAAGAAAGCATTTAGTCATGCATGCCAGCAAATAGTTTAGAAAACATGGTGAACACTATAACTTATGACATGAGGTAATTGTGAAAAACTGTATGCAGATATACAAATTGAGATCTCCTCAGGGAAAGCACAGCCCCACTCCTCACTGGAAAAAAAAGAAATATGTGTAATGCCCACCAGCCTACTTAACTACAGAATCATAGAACGATTTGTATTGGAAAGGACCGCTAAAATTGAGTCCAACTGCTAACGCAGCAGCCCGATGTTCACCTCTAAATCGTGTCCCTAAGAACCACATCCACATGTCTACTGAACATTTCCAGGGATACTGACTTCACTGCTTCCCTAGGCAGCCTGTTCCAAACTTTCTGATAGAAACCAGGATGTCCTTGGCCACCTGGGCACACTGCCGGCTCAGGTATTGACCAGCACCCTCAGGTTCTTTTCCACCAGGCAGCTTTCCAGCTACTCTTTTCCCAGCCTGTAACTCTGCATGGGGTTGTTGTGACCCAAGAGCAGGACCCAGCACTTGGCCTTGGCTCATCGATCCAGTATGTCCAGACCAGTGCCACAGAAAGGGACCTGGGGGTCCTGGTCAGTGGCAAGTTGAAGATGAGTCAGCAGTGCCCTGGCAGCCAGGAGGGCCAACCATGTCCTGGGGGGCATCAGGCAAAGCATCACCAGCCGGTCAAGGGAGGGGATTGTTCCATTCTGCTCTGCACTGGGGCGGCCTCACCTTGAATATTGTGTGCAGGTTTGGGCGCAACAATATAAGAAAGATATTAAGCTCTTAGAAAGCATCCAAAAGATGGTAATGAAGACGGTGAAGGGCCTTGAGGGGAAGACATATGAGTAGCAGTTGAGGTCACTTGGTCTGTTCAGCCTGGAGAAGAGGAGACTGAGGGGAGACCTCATTGCAGTTAAGAGCTTCCTCATGAGGGTAAGGCAGGGGTGGTGGGGGGGAGCAGACACTGATCTCTTCTCTATGGTGACCAGTGACAGAACCTGAGGGAATGGCCTGAAGTTGTGTCAAGGAAGGTTTAGGTTGGGTATTAGAAAAAGGTTCTTCACCTAGAGAGTTGTTGGGTGTTGGAACAGGCTTCCTAGGGAAGTGGTCACAGCACCAAGCCTGACAGAGTTCAAGCAGCATTTGGATGATACTCTCAAGCACACGGTGTGACTCTTGTGTGTGGTCCTGTACAGGGCCTGTGATTCTGTGGTCCCTCTGTTGGGCCTTCCTACCCTTCAACAATTCAACACTCCTGCCCAGCTTTGCATTGCCTGCAAATTCACTGAGGATGCCCTTGATGCCCTCATTCAGGTCATTTATAGGGATATTAAACAGAACTTACCTCAATACTGAGCCTGCTATTGACTGTCCACCAGCTGGACATAGGTCGATTCACCCCCACTCTCGGCCCACCACTTCAGCCAGTTTTTTACCCAGTGAAGAGTTCACCTGTCCAAGCCATGGGTAGCCTTCCTGTCTAGTTGGGCACAGAACTGCCTTGGTCATTCTTGTTCAACAGCAGTCAAAGGGTTATTAATGTCACCGTTCATCCAGCCTGTGCAAGGTAAAGAGTGCTTCTGTTTCAAGCACGGATCTCATCAAGCTTACTTTCAAGGGCGGTGTGGTGGGTTGACCTTGTCTGTACGCCAGGTGCCCAACAAGTCATTCTATTAGTCCCCTTCACAACTGGACAGGGGAGAGAGTAAGGTGGAAAAACAACTCATGGGTTGGGATAAGGCAGTTTATTTAAAGTGAAAGCAGAGCAGAAGCTTGCATTCACAAAAATGAAGCAAAGCGAAACATGACACAGTTTATTCTCTGCTTTCCATCAGCAGCGATGGTCAACCACTCCCGGGAAGTAGGGCTTCAGCACAGGTAATGGTTTCTCAGCAGGCATTCATTGTCTCCAATGGCTGGTGTTTCGGTCTGGTGTCGAACCAGGGACCAGTTCAAAAAATAGTGGGTTTCTGTGGCTGAGTTTTGGTAGTGGCGGGGACTACAGAGGTGGCTTTTGTTAGAAGCTACTAGAAGCTTCCCCTGTCCAGTGGAGCCAATGCCAGCCAGCTCCAGGATGGACTTCCTGCCGCTGGCCAGGGCTGAGCAAATCAGGAGTGATGGTAACGCCTTTGTGATAACGTATTTAAGAACAGAAGGTTGTGGCGCAAAAAAAGAATTCCAGCCAGAGAAGAGCAGAGTGACAACATGGAAATAACAATGTAGACACCAAGGTCAGTGCAGAAGGAGGGGCAGGAGGTGCTCCAGGCGTCAGAGCTGCAGCCCCTGCAGCCCGTGGTGCAGACCATGGAGGAGCAGCTGTGCCCCTGCAGCCCATGGAGGACCATTGGGGTGCAGAGACCCACCTGCAGCC
>VXAY01004703.1:282263-301646 GCA_013399855.1 Oxyruncus cristatus | reverse complement strand
AAAAAAAAAAAAAAAAAAGGCAGAACCAAAACATAGAACTGAAAACACCTCAAGAAAGCCCACTTAATCATCTATCTCCAGCTCAGCTTCAAGATTAAATGATTCTATATTACCCAAACATCATTAGGTTTGGTGTTGTTTAGGGGATGGTATGTGAATTGGTTTTTAACATTTCTACAAAACACTGCTTTGCCCCTGGAATATCTTCTCTACCAAGTGACACTAACATTTAAGAGTCTTGCAATAAAAATAGCAGTGAATTTTAGATACATTTCTGAAATTGGCACAATCAGTTGTCAGTAAAGTCACGGCATGCTTCAGCTGAAGCTGGCTTCTCTTCTGTTACTCACTCCTGTTTCTCCAGAACCAGAATGCCCTTTTCATGTTTTTGGGACTGTTATGGAAAACTGAAGACCATTGCCAGATCTCAGAAACAACTCTATTGCCAAGAAGTGCATGCAAACAACACAGGCAAGTGTTTAACTGTCTTGTGGGAAAGAGAATTTTACTCATAGAGCAAGAACTGGCAATTTACTGCAGTATCTGAAAAGTGGTTTGAAAAGTGTTGAATTTATATTCTAACACTTCTACACTTAGAGTGGAAAATAATTCCACTGGTGTTTAGAACACATTTGTTTTAAATACCACTAATCAATGAAAATGAAATATTGGGACCAAAAGTAGTTAGCCACATTGATGAGAGATACGCAGAAATGCATAGCTAAATAGGCTTTAGCTATATTTGTATGGAAATTGTTTCCTAAAATATACTCTGCATTCCCTCTAGTCCTTTACTATTTTAAACACTAATAAGGAATTTTCTCAAGGGGGAAAAGGAGAATTTATTTCAAAAATGAATTGCCTTCTTCTGTGCAGAACAATTAACATTTTTTGTACTGGCTGTATTCAGTTTCATGCTTTGCATACACTATGTCAGATATTGCTTTGTAATGTTAAGCTTTGCTGCTTGTTGTTTTTGGTTTTTTTTCAGAAACCATGGAAAGTGTCTTTGCCTATTATGTGGCTTTGGATTTATTTATGACATCCTTATTGAATTTATTATGTCATTCCTTTTATTTAAAAAAGAATAAAACTTACATTAAACGTTAAAAGGCAGGAAAAAAAATCTATTATCCTGTTGCTTCACTTTGCCTATTCCTGCCACAGACAATACTGAATCCAACAATTTATAGACCAAATAAAGTAAAATAAAAATTATAATTGAGGAGTTTCCATTTTCCCTCAAGAAATGTCTAGGATTTGCCATAAAATTACACAATTCTCTTCTTGAGTAGCGGAGTCTAGAACTCTCAACCCAAGCACAACTGGATCACAGCATCTTTTCCTGGCAAGCAAGCAGCGTCCGCTGAATCCTGGAAGTCAAGTCACCTCTGAACTCAGTTTATTTTTTCATCACTGCTTGCTTGCTTTTTCTTCCTCCTTTGCTTTCTTGTCTGCCTGTGTACTATACATTACACCACAACCCTGGTCCTCAGGGCGAAAAAAAAAAAGAAAAAGAAACCTCTTTTTAGCCAGCCAGAGAATGGCTAATCACAGGCTCAAAGCTGCCCTGGAGAGATTTCCATCTGGTTTGGTAGAGATTCATAACTGGTTCCCAAACCAGCTGTTACCCATCACTCACAAGGTTTATGTCATGTCCTCTGCTGCCCTTCAAGTTTTCCCAAGGCCAAGGGATTCACAGCTGAATTCCAGTCTCTGCAGGCTCCTAAAAGGACATCTGCTGCTGACAGAAGCTGATAAATCAGCCTGAGGACACAAAGTCCCAGATAGCACTCACAGAATCACAAGGTTTTGGGCACCCACCAAGGTATCCTACTACCTTGTCTGTCTCTTGTCGGGGGGATGAATTTCCCTCCTACTAACTTGCTCAGATTTGTAGGTGACTTTGCTTCACTTGTTTCCTTCCCCACACTTGCAGCCTCTGGAGCTGGTTGTTAGCATGGAATTAAACTCCAGATGTATATTTCTGCAGAACTGAGAGATTAAAGAGAAGGCTGTTTGGGGAGTTTCTATGACAGGCTCCCATTTAAGTAAACAGCTGCTGCAGAGTTTGATAAGCCCTGATAACAGTCTAATACGTCAGACCTCATACACCCTCTAGGCCTCATGTCTAACTTCCCAGACTCAGATGGTATGAACTGCTTCTACTTCAGCTGCTGAATGAAGCTGCCGAAGTCAGCTAGCTAAATTGTGTTCTGTAGTCACCTCTTTCGACATTATTGACTGTAAAGGTGGTTATATGTAGCTAGCACAGAGATGTCTTCCTTTGATCATATGAGCTGCATCCATCATGTGCTCATACCTGTTTCTGATATGTTAGCAATGTCAATGATTTTTAAAGTCATAAACAGACCATTGGGACACAGAGTCTACCAGGTCTAGCTGGGTTGGAACTAGTTTTCCTTTTAGAGATGAAACAGTATCACTTGGAGAGTTTGACTGAGGGTGTACATCTGTGTACCATTAATAGGCTGGGAGGGAACACAATCAAGACAGATGATCCAAATTGGCCAGGGGGATGTTCCATACCATGCAGTGTCATGCTCATTGTTAAAAAAGGAGGCAGAGGATGATTACAGTGGCTTTTGAGCTGACTACTATTTTGAGGCTGATTGTCTGGCAGAGGTGAGGGTGAGTGATTTTTTTTTTTCCCCTTTCTTTATCTATCATCTTCTATTCAACTGTTTTTATTTTCACCTATGAGGGTTTTTTTCTCTTATTCTTCCTTTTTTCTTTACTTCCCTGTGTTACTGGGGGTGGAAGAGCTGCTTGTGTTGGTGCTTGTCTGCTGTCTGGGGCCAAACCACCACACAGAGACAGAACGAACTATTAGATGTGCTAGTTCAAAAGTTGGAGTATGTGTCTGTCTGAGAGAAAACACAGGATGAGGAACAAAAGAAACAAAAAGCAGTTAGTAAGTTCATTTTATCTAAGCCCTTTTTTTTTTTTTTTGAGTATTTCTTTTCTTCTCAGCTGCCTTGTTAACCTAATTTACATCAGTGTGCAGTAAGATAGAGCTTTTAGTGACTAACAATGTTTGTGAACAGACATTTTCAGCCTCTCTAAGTAAAGAAATCCATATTCACAATAGCTAACACCCAAGTGTGAATAGGTTGTTGAATTATTTATTAAGAAAAGACACATTTGTGAAAGGTGTACCAAGTCTGCTGCATGCACTTAGGAGTTAAATCAAGGAGCTCAGCTTAGATTTTTAGCATGCAAAAACATGGAGAAACAATTTAAATAACCAAAAACCCAAGGCTGGAAATAAGGTTTCAGCGTAATATTCAACATTCATACAAATTATATAATACCAGCAAAGCAGATGTTTGCTACGTTTGTGTGATAGCTTATCTTGTTCCGATTGCAATTACACTCAGGTGAGCAGGTCCCTTAGTTGCATATAATCTTCTATCTTTTCACCCTTGAATAACAACTTGAAAATCTTGGTTCATGCTGTGATATAAAATAAAATCTTATCTACT
The DNA here is from genome assembly GCA_013399855.1 of Oxyruncus cristatus. NCBI lineage: Eukaryota > Metazoa > Chordata > Aves > Passeriformes > Cotingidae > Oxyruncus > Oxyruncus cristatus. The sequence goes on along the minus strand of VXAY01004703.1, from coordinate 298,140 downwards.
TTCTCTTTAATTGCACCAGCTTATCTCCTTAACCTGTCAACTTTGACAAGAAATTTCTGTTTAAGTTTATATTTCCAATATGCTTCTTATGCTGGGACTGAAGTATATCAGCTAGATACGATACGAATACTACAATCATTTTATCATTACTTGTTTTCCAAATACAATTAGAAATAAATTATAAACACCAACTGGAAAGCAAATTTTGCTGTACAACAGGATATGCTACTACAGAATCTAGGGCACATTTCCTTGAATTAAACTAAAAGAATAATATAATAAAGCTAAGAGTGAGCTAAGTTTTGAACTGTATTCCTGTCATTACTAGCTTGTTTCTTGTTAGCTGTGTTAATGTCTTTGAAATTATGCACATAAAATAATATCCTTCACAAAACTGAATAAGGCAATTTCAGACTTAGTCATTACATCATGGCAAAAGTGTTGCTATTAGTTGTTTAAATTTCACTGTAATCAAGGTCTTGATCAAAATGGGGTGCAATTCAATGATTAAGCTCAAGGTTTACTTGAAATACCTGTCTCTTTATTATGATAGTCACTGAACCAAACAGTTTGAGAAATGGTATATATTTTATGTCATAACACTGCAGGAAGAAAGCCAGATTAATCTGCAGCAAGGTTTCTGTGGAACCAGAATTTCTTTCTGTAAGGGGTCATCATATGCCATGCAGCCACAGCAGAAAAAGAAACACCCTAGGTGTTTAATTGCCTGTTCTGAGGTGAAGATTATGTGGTCCTCCTGGATGGCTCACTGGAAAAAGGGATAGTGGGGGAAAAGTGCTCTCTTCTTGATATCTTATTGTGGTCCCAAAGGTATACATGAACACTGCTGTTGGGATTCATCTGACCAAAAATATATGTCCATGTACAGGCTATTTAGATTTCCTCTGCATGAACGCACTGAAATAGCCCTTTTAGATTAAGTTGCCCTAAAGATGTTTGCCTTAGGCTACAAATATATCCATGAATTCCACATCTCAGACTAGCCTTGAAGAGTTTTTACATGAACTTGGAGCAGATATGGGTCTTTAAGCAACTTGGGTTGTTAGCCTCTCTGCTTTGCTGTTGATTTGCTGCTTTGCCTGTCAGCAAAGCTTATCAATTCTTTCTTGCATGCGAACATAGCTCCTTAACATTAGCTGTCTTTATTTCTTTTTATGTATATTTGACATGTTTCTTTTTTAGGAAAAGAACATTCTAGGAAAAAGATTTTAAAAATGTAGCTATCGTTAGTATGATTCTTTTCAGTAGCAAATGTATATGTGGACTCTAGAAAGCCTTGCATACTCTCAGCCCAGTGTAGTCATTTACAAAATTCTATGCTTAACATTTCTGAAATACCCTGGAGACTTCAAAGCCTGTTTATGGGATATATTCAGGAGAAAGACACATATTCCTGATCTTATCATCTGAATACACACACCAGCACTAGTCTAGAGATCTGCAGCTCTTTTTGAGGACAGAACCTTGGTGATTCCCTCATATATTTCTGAGTTTCTACAAGAGATATGCTTATCTTTGCTTCTTTTTACTCTAGCAGCTTTTTTTTTTCTCAACTTCACTGCAAAGCAGAAACTGTGTAGGAGAAGTCTCCACTTGCTTTGAATGAAGAAAACCTACCCTAGGAGCTTGACATCTTTCTGACTGTCTCAGTTTAATGAGACAGAATTGTTTTGCTAAGGAGGATGAGTTATAAGGAAGACCAAAACTCCTCCCTCTAAGCAATTGTAAATCCGAAATTAAGAGGCTCCATCCAATTGAGAAAGTGTGGAGAAAGAAAAAATAACAACCCTTTATTAAAGGATATATGTGTATTGGCAGAACAGCAAAAGAACACAAAACAAAACCCCAACCGAACAATAATCCTATACCCAAAAATCCCTTTCAATAAAAAGTAAACAGTTCAGTTTGTGCTTTTTGGTGCAATTCTAATGACAGTCAGCAGGGGGCCCTGTTGGATCACTGGAGGTCACCACGTGGGGGCCTCTTGGTGTACTGAAGGAGCCGAAATGGAGCCCTTCCCTCCCCCTCACCAGGAAGGGGAAAAAGAAGAAAGAAGGGTTCTTCCCAAAGGGGATGCACGCTGCCTGTGGCTGGCCGTGTGACTTCCCCTTCCATCACCAATGTGCAAAAAAACTGCTGCCAAAAAACACGGGAGCTGGGGGAGGGAAAAACAAAGGTGACTCTTCCCAAATAGTTCCTCTCCGACGAAGTCCAAGCAGGTCTGCCCGGGCTGGGGGGGAGGGGGAACAGAAACAGGGTACCAGCAAGACGGGGCCAGAGAAAAATAAACAAACCAGCCAGGCTGAGAACAAAGCAACCTCCCAGCTTTTCCAATGCACACCTTCCCTCAGTTCCCACAACAACGAACTGTGCCTCATTCCCCCCGGGAGAGGAAGAAAAAAAAAAACAAGGAAAAGAGTCTCCTAGCCCCTCCCCAGGCCATCAGCCTGGAATGTCAATCTCCTGGCCAGTTCTTTTGTGTTAGTCAAATACCCAAAGCAAACCCAGCCTGCCCATTCAAACATCCTTCCCACACAGTGGGGCAGGGGGAAGGGAAAAGTCCGTGTTTAATTTTTTAGAAAAGGTGAACCCATGACAATGACCAAAAAGTACTCCTTCTTAAAGATTCATCTTATTCAGGTAGTTCAAGTTGATCCTTCAGGCAGCGAGGAATAAGTATTACGGAAGGAAATTTATTCTGTGTTTAAGGTAAAGCAAGGCACAGAGATGGAGCAAGCAATGGGACCCAAGGTGGGCGGGAAGACAGTGGCAAAAGACTGTTCATAGACAGAGGAAAATACAAGTGTCTGGGACACCTTATCCTCTGGTTAAGAGATACAAAGACCTGCCCAAAACACTTCTTTTGCTTTGTGTTTCCAGCTCTACCTTTCTTGCATCACTGTGGAAAAAAGAAGTTCTCAGGTGGACTCTTCTGCCTCCAATCACATCACAGGCTGTGAGGAGTTGGAAGGGCCCCAAAGGACCATTGAGTTCAACTGCTGGCACTGCACAGGACAAGACCAAGAATCTTACCACGTTTGAAAGCATTTTCCAAACACTCCTCAAACTTTGTCAGGATTGGTGCCATGACCACTTCCCTGGGAAACCTGTTCCAGTACCCAGCCACATCACCAGAAAGTCTTAGAAATGGCTTTTTTTTCCTTCTCCCCTGCAGTCTACAGATAAGGCATAAATGGTAACCTGAAGGCATATCAACCTAATACCATATTTTAGTGGAAAATCCCTGAGTCATCATTTGGACTAACAGCATTGAGACCACATGCCCACCCGAACTGGTGTATTATGTCTGACAGTACAGAGTACTAAATGCCTCAGAAGCTATATTAAAACAAGGCATGCAAAGTACAAGTTGTACTTCCCTGGACTGTTTTGCCAGATACCAGCAAATTGCAGTTTGCTAAGACAAGGCTGACAACACCGCTGCAATTACAATGGAACCACAACCTTGGGAAAGGGTTGTAAGCACAGAAAAACTCGTCTTCAAAGAAAACCAGAGGTGAATGATACTGTGAAGAGCACCTAACTGCAGGACCAGAAAACTAAATTTATTTATAGGCTTATTAAAATATAACTTTAAGTTATGTGGAGGAATAAAGCAACAACACTTAGTTAGACCACTGCTTCCCATCCTCTCTGAAAAAGAAAAACAAAACCAAAACAAAACAACACAACAAAAAAACCAACAATCAAATAAAAAAACAAACAAACAAACAAACAAGAAAAGAAAAACCATCCAGAACTGGTTGTATGTTTGTGAGAATGAATTGGATGGTGCCTGATTAGAAAGTGCTCTATGAAATCAATAAGCTTATGGATAATTTCACACAGTGCTTGAAAACAAACAAGACTAAAGGAACTGAGACACATCCTGAGCTTCAGTTTTAAAAAACTACTTAGTTTTGCCAATACTTCTTTTCAGGTTTTAGCATTAATCTGATTTCTAACAGCCAGGTTAGAAGCTATGTAGTCAAGTGTTTAAAATCTTTCAACTATATTTTCTTTTAAGATTACAGATCTAGTGAATCCAGCTCAATAGAATTCCAAAAATACATGTAGAAATACAAGTTTCTTTATAAACTCTACAACTCTGAACTCACACTGGAGTTTATGCAGAAATAGAACATTATCCTCCAAGAATAATTAAAATGTCACTGAAGAAATACGGGAACTGTAGTTAATGAAAAAAATGTAAATGTGGTTCATTACATATTAGTACTGTTTTACACTGAATAAAGTTCCTTATATGTGTTCTACGAATTTGGCAAGCATTATGATTTACTTGTAATGGCAATAGGGAAAAATTTGTTCTTAATCGCAGTACCTTAGGCTAACAGGGCAAAGCAACTATCAATCATCATGTAAAGGTTTCTAGTGAAGCATCAATAACCTCAATATTATTATGTTTGATTGTTGCTGATCAAGAAATGTAAATGTTTTTGTATGTGTCTGAATGTAATGTTTCCTCAATGAACCTCCTAAAGCAGTAATATTTAAATATAGGAGCGAGAAGGTGTAAGTGATTATATCACATGACCCCCCAACTCTAGATGAGGAAACCCTGAATGCTCCTTTTTACAAATATACAGTCCAATGCAGAATAGCAGAGCTAGAAATCATGGTTCAAATAAACAAGGCTACTGAATATGTCAGGGGATGTTTTCCTATGAAGAGAATGCACCTCATTCACTTCATTATGTTTGAGGACCGGAGGATACGAATAAGAGATATGATTCCTGTTAGGGTATGTGCTATAAAAAGAAGTTGTAAAAATGAAAGTTGTATTTCATGTAAGAGCACATGACAGGACAGTTTTGTGCAGCCTACAATATTTGTTTACACTAGAGGATTCAGGCTTGGGACAACTAAAGGTTTTCACCAATTAAACTGAAGGACTACTCTGAACTGCTTTTGTAAACAGAATTGCATTATGGGCAAATTGTTAAAGATATTTCCCTCCTTAAATTGGCTTAAAATTTTAACTTAAGGAATCAATATTTTTACTTCGTAAAAATCTTTTCTGGATTTCCATATATACAATTATTTAACCTTTCATTGCTTAATTTTGTAATCTCTGTTTAACACTGTCAAAAGTAGGGAGGGAAATAACTACAATGCACATGAACCAGAAACAACCAAGGAAATGAACAAGTACCAGGAATCAGATTAGAGACCTATTATGAGCATTCAGTGTGGAAAAATGAAAGATTTGGAGAAAATAACTGCAAAGGATCTTAGAGGCATTTTATAATTTTAATTAATCCTTCTGAGGTTCTGGTTGCTGTAAAATAGTTTTGGACAAAATAAGTTCCAAGAAACTCAAATGTATCTGCCCTCCCAAAAGAAGTGTCATAATTTTTAGTTCATAAAAAAATCTCCCTGGGGTTAACTATTTACACACCTTCTGTTTTAATGAGCAGTGTCTGTGGATCATTTAGGAAGCAAAAATCTTCGTAGTCTGTCACTACATTCTCAAAAAGACTATTTGTACATTTTTTTTTCTTTTATCATCATGATCAGAACGGTAATTTATTATCACAGGTGTAATTTACATTATATTTTACATATATTTATAGGGTGTTTAGCATTTCAAGGGCTCTGGCCAGCCTGCTTTCCAAGGAAAAGGAGTGAAGGTGTCTAAACAAAGATAGGATGTGGAGTTGAAGAGGCTACAGATCCAGCAAACTACATCTAGAGTTCCCTTAATTTAAACACTTTGTTTTCAGGAATGATACGCATGCCATGATGTCCAGGCGCTATCTGAATCCATTAATGAGGTGCATTCTTCACTCTCACTGGTATGTTGGTTAAGGATTAGTTCCAAGTAGGTGTACCAGGAGCTATGTTTAGAAGCATATGTAAAATTAGGGTGCTATAAGCCTCTCTCAGCTACTGGTTTTTGGGAGAGAAAACAAATGGATTTTTGGAGAATAGAGCTGTCTCATGAGCTTGTCTGAGTTTGGTAATGTGAGGCTGCACTACAAAAATTTCCCCATGTGACAGGGATTGTGATGGTGGGAGAAGCAATCCATGAGAAAGGAGATCCAGCTGATACTCTGAGTAAAAGAGAGATGACACTGGGATGTATAGGAGAGAAATTACAGTCAGAAAAAATACAAGTGAGAACAAAAATGTAAGGAAGTTTTTTCCACCCAAATTCAGTTCACTTCCTTGAAAAGCCACATGTAGGGAAGGGTTTTGAGGTGAAAACTGAATCCCAGCTTGGGAGACGCAGTAGTTGTCCAGAGGGTTAGAGACACTTTGTAATACTACCTCAAAGTCAATCTTAGAGATACTAATACTATTCTTTTCTTTCTCTGTACCTCTTAATGATTGAGTGCAGCATAATAAATTCAAGTTTCCTTTGATCTCGTAATCTGTCCAGCATTAAGAGTGATTTCAGGGCTGGTAACAACAACATCTCGGACCCCAGGAAGAAACGAGTTTCTGTAAGAATACCAGTGTTTTTCAAAAAATTGTCGTTCAATAGTCAGAGATCCCAAAAAGTGTAGGAGCTGTACCTTTATTCAGCTGAAAAGTGCCCAGTCTTCAGATGGAGAATCAGAGCTTGAAGGCATTTTTCATAAGGCAGGGCAATAAATGGAGAACCTGAACTCTAATTTCCTCCAGATTATAATAGAAGAAATTTTGGCCAAGGATAGGAATTATACCACAGGCTTCATTACTTAAACTAATTCTTAACTGCAAGTTGATCAAAATCAGTCTACTCTGACCTGATGAAAGTTTATATTATATTCACTTTAGGGTTTATTTTTCCATTTTTCCATTAACACAAAATAATGTGTTAGTTAACCAAACACTCTAAAAGCGCTTGTCAGCAACTTTCTGATTTACAATAATGTTCGTACTTTCATGATTGTTAGGGTCATTTATGCCCCTCTCCTGCAGTCCTCCACAACTCCTCCAGAGTTAATGTATTAACACTCACATTCTACTGTTTTTCAACCTATTTTACAAGAGTAGAAGTCGCTATTCTCAAAACCTGTAATTAAAACATTAAATCAATTAAAAAATAAAAATATTTAATTGATACTCAATGTCCTTTGGTCAGTTGTGTAACGGACACATAGCCAGACGTGATATTCACAGGAATAAATTGAACTTGATAAATGTTCTAAGAGCCATAGAAATCCAATATATTATTGGAATTAGACCACTGAAGTTCAAAATACACCTCAGAAGACCTTTTGACTTATCTAATATTTTTTCCCATGAGGGCAGAAGTAAATTCATATAAACTCAAAATCCAGTCAGGGTAATAGAAAACCCTCACCGAGTCTTGAGCAAGTCATTAATCCTACACATTTAATTTAGAACCCAGTATGATGCTGCTACTCTCAGCTATCATACAAATAGAAGTGTGAGTTTCAAAGATGTTAAACTTCTGTGTACCACAGTTACAGGCAGAGTAATGACAAATGAGGGTTTTTTCTGATCTGCAGTGAGGCCACAGCATTCAGTATCCCTTAAATGTTTTGTTTCCATTATGTAGCATGGTGGTCTAATGTTTCATGCTGGAAGGATAATGAAAAACCCAGGGGAATGAAAAGGAAATCAAAGGGAAAGGATGTGTCAAAGAGAAAAGGCATTTAGCATGATGTAAGAAACCTTTCTGGCTTGCTTGAAATACGATGTCAAAGACACTATTTCTAACACTTCTGGTCCTCCTGCTGTTTCTGAATCTGATATTTCTAAAATCCTAGAATGTCAAAAAAAAAAAAAAAAAAAGAAAGAAAAAGGAAAACTTTTAAAGATTTTAAATCTGGAGAACATTTAAGTTTGTTCTAATATGGTCATTATTTAAGTGTACATATACTTCATTAGGGAAGCATATTAGCTCATACAATACCTGGACAACACACTGCTAACAGTTTGAAAATCAGTCCTTGTTCCCTAACGTGGGACCTATTTTCCAAAATCACAAAGCACTGCTATCTATCTCCTAGCAACTGCTAGAAAGTCTAGCAACTGCAGGAGAGTATTTTTTCTCATTATTTTATTTTTTTTTAATCACCTTCATGGAGTGGATTATTATTTGTGATTGCATATAGAAATAAAGAGCCTTTAGAGCCTCTGGAGGTGATCTTTCCTAGCTCAGTTGTATGGAACTCTATTATGTTTGGATAACTATGCATCTATATACAGCGCTGCTATAGTACCTTACTGAAACCCAGAAGTACTTAGGCAGTTAAAGGGAGTATTCAAAATGGATTGAAGTCTGAAGTTCTGCAAGTCCAAATCCTTACGAAGAAGAGATTCTAGTCTTTCCCCCATTGCAAGTCAAGCAAACTTGTGGATGGAGAGAACTCTCCAAGTTTCAGCAGCTAACAAACATCCAGGAGCACTAAATGTGTTTAACAAATGTAATGTATATGTTTGTAAAGGTGGAAGAGCTGAGTAAGGTACAGATTACCCTTCCAAGTCAGAAGCTACTTCTCCCCACGCAGAATTCTACAGTTGCAAGGAGAACAGCCTCTTCAGATCATCTCTTGAAGTTTTTCTTATCCTGAAAGTATCAGAGTTTTAGCACAGAAACTTATACAGGTTCCCAGAAAAAGAAAAAAAAAAACATAAGTTCAGAGAAAAAAACCAGTACATAGAGTGGAAAGACTATTTGTCAAAATTACAGCAGAGCTAAATGACAGCTAAAAATCAGAAAAAGAGAGTACTAAAATATAGTGCTAAACTCTCAGATACTTCACAGAGCCTAGATCTGATTATTTTCTGAGTAAACTATTTACTCAGTAGATTAAAGTGAAGGAATATAAAATGAAGATGAGTTCTGTATGGTGGTAAGTGGATCTGTTGACTGGATGGGAACTGTTTAAGAACAGGGATAGATTCTGTCAGTGTTCTGAGGGTAAAGTATAGAAAGAAACTGAAAAACAGAGTTTCAGTTAATAAAGTATACAATTTTACACAAAGGACTTGTATCCTGTTATGTCTTAGCCTCTGTGTCCAATGAAGCAGCAAGCTTCCTGGCTTTCCAGTATTTGTCCTTTCTTTTCATTCTAAAGCAAGGATTGCTAAACAGCTTTCCTAACTTTTGTCATTTCGTGTCATTCATACACAAACATTCAAATCAGGGAGCCCTAATCAGAACTATGACTTTGGAAGGCTTTACAGGAATTTTCTAAGGGATTTGTTTTACCTGAAAATTCAACATTGAAAAAACTGCCAGTATAAAAGTCCCTCAAAGGCATCTTTACATATTTTTTTTTCCTGTTTTTTTTTAATTAGAGATACATCTGCTTTTTATTCATTCTGGTTGAATGACTCTTTTTTGCATTACAGGATCTATAGGAAAGGAAATGTGTCCCACGTATTCCTTCAGATTTTGAATTCAGTCCTCTTAAATGATTGCTGCCTCTCAAATGGTTCTCTGTTCGTTTTCAATCCTTGTTTTGAAAAACTTTATTTTCTTATGCAGTATATAACCATATAACTATATATGTTTAATTCTACCTAGGTGTCTATCTATCTATCTATCTAAAAAAATATAAACAAGGTGATGTTTGAGCCAAATGGCTCCAAGAGGCTTACCAAAAAAAAAAAAATCTTATCCCCTATAAATATGGACAGAATATTCACTCAAGTATAAAGGTCTGACATTTGTTGTATAAGAATATAAGAAATACTTTGTGATTAGGTAGAGATTAAAAACTGGCAAAAAAAAAAAAAGGAAAAAATAAAGAACATTTCAAATATATCTGAATAAGAGAGAATGATAGGTCAGGACAATTGCAATATGATTTTCAAAAAGTCTTTACGTATATAGAGAGATTACTAATTACTGAGTCTACTGTTTAGTAACTCAGAAAATGTGGATAAAACTGCACAATGAAATATAACAAGTAATTTCATTATTGGAACCATTACCATCACAAAGAATGTGTTGGTGAGTTTAATTCTGAGTGTGTTTGTTTTTCACAAAGCAGAATGGGCTACAGATCCTTTATCTCACTTACATTAATTCCCTGGAGCAGAAGCACTGGCAGGTTTGAGAACGTATCCTACAGTTCTTGAAGGGATCATGAGTAGAAATGAGATTTTGAGTAGCCTTATAAGCAGATGATGTTTTGCTGTCTGTCTCTAATCCTATTGCACCCGCCTTTGCTGAGAGTCTTTGCCATTTTGAGAGACTGTTGATTCAATCACAGGGTTTTTTAAGGCAGACATTCTGTTAAATACATGTGCCAGACTGATAGGAGACAAAGGAAGTAAGTGCTGCCTTCTGCATCTCTACAGTCAGGAGCTGCCAAGACTTCTGTACATTTTTTTCCTCCAAAACCATGGAGTGCACCTGCAGAAATCATACATTAAATTCTGATAATGTCTCATAGTTGTTCACTTGGTTTTTCACCAGAAGCCTGTAAATACAGAGCAGGGGTTAGGAAAAAAATGGATGCACAACAGGGAGAACACATAGAGTGAAAAAGAAACTGAATCACAGAGATTGATTAAGTGCCTTGATTATCAGCAGCTTTTCTATATTTCTGGAATCAGATTCAGAAAAGGAAATAGATACAGACAATGCTGCCATGCAGTCTCCTGCACAGATGTCACTGTCCTGCCACCAGACATCAGGCTGGAGTCTGCATTCCACAAGAGCCTCCACAACACAGAGGCAACAGAGAATGGAGATCTACACATGCTTTTTAGCATCTGCTGACTGTAGTATCCAAAAGTGAGGGCTCAGTGGATACTCTTTGAAACATCAGTCACAACCTTGCACACTCTGGAATGGTTAGACCCTCTAAGTTCCAGGTTTATCAGTATGGGCTCCTGAAATTCTGTCTGATAAGTCATGGTGTCAGTTGGTAACAAAGGGCCTCGGTGACTCTCCACCTCTGAAAGTTACTGGCTGTTGCACTTCCCAAGCATGATGCTGTCCCACCAGTCTTAGATGATCTGGGCACAGAAACCACAGGTTTCACAGAAGTCATATATTTTGTCAAGCTAAAACAAGCCCAGGAGGGCAGGAGTCAGATCATTCGGAGCATTCTCCCAGCATAGCTGCCTCAAAGGACTAAGAACACACAATTTTCCTCACGCTGAGTCTTTGTTCAGCCAGTGGAGGTTTTAGGCAGCAGACACTGCTGGTGAGGTCACCAACAAGGTGTGGTTAAAATGAGCAGAAACAAAAATAAGGCTTGCGTCCACATATGAGCTTTATATAACACATGTGGCTAGTAAAAATTACACAAGATCATCATCACCAGGGTACTTTCCAGCTGAGTAACCCATACTCCGGAAGGCAAATGTTTGTGGTCAGCTTGCTTTCAAGGAGCTTTGAGCACCTAATGCAGTAACAATATGCAGCCAATGAGCACCTAATGCAGTAACGATATGCAGCCAACGTAGATAGACAACTCCATGTAAAGCACTATAAACATAGACCTGTTTTGACCCACCCTCATAGAGATGCATGACTTGCTAATGTGGCTTCATTGTCACTGAGAGTCAGGAAGGAGAAGCACAAATTATTAGCAGTAAAGACCTTTTAAAACTATTTGGAATAAAAGTCAAATCTATCACCATGCTTATTAGGAATTGTAACATTAGAGATGTGTGTTTCACCTTGACTTCTACAGTATTTGTGTTTCACCATTTATCCCTGACAATACCATACAAAATATTTATTGTTTTGGGGCAAAAAGAGGCTATCAGAGTTCCAAAGAAATTACTGTATGACCTCTTTAAATGTATCTCTGACTAAATCTTGAATAGGCAAGTTTCAAGATTAACATGGAAAAATTATGATCTGTATTAGTGGACATTGTTAATATGCCCATTTATTAGAAAAGACAAGTGGAATTAAATAAAAATGATTTGCCCTTGGGTGAAAATTAAAGTGACTGTTGGGAGAAATTAGAATAAAGGAAGATGATTTTTTTTTTTCCTTTCCCAAGATCAATTGAATTTTCTAGTGGTTCCACAGTGTTAGACAGGTGATTCTGTAAAGATCAACTATTGCTTCAGGAAGGAGAGAATTGATAGATTCATTAATTCACAAAAAAACCCTAAAAATTCTCCTAAATAGGCCAAGAGAGGACTAAAATCATTACTTCTAAAGCAAAATACCTCAAAATAAAACACTTATTCGCAACCCCATAAATAATTTGATATATTTTAAAGCATAACTCATAAAGCAGTCTAGCAGGTCTCCAGAAGCTTAAGACATCTCTTTCATATTTTGAAAGAAAAAAAAAGACAACATACCATTAAAAATGAAATTTCACATAAATGTGTAAAAAAAAAAAGTTAATTTGATGGAAATAAATCTTCTGGGAAGTAGTAAGATTTATTAATGTAGTAAGATTTATTAATGCACTAGAAATAACATGATAGTCTAGGAAATTATTACATGGCAAGAGCCAATACTATCTCACTCAGGAAGTCCTTACGCTAATTTGACTCCAGGGAAATTCGTGATGAGAAAGACATTCCAGGTACTTGGTTTAAATAGAGTCATTCAATCTCTAAGGTTTCCAGAGTAAAGATTATTTCATGTTTTTAAGGACAACACATGCAAGAATTAAAGCATCTAAGTCACCACTCCAATTCCAAATCTTGATTTTCATGGCTGCTTGAAAAGGGCCACTGCACAGACAGTGGGTTAGGCAGAGACCTCTGGTTCTAGCCCAATCTCTCTCCTGCCATTGCACTTCCAGAAAGAGTGGGAAGAAGTTCTGTAGGTGGCATAGCTATGGAACTATACCTCCTCTATGTAAGGGCATGGAACCCGACACTAAGAAATTTGACAATTTCTAACCTTATAATTCTGTGTCAGGTGAAAGAGCTGAAATGCCCCAGGCTAGAACAAAGCATGGCCAAGAATGTTTTGCTAACATTGGGCCCTAGGTGCAAGATGATCTTTATAGATATATATATATGTATGTATGTATGTATAAATATAAATAGATGAAAGAAGATTAAAACTATTTGTTTGTGCATTTTAATAGAGAAATATTTCTTCAGTGTTTCTCTTGCCAGTCAGGGCACTGAGACTTTAAAACAGAATGAAAAGTCACCAAATGAACCTGGCTTCATGGAGTCCAGGATTACTAGACATGGCACCCATTGCAACCATTTAAGAACATCCCTGACAAAGAGCTAATATCTGTAACGGTTCATAAAAAGTATTACTTATTTACACTCTGATTATGTGCATTCAAAGCTAGAATGTGGCCATTATTCACACACAGTGGGTCCAGAGCAACAATATCCTTCCTTCCTAGCAGATAGAAACTGAAGAGAAAAATCTTTTGAGTTCCACAGCTCTAGTCTTTCATACACACATTTAACTCCTACTATCTAATAACATAACAACACTGAAAAGTTTGGCAGGTGGCCTTCAATTGTTCACAAATGCAAGGTAATGCACATTGAAAGGAGATACAATATTAAGAGTACATACACACTATAAGGCTATAAAGCAACTGGAGACATATAGAAAAGAGCCCTGTCATCACTATCAATAGCACAGTGAAAACTTCTAGTAATTACTCACTTTGGCTAAAGAAAGAAATGTTAAGTGGTATACAGAGAAAGATAACATGGACTCAACATATTAATACATACAGTAGCTTGCCGCTTGCTGCCTTTTTTTTTTTTTTTTTTTAATTTCTATGTGGAATAGTACATTTAGTTCTGGTCATTTACGTGAGAGACTGGATTATTATACTGGGTTGGAACAACTCCAGCTGGGGGGAAAGGGGAGCAAGGAGAGGGACAGAGGGACAGGTGGAATTTCACAGAGGTGGGGTAATACCTTGTCCCACATGGCAGCCCCTGCAAGTGTCCTGGGGCAGTCCTGGAGCAGCTGTCAGTCAAAGGCAGCCCGAGAGCCCATACCACACCCCGGAGGCCCTGACCCAGCCTCTGATGGGCTGGTACAGTGGGAGAACCACCCTCCCCACCCCACCCAGAGTCCCAGAGTGCCCAGTGGGCCGGGAGTCCCACCTGGAGGGGCTGCCACAGCAGGAAGAGCCCATTAAAAAAGACTCAAACGTGTGCTCTCCATCTTCACTTGAGACCTTCCCACATGGAAGGTGGACTTGCACAGGATCCTCTGGGATCTTCTATAATATTCTCTTTCTCTCTCTCTTTCTTTACCCCTTTTTCTTCTCTTTCTTTTCATAATATTTTGGGTAACTTGGGACCAAATGGGTTGGATTTTGCTGTGTTGTATGAGTTAAGCATGTGCTCAGTCAATATTTTGTGGAATGCTTTATTTTAGTTGTATGTCACCCTTTAAACTTTTGCCAAGATCTATTTCCCAAAGTTTACCAGTAAAGTACCTTGTGAGAAATGTGTGTGACTTTTCTCCTCTACACAGTCTCTTAAGAAACAAAGGCTCTTTGAATACATCCGGGGGTGGGTATTGTTGGAGCTTTGTATACTTTGAAAATAAAACTCGCTTGGTGAGCTCATAGGTCAGATCTTGGGGTCTTAAAAAGTATTAAAAAAAAAAAAATAACAAAATAGGAGGAAAAGATTAACAGGTGTAAAGTCCCTGAGAAAAACATCTAAGGTTTAGGTGTCTAGTTTGGAGTTCCTGCCTATGCAATCATTTAAGTTCTTGGTGTAGATGGATGAGAGAGAAAGACAAATTGAAGATGTCCAGTGACTTAGTCAGTCTAGATATTTATTGCTGAATTGAGTGTATAAGGGACCAGTAGGGAATAGACTGGGGAAATTATTGGTCCGATAAGAAGTCCAGTATTTTTCCTTGCTTAATATCTTCTATATGCTCTTGACAATTAGAAAATATATTTTACAATGGAATTAATATTGCTACATTTATATATGACTTATGAAACTGTTGCTAATGTAAAAATTAATTGTTATTTATCATCAAATTTGTATTTCTAATATAAAATAGGTATCTGCAAATCTTCATATATCTGTCATGCTTTATTAATCTAAATCACAGAAAGCTTTCCTCCTTTTTTTAATGGAATGACACTGACTTTTTTATCTTATCCCTGTAAAGTTGTTGTAGGCTGTACTTTTTTTCCTGTTGATTCAAAAACTTCTGTTGTAGTCATGGCTCAAACTGAAATTTGGTGTCTTCATTTATCCTCTTTCTGAAAGGTCCTAGAGGATTTATCTCCTTTGTAATACAAACTGAATGAGAAAGAAATGAGTATTACTATTACTACACTGTCTGGTTTTGCTGTTATTTAAACATGAGCATCACCCACCCCATAATGTTCCTAACAAGACAGCTTATGAGCTGTCTAGAGAAAGGAATATTACTTTCCCTATGGGTTAGAATCACTCCTTCTGGCACAACAAGGTGAAAAGTGCGCTGCCATCTACTAATAAGGCTTGTCAGATGAAGAAAGAAACTAACTCTAGTTCTGTCAGGAAAACAGCTTTAATTTATGTCTTAAACTATAGGGAAAGAGTGTCAAAGAGGTATCCTGATTCAGAGCACAGTTCTCTTCCCAAGCGTTTCCATGCTATTGTTACTTTGAGAGGCAATGCTGCTGCTTTTGTAGAAGTAAGGTAGCACCTATTCTACTTTGGAAAGTGTCATGGTTTAGCCCATCCCCCTCAGTTTTAGAGTAGAAGATGGTTAGTTCCAGGTGAAATTCCGGCTAGGTAGCCAATTAGAGACTTCTGTGACGTCTCTACGAATTACATAATTTAACTCAAACCGGAAAAGAAGGGTTGTTGTCGTTTGTTGTAGTGGTGGGTGGGGCAGAAGGAACTCGGAGCCATGATGTAAGTGAGGCGGCGAGGCCTCCCCGAGTGGGGGGCCAGAGCCCTCCGCCCCTGGCCTTGGGCCAGGGGCAGGCATGGCACC